>CAUJNA010001213.1:705111-1140943 GCA_963377175.1 Effrenium voratum | reverse complement strand
GTTGCGATTCTCGAGCCCCGGCTGCGAAAGTTGACCTTGCGAAAGTGCTGCGCCTGCCACGAAATCTATACTTGACCTTGCGAAAGTGGC
The DNA here is from genome assembly GCA_963377175.1 of Effrenium voratum. NCBI lineage: Eukaryota > Dinophyceae > Suessiales > Symbiodiniaceae > Effrenium > Effrenium voratum. The sequence continues at coordinate 1,140,853 of CAUJNA010001213.1, read as the reverse complement.
ACTCCTGCCGCGGGTTTTGCACTTGACCTTGCGAAAGTGCTGCGCCTGCCCCGAAATCTGTGCTTGACCTTGCGAAAGTGCTGCGCCTGCCACGAAATCTATACTTGACCTTGTGAAAGTGCTGCGCCTGCCACGAAATCGATACTTGACCTTGCGAAAGTGCTGCGCCTGCCACGAAATCTATACTTGACCTTGCGAAAGTGCTGCGCCTGCCACGCAATTCAAACCTTGCGAAACCTTCGCGCGGCCGTGCCAATGGGCCCGTCTCCGAGACCGTTCCGAGACCATTCCGAGACCGTTCCGAGACCGCCTCCGTACAGGCGTCGCAGCCGAGGTGGTTTGCGCACAGTCCGGAAGCCCAATTCACGCACAGCGCCAACGTTTTCTGCATCTTGCCATCCCCCAGCTCGCAGAGAGTGGACGCAGCACCTTGCTAAAGTGCTGCGCCTGCCACGAAATCTATACTTGACCTTGCGAAAGTGCTGCGCCTGCCACGAAATCTATACTTGACCTTGCGAAAGTGCTGCGCCTGCCACGCAATTCAAACCTTGCGAAACCTTCGCGCGGCCGTGCCAATGGGCCCGTCTCCGAACCCGTTCCGAACCCGTTCCGAGACCGTTCCAAGACCGTTCCGAGACCGCCTCCGTACAGGCGTCGCAGCCGAGGTGGTTTGCGCATTGTCCGGAAGCCCAATTCACGCACAGCGCCAACGTTTTCTGCATCTTGCCATCCCCCAGCTCGCAGAGAGTGCTTGCGAAAGTGCTGCGCCTGCCACGAAATCGATACTTGACCTTGCGAAAGTGCTGCGCCTGCCACGAAATCTATACTTGACCTTGCGAAAGTGCTGCGCCTGCCACGCAATTCAAACCTTGCGAAACCTTCGCGCGGCCGTGCCAATGGGCCCGTCTCCGAACCCGTTCCGAGACCGTTCCGAGACCGCCGCCGTACAGGCGTCGCAGCCGAGGTGGTTTGCGCACAGTCCGGAAGCCCAATTCACGCACAGCGCCAACGTTTTCTGCATCTTGCCATCCCCCAGCTCGCAGAGAGTGCTTGCGAAAGTGCTGCGCCTGCCACGAAAAAAGCTATCTATGTGTTAAGCTGGCTATATGTCAAAGCTATCTATCTGTCATGCAAGCCTATTGGAAAGCTATCTATCTGTCAAGCTAGCTATATGTCAAAGCTATCTATCTGTCACGCAAGCCTATTGGAAAGCTATCTATCTGTCAAGCTAGCTATATGTCAAAGCTATCTATTTGTCATGCTAGCTACCTGTCATAGCTATATGTCAAAGCAGCTAGCTCATTTAGTTCCAGTACTACGGAAGTTTCTTGTTAAACTTCCTTTGATTACTATTATTATTATATATCATTTATATCAGGTTTATGCGTATTAACATATATATATATATCATTGATATCCTGTCCCTATCTCTATCCATATCTCTCTCTCGCGCTGAATATATATATATATATATATTAATATATATATATATATTACTATATATATATATAGGGCAGGTCGCATGGAGACCCCCTGATCCACAAACGGCATGTCTCCAGTGTGTGTGTTCTTCTTTTTTCCCGGGCAACTCACCTGAAAAAAAGGCGGCCCCATGCTCCCCCCCTCTGCATGTATACATATGTATACCTATACATATGTGTATATATATATATACACACACCTGTATCTACACACTGTTCACGTGTATTGCGGGCATGCATCACATTTTAGTCAGCCGCAAAATTGGCCTTGAACTTGGCCCAACTCTTGCAAAGTAAACAAACAACTTTCACATTATGCATCATACTTAGCCCTGAAGCCAGCAACGTGGGCTGAAAAGCTCCCAACCTGGTTCATGGGCAGGATCACTTGCTCAGTAGGGGAATGTGGGAATGAACCCAGAGGTCCCCTTCAAGGGAAACCACCAGTCGGATGTGTTTTTTTTTGGGGGTCCCATTTCTCAGTCCCTTGCATCTCTCGCACCAGCAAGAAACACAAACAACGGCTGAGGGCTCGCCCGGTTCTGCTGGTTGTTGTACCGCAGCTGGAGCCGCGGGCACACCTCAAAGAGCTCAGCATCCGTGTAACTGCGGCCGGCGCACCTCGTTGCGGCGATTCGCACGCTGCGCGCGCCCCGAGTGTGTGTGTGTGTGTCAAAATAGGGAGCCGCGAAACATGGGTGGTGTTACTTGCGTTTTCCTTGTCAAGTTAACACCAAAGAGGGCACCCTACCAAAGAAAACCACAGCCAGGCGGAAGCCTTTTGGCCTGTCACGAAATCATCTTGTGTCAAACTGGCTGGATGCAGCAGCCATAGAGGAAGATGCATTGCCAGTTTTCACATCACAGTATTGGCCCTGAGTATTGGCCCTTGGTGCTCCCAAACTCCCATTGGTTCCAAGTGCTGACCATTGCTTGCCGAAGCTCTGACTTCACTCCAAGTCTTGGGGACATGGCGAACAATGAGTGCTCACAAACCAACCACCCAGGAGGAAGTGAGTGGATTGGCCAAAACACATACCCTATTTTGTTGTGTGCCATTAAAATGGTCTTCCTAAAAAAGTCAAACAGTCCGAAAAGGAACTCATTGTGTGAGACGATATCCACATCTGAGCATCCACATCTGGGCGTGTTGCTATATTTGAGGAATAAGGAGCCTTCAGGGGAGCCGGCTTGTTTTAGGCGAGCTTGTAGAGCAAGCTTGGGGTGGGGGTCCCTAGATCAAAGTTTCGAGCCTTCCTCAAGAGAAATGGGACTACAAACGGAGATTTCGGGAGATACCAATTCCGCTCCCCAAGTTCCGTGCATGCAGGGATTGGGATGAGGATGTTCCCCCCGTGCCCCTCGAATCTCGGATTGGCACATCACCCCAGCAGCTCTGCTGGGCGAGCACGTGCTGTCAGCACTGACGCCGAAGTCTGGGCAGTCCTGTCCAAGGCGAGCGACAAACGTACCGGCCGAGCCAACCACAGGACTCCATGCTTCTTGCGGTGGATGGACGAAATCCATTTCGCATCACTTCAGAAAAGGGTAAAATGGCACCACTGGGGGACCTCGCCCTTAAACGTCGCCTCCAACAGAAACTCACTTTGAATGCGCCCGGAAACCAATACTCAGATCGGATTGATCCATGCCCGTCTCTCTGTTGCACAAGTTGGACAAGGGAAGACACCTCTGGCTCTGAGGGCGGTGACTGCTTAGGGCCTTTGCTCGAATCACCAACGCAAAGGCTTGCCAACTGAAGGGGACGTGTTCTCTCCTTGGTAACGCAAAGCAGGACTTCTCCGCATGCTCCGTGCTGCTTATTTTTTTGGGGTACGCCCCCGCACAAGCCCGAAGCCAAGCAAACAGGCAGCATAGGGTTCTCAGATTGTACACCTCCAAAAGGCAATCTATATGAGCCACGGACAATATTACTCACAGTTGACTCAGTTGGTTCAAATGAGCAGCAGGCCTCCAATTTTTGCGAAAATGGGGGTGTTGGGTCGTCCCCCCACGTCCACTCCAAATGAAACAACAGACTTCCACTAATATTGCCTGTTGCTCACATATTGAGGTGGTTCATTTGGGGCTCCAAAAGTGAGGGGGTGGAGAGATGAACAAAAAGTATACTTACTACTTTAACAAGTGAGGAGTTGGGATTTGACCTCGGTTCCTCAGTTGATAAGACATGTCTAGACGTTTCCACAAAACTGGTCTGCGCAAAACGTATCAAGTCCAGAATGTCAGGAAGTGAGTCAAGGAGTAAGCAGCTGTTGGACCTATTCGGATTTCACAAGGTTACTCGGATTTCACGGGACAAGTTTGACTTTCCGGAGGCTTCTTTCCCCCATTGGCGAATACGTCCCCTGGCGAAAAACAACTTACTTCCGGTGGCAGATTCCCTTTAAACCAGGAAATAACACAGATCATTCTGGCTATTGAAGCAGCCCGAAAAGGTCTGCGTCGAACTCTCTCGCCGGGGGTCTTCGGGCAATCGCTCCTGGAGACGCGTCTCTGAGCCGGTGCAGTTGGGGCTCAGCATCACCGCCCTCGGACGCCAAAAGTGCGAACCGGTAGCAATGGGTCGAATCGTTGAAGCTTTTAAATGACTCAGTTGCCCAAAGGACCAAGAACTAAAAGGTTAACCTTTTGGCACCTCTACTAAAAATGGGATCCCAGAATGGGAAAACCAAAAGGTCAAAAGGTCGATTCGCTTTGAGCAACTGAGATGATTCCCCTTCCTCCCACAAACAAAGCGCCAGTGGGAGGGCAATTTCCAGTTTCCTCTTGGGACCCTCTGGGTGCCACGTCAGCAGGAGGGAGGGTAAGCCGCTGGAGGCCGTGGAAGAAGAACTTAAAACGCAAAACGCGGTGGCGCAAATGACGCAGAACAACCAGGGCATCTGCGCATTTCCACCAGGTGGGCTATTTCCAGTGATGAAGCTTGACGGCGCTGTTGCTGATGCGAAACAAAAAGCCACGGGACCTAAAAAGGAAAGGCTCATCAGTTTTCCCCACAACCACGTGTGAGTGTGCTTTGTCTTTTTGTTTCCATCGGAACGTTGATTTCTTGTGAAACTTCTCGCATAGTCGATTTTGCAGCTGGGAACCCTACACCAACACTCCAACTCCAAATGATAGGCCTTGATGGTTCAATCCCAAATGCCCAGCCTTTTTTGGTTGGTTGAGTTTAAAGGGGAACCCTTCCCAGAAAACAGGAAACAAAGGCGCCTGGGCAAGTGGGAGAGTTTTTGGCAGTTTAGTAGGACAAACCGTCATGTCCCAACAAGTTAGTCAAAAGATCCAACTCAGCAGCAGCCAATCCCATGGTTGTCAGCGGCACCCCAAATTTCGCACCCCCACCAATCCAATAAAGGCTCATTCGGCGTCTTCGGGGCGATTTTCTTCGGGGCGGAATTCATTTTTTCGTGGGGGGAGGGGGTGGTCCTTGCCCCGCGACTCCCTTACCTTCATTTGCTTAAGTGTTCTGGAAAAAGCAACATATGTCCAATAGTGATGGGTTAACCAACAGGGGAAAAAAACACACAAAAGCTTGGCTGAAAAACAAACGGAATCCATTTCTATAGTCTTAACCAAAGGGAGCATCTATAGTCTTACCAGGGGAAAATGAACAAAACAATCCTTAGAGGGTGATTGTTGTTGTGTTTTGCTTAATGTTTTTCATTCCACATGATACCCCGCTTCAATACCAACAGGGGGAAATGAACATTTCAGCAAACGGAAGAACCATCGCAAGTTTCAAAGGGGATCTCAGGCCCTCCAACACGAGTGGCAAGCGTGTCAGCAGTGTCTCAACTCAGATGCCCAGTGGCCATGGGAAAAAAGAATCGGAATCCTTTTTTGTTGGTTGACTTTAAAGGGTGTCCCTTCCCCCCCAATAAAGGAAGAAAGAAAAAGGGCACCACGGAGCAACCGGGACAAGGGAAAATGACAAAAAAAAGCTAAACGCAAAACCTGGGCCAAGGCGCCCGGAGCTCAGTGCGAGGCTGGCCGCGCTGCCGCCACGGAAGCCTCCGAAGCCAACGAAAGGCGGGGGCTTTCGACCCAAAACGAGGCGGCGCCGGCGGACGGCGGGCGGCGGGCCCAGAGCCTATCGTTGCCAACCGGGGGAGAGAGAAATGAATTACTTCCATGTGCTTTTCCGGATTCTGGACCTTTGCTTTCCGGATTCTGGATTCCGAACCAAAAAAGAAAGTCCAGTGATAGATTCCTTGTACTGACAGGGGGAAAAGAATCAACATATTCTTAAGCAAGTGGAATAATATTCATCCCCGCCACAACTTCCCGCCCGAAAACACGGCTCTTGGAAGTCCAAGGCCGTGTTAGTGAAACCACTTTAGAAACAAATAGTTTGATGTGCACCCTGGATGAATCTGATATACGCCCGAGCTCACTGCAGCATGGGCAGCAGGAAAATGCTTCCCCTCCCCTCCCCCCCCCCGACTTTTTGTTTGGCCCTCCTATTGTTTGCTCCCAAAAAAGGTCCGAGAAGAACATAACTCGCTATTGAGCACCCATGTTGCTTTTTCCCGGCCTCAATGCATGCCTCGTGGAAGATGTAAGCATTGCAAAAAGGACTCGGTCTCGAGTGCTGTTCAACTCAACCTTACGCTAGGATTTGGGTCGCAGGTGGCTTGCTTCGTGCAAATGGACGACAGTCATACACATCTGGGCTGCTCTAAGGTTCTCGAAGGAGCCGTTAATTTGGTATGATGGGAAGGCCCTTAGTGTTTTAACCTGGGAACACAATGGTGTGGTTTTCCCAATGCCATTTCCTTCCAGGCCTCAAAACGGGGGAGGCCTTGGGGAGGCCTTTGGGTCCCTTTGAGTCGCACCCACACGACCAGAGGTCGTCGAGTCTCGTTTCGGCGCCTAGCGCAACAATGCCCCGCTGGTACCCCAGCTGCCGGCAGGCGACCTCGCGACCAACGAAGTGGGCACACGAAAAGAGGCGCGCGCCGCTGGCCGTTGCTGCAATGACCCTGCACAAAGTGGATCACTTCTTGTGGGGCTTAGTGGAAAACCCAACTTGAATTCAACCAAAAAGTTAAGGTCTCAAGATCCAACTCAATAGCAGTCAAGTGGCTTCACCCTGACTTAGGGAAATTAACTAGGGTTCCTTGATTTTTGTAACCATTAAAACGAAAGGGGATCCCAAATAAAAGAGAAGCACACGGTCATTTCAGGTCGACTCGCTTTGAGCAAAAAGCGGGGCTTCACCGAATAGATCGCCCTGGCTGTCCATGTGCTGCAAAGGGGTTGCCTCAAAGAGTCCAAACCTTTGGTTCAGCTTGAAGTCCAGAACTCAAAAAGCGACGCAAATTGATTCATGCAGCAAACGAGCCAAACCCAAAAGTATGAAATCAGAAACGGAACTCGGGGAGTCAGCGGCCCTCCTCGCCTCTGCCTCTGCAGCGCCGAAGCCGTCTTCGCAAAGCAGCGGCACCTCAGCTGATGTGCGTCTTTTTTGCTTTGGTCTTGACTTGGTTTGATTTACTTGGTTTGACTTTGTTTGGTTAGTGGTTCGGTTTGATTGGCTGGCTTGCTTGTTTGTTTGCGTGTGTGCTTTTATCTGGGCGCCTGAAAGTGGTTGCATGTTGAGTCTTGGTCATGCTTACCAGAGATGCGCCTTTGCAGAAAACAAACATCCCGCTTTTTGAACAGAACGATTCATCAAATATCATTGCCTTTCGGGGAATCAACCCCTTAGGCTCCCATATGTAAATTGGTTGTGTTTTGAGGGGTCCCAGCAAAACAACGATGTTTGGGTCCCCGCGTTTCTCATAGCATTTAGGTTCCGACCCTCCGCACAACGAAAATTGTGTTGAGCTCAGCTCCTTGGGGGTTGCAAATGCCCAAAAACCACAAAGTGCAAGAGCTTGTCCTCAACTGGGTGCTGAATATCCGCAAAAGGCAAAAAACAGAAGCAAAGAAGAACATAACAAAACAAGTTCCCCGTCCCCTGACTGAAGGGCTTCCCTTTGTGTAAACTTCAAAAAGCGTGGTTGCTACGTAGCACCCAGTCGGTAGGCCTCGTGATATTTCACAGGGTGAAGTTGCACATGGACTGGGTGCTTTGTCCACAGGTCTGGAAAACTACGACCAAACAACAAAACCGCCGTCCTCTTCTGGCTTCCTCTTGGGGACAAAACTCTGTAAGTCCGTATGAACCCGAAGTTAGCAACCACATGTTTGAGATTTTCCCACACAGCAAACGAGGGATATGTGTATGTATTGTATTTTTCCAGACCTAGGCAGCACCCACCCAAGAGTTTTAACTGGTTGACTTTCCCGACCGAGACCTCCAGTGCTTCATGTTTTCCTCATGGCCACTGCGGGTCAAAAAGGGGACTGGGTTCCTCAACAAAATAACCCCCCCCTCTTGGTAGTTGGGAAGACGCAAGGAAGCCAACCATCTAAACGGGGGGCCAGTGTGAGTTGAGAAGCCAGAATCATATTCTCATGATCAGGGTTAGGCCCAGTTCTAGAATGTATACTTTATTGCTTGCTTCACCTTGAGTCACTGGTAAAACGTAAAATGTACCCCAAGTCCACCCCAGTTTTGAACACACCCAAATGTTTTGCGGCACGGCCCTTTTAAAGCAGCCACGTACGAACCAAAACCAGTGGATGTCAGTTACCCCTGTGCTAAACCAGCCTTCTCCGTTTGGCTTCTAATTCGTTCTTGTGGATGCCTACTATATGGCTCTGTCTCTTTTGGGCCCGAAAGTTGTGTTCTTTGGGTGTCCCTTTGGCCAGAAAGAGGCATACCCTCAAGAAAGGCAGTCACCTCCGATCCAGTGGCCAAAACAAGTCTAAACTTCTTTGCCACTGGTTCAACACCAAAAACGAGAAAAAACGGCTCCGAAACGGAACCCAGGCTCACGTGCCCAAAGGACCTGGACAGAAAAGCTTGTTGGGAACCTTGGCGAATGGACCAAATCAAGGAAACCAAGAGGTCATTTCAGGGATCCTTACATGAAAAACACCTGAACATTGCAACTTGTAAATGGCGGTTTCCAACTTTATTTTGGTGGAAAAAGCCATGTTTCAATTGGGCAAAATGTATCTTTTAAGGAGCCCCGTCATTTCAGGTCGACTCGCTTTGAGCAAGTGAGCAGGAAGTGAGCCTTGGCTTCCTTTTGGTTAAGCCCCTTGGAAAAAACATAAAACATCCAGTAGAAAAAAACAAACCAAACAAATCCCTAAGCAAATGGAACTTGGTACCTGCACCGGTGCTGGTTTTTGTGTTTGCTTCATGTTTATTCATTCAACATAGTACCCCGTCTTAAAACCAACAGGGGGAACATAAAGAATATTCATTTCAGCAACTGGAAAACTACTGGGTATTTGCCCTCCGTTGCTCTTCGTTTCCAATCTTTAAGCAAACGGACGTTTTCAGGAAACCCTTTGAAGACATACAAACAAACAAATACGCAAATGGAAGCCCGACTGAGCATCCCTGGGAAACAACGGGGGGCACAGCGAATGGACGTGGTTTTCTGGAGAGCCTCCGGGAAACCAACCGCCTTGGGTTTCTTTTCCGGGCGCATTGCCGGTGAGCTCGGGCCGGCCCCAAGCGCCGTCGCACAAATAGTCCGGCGTGCTGGACGCCTGGGGCTTCCAGCGGGACGAAGACCGGGGGGAGTTGGGGTAGGGGGTGGGGTTCGGGGGGCGTGGGGTTCGGGGGGCGTGGGGTTGGGGGGGGAGCTCCCGTGACTTTGAAACAGATTCTTCCCTGAAAAAGGGTGCCTGGAGTCTCCATGATTTAAACATGGGACCATGACCCCTGGATTTTGGGGTAATGACCCCGGTGGCTTCCGATTCACTTTCTACCAAAACTCGGCAGCTCCCCTTTGTGGTGGACTCTAACTCGGTGGACAAGCCCAACCCCGCCGTTCGGGAGGGTGCCAGTCGAAGAAAGCCACCACTCGAAAAGCAGCCCCTCAATCATCCTCACTTTGGACAACTGAGTTGAAGGAAGACACCCGTCCCCGAAAAAAAAAAACATAAAACAAAGCGGGCATGCATTTTTCCTGGAAGCTGGTGCTCCGTTGTGGATGCTACTGCCCGCGTGCGCATGGACAAACAAAAACTCACACACGCCAGCTGGTGCGAAGCGCATTTGGCGCATCCATTGTAGCAGCTTCAACATCACATGTTCAAGTTGAAACCAAAAAGCCAAAGTTGCTCCTACCCCCAAGCGAACCAAAGGTCCTGGCAGGTTGGATGGGGAAAGCCATTTTCCCAAAGCTCACTCGATGTCACACCCTTGAGGCCATAGAAAACACCCCTACGCGAAAACAAGTAAACCAGCACACCCTTTTCTTCGTCAACATTTGATCAACGTTCAATGCCAAACTAAGATGAATCATTTCTTGGCCAACGTCAAACAATCTTGCTTGGTGCTCAGTCTTCCAAACACTGGGTAAAACCCAGGCACCAGCTTTTCATGGGTGGTAATTGGCCTTGGCACCACTGGAGATTTGGGAACACGTTCACTCAGTTCCGCAGCATGGCAAGGACACATGTAATCTATGCAGAAATGGGTCATGTGAACCAACAAAAAGGACCCCGGGAACAAAACCAAAAAGGAACAACAATACTTGGTTGACGTTGAAGGGAAGCAACCATTCAGATTTTAGGAGTTAAGTGGGGATTTCCCACTAAACCACAATAAGCAAAAATGCAAAATGTGTCCCAACAACAACCATAAATAGGTCCACATGTTTGATTGGCAAGAAACCAACATGTGCAGAATGACGATCCAAGCAAAGGGGTGTTCGACCCAAAGCCGGATCTGAGGCTCATTTAATCGGAGCACAACTTTGCGCAACTTCCTTGGGACTACATGTTGAACCTATTTTAAGCCGAGTCATGGTGGGTCGTCGGGAGCACGGTCTGATCAATTCTGCTCAAATCGCACCCTCTTGGAATGCATGCTCCATCGAGGCTGTCTGGTCAAACGCCTGTAAAGGTCGATCACTTTTACGTTTCTGGGTGGAGAAACATACGCAACATACTTTACGGACTGAGGCGTGGAAGCTTGAAAGACGCCCTCTAGGAACAATACTGCATGCCAATGGTTGCCAAGGTCTGCCACATTCCAATCAAAGGAGATTCAAATAGATTCAATGAATCGACCCATGAGTATATATATATATATGTATATATATATATATATACTCGTTTTTTTTTTCCAGGCCTTCACCAAAGCGAGGCCAGATGTCGAGCCGGTAGGCCCAGACGAACTCAAGCAGTCGATCACCGGATACGTGCAAAAGAAGGATCTTGTAGTCGTAGTGGTGGTGCCAGCCGTCGTTGATGTCGTGGTTGTCGTGGTTGTCGCTTGCGCGATGGTGGTCGTGGTCGTCATCGTAGTGCCTGGGTTGGTCTTTGGTACCCTCCACAAGGTAGGTATTGAAGGCTAGTGGAAACTATCCATTTTCCAAAGGTTGAAGCCTCCTCCTTGCGCCGTATTTCACAAAGCGATCCCTTGAGGCAAAAAGACACATGAGGCCCAACGAGGCAAGGGCGCTTGCCGAAACTGAAGTCGCCGGCGGCCCATCCGCCCGCAGGGGATGAACCAGGCAAAGGAGCGAAGCCACACGGATGCACCGCATTGCCACGGGCCAGGGCGAAGCCCACCGCGGATGCTTGGGCTGTTGCCCCTCTACAAACCAATTTGTCTCAAGAATGGTATGCGTCATAGTAGAGTATGTAGAGTACAGTGTGTGAACTACTTGCCTCTGTTTCTCTGGTTGTTCCTTAAAACAAACTAACAGCACGACATCGAAGAATGACTATTGATTGCCCAGTGTTTCTGGTCATACGGCTGAATCACGAAGCATATTGTTGGCAGTTTTGTTTTACCGCGCAAAGCCCACCGGTCATCCCGGATCCCCCACCATTAAAACAATGGGGTTCATATAACCAGGGTATTTTAATTTGGTCAGCCATCGGTTTTTTGTGGGTTGAACCCTAGGGCAATGGGGCTGGGGGCTACGAAAACTGGGCCTTTCATTTCGGGGGGTGGGTCTGGGTCTGGGATGGTCTGCAGGGATTTCCCCCGGCGGAAAAGAGACCTAACGTGGGGGCTAAAAAGAGAAAGACAAGCCCATTCGTCGACGAAAAGGGACAACAGGGCTCCTGCCCAGTGGCCTGGGGGGAAAAAGGGCATCCTGTTCTTGGTTGGTTGAGTTTCAAGCGACCCCTTCCCAAAAGGAAAGGAAAAAGGCCGGCCGGGGCAACTGGGACCAACTGACTAAAATTACTTTAGAAAACGCCAAGAAGCCGGATGGCTGAGCTTGAACTAGCCCCCGCCTGTAGCCTTTGAGGCACCCTGAAAACGAGGAATTCCGGCAACTTGGTTGACGTTGGAAGGGGAACATAAATACATTTTAGCAGTTAAGTGGGGACTTCAACCACTAAGCCACAGTAAGCAAAAATGTACAATGTGTCCCAACAACAACCATGGCAAGTTGTGTAAACCATGGGGAAAATATGGCGTTTTCCAGTTCGCACTTCCTGAGTGGTCCAAGAGATGTCTGAACTTTGCATTTGTCATCATGGTCTTCCCAAAGGCTTAAAGTCCAGGAATTCAGCTAGGTCCTCCAGTAGAGAGATTACCGTTTCTTTTTTCTGTAGTCGATCTTAGTAGGGGAACCCTCCCAACCAAAAAAGGGGTTAAGAAGGGCACTACTGGGGGAGCTAGTCAGGAAGTGAGAATTTGGTCGTTTGAAAGAACTGCCCAAAACGACAAAGCAGGGGCACCACCGGAGTTCTGGGCATCATATTTGATTCACAAACCTAAAGTAAGGAATCCTCAACTATCATTTTGCCCTCGGAGCTACACAAATGTATATGATACAAGTTGTCCAGAAGGAGCCCTCCCAACAACTATCTCTTCTACTCGGGTTTGTGGGGCTCCATAAGCTGCCCACACCTGAGGCAACAAGGCTTCAAACAGCAGCCCTTGGTCATGGGAATCCAAGATATGTTTCACCCTCTAAGGGATCGATCTTCTAGTGAATATGCTAAATGACGCCTTAGCAGGGCGTGTTGAGAACCTGAACGAAAGGCTGTCACCTGACATGCTTCCGGCATGGGAATACATGGGGAGACCAAAGGCTAACTGCAAATGAACAACAACCAGGGGGAACAAGCCAAGACTTGCACAACAAAACAAAACGAACACGACCAGGGAAAGCAAGTCAGCATTTGCACCAAGGGACAAGTCAACAAAAAGTCACCACGTCAGCTTGGGCAAGGGGGATGCGAACCCTCTCTTCCACGCGCCGCACCGGCGCACCGCACGGAGCGCCGTTTTAGCCCACCTTCGCATTTCCAGCTGCAGCCTGGCTTCGGGAGCACCGGGCTTTGGAGAAGACAAGACCAAAAAAAACAAGAAAAGATAAGCTTCCACCTCCACACCACTAGGAGCTCCATGGAATAACCACTGTATAGCCACTATATGAAGGGTGTACACATTCTTTCCGGGTGGCTGGTGTGTGTGTGTGTGTGGAAAGTGTTTGGCCAACATGGCCAACATCAAATAGTCTCACACGTTTCTGAATGGATGCCTGTGAAGAAAACCTTCATCATGAGTGAGGTCGGAATGAATGCATGTCCTAACCGGTCTTTTGGGCGCTCACCTTCACACGTGCCATGCCTTTGCAGGTTCAATGGGGCAAATTAGTCACTCACCGAAACCAAAGGAAGCCTCAAGAAAGCAATCTTTACCGGTGACGGTGCCACCCCCAATTCGTGAGATCGCGAAACAAATGCTCAGATGGGTCATGCCCCAACGATCTTAGTGGATCCTACTTTGAGACACCACGCCGAAGGGCACTCTGAAGAACAACAAACAAACAATTACAGGAAGAACTGGACTTGGCCTTAGAGAGTTTCGAAGGGGCGGTCCAAGGGGGATTCCCTAAACCTCTCTAAGGAACCTTAAGGAACCATAGGGAACCCTAACCCTAGGGTTTTTTTTCAACTACGCCTCTTGTACCTACCTCCCGGATGGGATTCATGGCCGAACCACGGGAAGGCCACGTTCATGAAGAAAAATTGTGGTGTATGGTGCCCCAACATGGTGGTTTGCAGTGGTCTTCCTTTTACTTTCCCTTGAAGCCAACCCCGAAAAGTGCCCCTTTAAGCCGACACCGAAAAAGGATGTTTACGCTGACTCACGCTATGCGAGCCCAAGGTATCCATACTTTGCTTGTACCACATGGCACGGGCCTTCCGCAGGCGATGCCGGATGGCTGGCGGTGTCCATCGCGAGCAAGACACGATGCCCCCGTAGACCCGAAATCTGCCTTGGTTGTTGTTCAGTTGAACTGGGCTGCCCGTTTTCGGATCCCCTAAAAGTGACTCACTTGTAGGATACATGGAAATCCAACCACTAAACACAAGCTAAAAAGCTAAGGGGACTGGGAACCACCAAGCTGATTGGCACGAATCCCATTGAGTTTCGCGTTTAGTCATCCCCTTTACCCAAATTTGACGGATATTGTTCCCGGAGCCTGGTTTAAGTACCCAAACAAAGGAAGCCTGGCCATAGCTGGCCCTCACGCATGCGCACCAGAAACACCTGGGTGAAGATCCTCACCCAAAGCACCAAAACATAAAAAGGTGATCGCCTTTTGCGACCTTCTATAAACATATGTCAGGTCAAGCACAAAAACCAAAGGCTAGCCAAAGAGAAACCAAAAGGTTAAAAACAAAAAACGTCAACTGGACTGAGGATCAAGGTCAACTCCTCCGAATCATGGCATGCGTCACTGGCCACTGGCTCGGTTGATGTTCGCACCGATCGGTCCTCTCTCCAAACAGGAATTGGATCCAAATAGTTCACAGAATTCGGGAATCCCTAACAAATCTATACTTTTCCACGGGGCGTGGAAATGAGCTCGCGAACCAGTGAGAGCAAAACAACGGCTGCTATCTCCATTTTCGGTGTGCAGAAAAACGGCTGATGCCCGGTTGGGTCTGGCGCCCGGCCTTCAAAACCAGAAAACAGGGAGGACCTAGCGACACTCAAAGAGACAAGCCCACACCACACAGTCGCCACACGATCCCTTTCCAAGGGGCGGCCAGGAAAGCGGACCTAAGCGCGGATCCAAGAATTGTCTCGGGTTTGTTTGGGGTCTCGGCAAAGAGCTGGGTTTGGGGTTGTTGGGTGTGGTTGGGCTAGCTTGCAGCTGATTTAGACTAAACGCTTTAGGGTGAGTGGCTGGCAAGTTTTGGTTTGAAGCAACGCCCCGCAAGTAATCCCAAACAAAACAACCCAACCTGAAGCCAACAAATACAAGACCCGCCTTCATTCCGATCTCAGCTAGCTTAAAACTCACCCGAAACTCTCAATTTCCGCCAACACAACGTGAACCTACAGGTCCAACTGAGGCAGTTGATGCTGGGTATGCAGCCACCCAAGCGGCAAAATCCGAGCCACTGACCAACCAACCAAAGAGCCATCCAACCATCCACCCAATCATCCAACCAGCCAGAGTTAATAGGCAAAGGGCACGTCTCCTTTCCAGGTCCCACTTGAAGTGCTCTTTCTTTCGTTTTGGGCTGCGCAACAACCCAACCTGTCAAAAGACGTCTTTTTGGCTTATAGCCCCACCACTTTGGCGACCCCCTTCGTTATGTCTTTTTGGGCACTCCGACCACGGAAGCTGCATGACTGCATGCCTCATGAGACGTTGGGCGACACGCATCTCCCTTCGCTGTGGCTGGGACCCGTGAAACATGGCAAATGGGCCAGGAAACCCGCTAAAGGACTGCCCCTGATCATTCAAAGGGGAACGGCCCAAGGAGCAACCCTGTCAGGACTCACCTTGAAATGTCTTCGCCTTTGAAGATCACACCACAAGGAAGCTCACTGAACAAATCGGCCACGTGGCCATCTTCAAAAAGCAGCAGGGAAAGCTTACGAGACTCTAAATAATTTCTCTGGGGTCGGGATATAGTAAAATACATGTCTGCCTGCTATACTGCAGCGAAACCTGGGAAGACTTGACACAATACATTTGACCCTGCAAACAAATCGAACTGGGCAAGGGCCACCTATTTGGAATACACGTTACAAAGCCTAGCTCAAAAATATTTTTGCAATTGGTGTGTTTTGCGGGGGCACTCTCGTCACCTTTCAAGAGCAAACCAAAAGCACCAAAGCCACCGAGGCTTCCCTTGATTTGGCACATGCCAAATTTGTGGCAGGTCTCCAAACGACAAACCCAGCGCCGGGAAGCTGGTCTGGAAGCACCATCCGTGACTTCCCCCCCGGACTCTTGCACGCAGATCACGCCGCCTTCGGCTGCATACGGGTAAAAAGAGCAGGCACACAGCCTAGACCAACCTTATGCATGCCCGTGGTAAACATGCTTCTACCTCAGGCTTCCAAAGTCAGACACAAACAACCTGTTTTGATGTTTGCTTCTTTGTCTCTTTTGGTCACAACGGGGGTCGCTGGACATTTGCTCTTAGCCTGGTTTTTTCATGGCATTCAACCCTTCTCCCCTATCTCCTCGCCCGGCTTTCAGACAAGACCTGGCGTGATAGCTTGTCTCGGGGAACATGGGCTGGTTCCTGCGGGTTCCTGTGAGCCGCTGCTAATTGCTTGGATCTTTAGGCAACTTTTGGTGAATCATGGATTTCCCCACACCACCATTTTCAGCTCACGGGAGTCAAACACGGCTCGGGATCCTTTGTATGATTTAGGATTCGTGTCAGCTTTTTGAGAAAAACTTGGTTCTGGCAGGAAACGTCGTTTTGGTTCTTCTATGTTTCTCTTGTTTTTTGTTTTAAAGTTTTTATCCGAACATGGACCCGTACAACCCGTAAACGACCCGTCTTAAAAAAGGAAAACAAAACAAAAACGCATACTTCGGTACAAACACCGTAAAAAACCGTACGCAAACGAACATCTTGCAAAACCATGTTTCTGTCCGTGCCAAACCGTTGTTTTTCGGGACACCTGTTTCTTTTTGTGTGTTTAGTAGCGCATGTCATACACCTCATGTATTCAATCAAAGCTGCCGATTCGACGGTCAAACAAGAAAACGGTTTGTTCACAAGCACGCCTGGATGCCGCCTTTCCCGCTATGCCCAGTCAGCGGAGTCAGCTTGGTTGTTGGGTTTCTTGCTTGCTTGGCTGTTGGGTTTCTTGGTTGTTGGGTTGCTGCTCGCTTGCTTGCTCGGCTGGCCACGGGTCGCTGCACCCGGCATCATTCCATCGGTCCGCATCAACAGAAACAACTCAATTTCTGGAAACCAACGGCTGAATGGAGCCTATGCAACAACTCAAACACAAGTCGCAAGCTGTTGCTCCCTTAGCTTGTGACCCCTTTCAAAGACACATCCATGCACCAACCCGGGCAAAACATATGGGTAATTTATTGCGGCATGACCCTGCAATATATGGTCAGAAGATACGGCTCCCATACTGGGCATGGGACAACTAGTGAGTTGTGTGGCTTGTTGGTGGGAAAATCTGTGAGTCCCCTCGTGTTCCTCCTCCCTCTCTCTTCCTCATGTTCCTCCCAACGGAAATAGACCATGGACTACTGCATATGTTGACCTAGGCTCGTTTGGAGAGAACATCAACAGGTTGGTTTAGCGCAATCTTCCTGCGAGTGTTTTTGGGGCGACACGCGGGGGAATGGATGGTGGATTGCTATGGATGTCTAGGTGGGCGGATGGAGGGTCTGGGTGGATGGATGGGGTGTCTAGGTGGGCGGATGGAGGGTCTGAGTGAGTGGATGGAGGGTCTAGGGTGCATGGCGGTGGCGGGCAACCTTCCAGCGCGTTTCGGGGCGACCAGTCCCTCCCTTTCTGCACCCAGAAGGGGAGCTTCTCATGGCATCCATGGGCGCCGAGACGCAGGCATGGTCCCAGGTCTTCAGGTCTTCCTCATACTGGACCTATGCTCGGGGGAAAGACAAACAAATCAACGAAGCTGCCGGCTGAAGGTTTTTCTTTTCTTTTTTTAGTGTTTCATTTTTTGTCCCGGCTTCTTGTGGGTTTCCATGTTGGAAGGTTTTTGGGGACCCCCCTTATTTTTGGTGGCTTTGAAGGGAAACCAAGAGGAGAAACACCACCATTTTGGGGGTAAATAGAAATCACACACCCTGGAGTTGTCTGGTGGGCATGGAAGTAAGAAGTACACACACACACATTTTACAAGACTACTTATGAGCCTCTGAAGGCCTAACTAGGCTAGTTGGTTGGGGAAGGTGTGCCCCAATAGGTTGGTGACCCGAATTATTACTGTAGTTGATCGGGCAAATGCCCAAAGCCTAGACTTGTCGTTCACACAACTTACTAATCCGGGGTCAACATTCGGCCTTTCACCAAGGCCCTCCTGCCACAGGCTTTACCCATTATGCAGGCATCTGGCTGTTGACTAGGTCAGAAAAGAACAGATGACCCAAACCCCTTTGGGTTTCGTCTGGCAATTGCCAACTCTAATGTTGACCCCAGATTAATCAACCCCTGTTTATGAACGGGGGGGTGGGGGCCCCTCCAAAAGTGGTCTGATTCCCCCACATTTCACCCAGAAATGGACACCCCCACATTGGAAGCATCATGTTTGGAGGGGAAGACACCCATATTAATCAGCAACTAGGTCCTCCAGTAGAGAGGTTAGAATAAGGGTACCCTTGTTTGCTGTAGGTCTTCTCAAAAAAAAAAACACGGGAACTCGGGGACTGAGAAAAGACATGCTCAACCAAGCCATTGTCAAAAGAGAGAGTATATCTGAGGATTTCCTGGTTCCCTTGCACATTAAGTGCTTTTCAACCAAATGAAAGGGATCCCCAAGGATCCTTCCAATTGAAAACCGTCGCAACCGTACGCCCTTCTTGCTGCCAAAGGGGCATAACCGCAATGGCTCCCGGCCGCTACAGCGAAATACTTGATCATGGAGCCGCAGCACCTAAGACACCCCGGGCCAGGAGGCCACGAAAGGTTCCTTCAAAACCTCGCCTTTTGAGAAGTCTGCTCGTCTAGGTTCTCCAGTTGAGAGGTTAGAATAAGGGTACCCTTTGTCTGTAGTCTATTTTAGTAGGGGACAAAAAAGGGTTCAAGGGCACTACTGGGAGACCTAGTTGTTGCGGTCTGGAAAAAATGGTCAGGACGGGTTGACCTTATGATGTTGCCGCCCGAAGCAAACAACAGTTCCCGCCGCTC
This sequence comes from Effrenium voratum, assembly GCA_963377175.1. Lineage (NCBI taxonomy): Eukaryota > Dinophyceae > Suessiales > Symbiodiniaceae > Effrenium > Effrenium voratum. Next base: position 1,122,152 of record CAUJNA010001213.1, on the reverse strand, counting down.
AGGAAGGTGCTCATGGAAGAAAAGGACCACTCAGAAAGGAGCTGCTCAATCATCCTGGACCGAAACCAAAAGGTCAAAAAGTCGGCTTTGGACACGTGAGCATCCTAAATGGCTGTGGGTCAAAAATGGGAACCCAAAATGGAACCCTGGTAAATGGAACCCAGGATTAAAACCTGGGGTTACCTGGTGGTTGAATTTTGACCCACACCAAAATATGAATTATAAGTGGGGGGGGGGGCAACTAGTCAGGGGTCGGATTACAAAAAGTTGCAGGTACAATGGAAAAAACACACAACTTCCCAAAACATCTAAGACCAGTGTGGCGGTGGGGCACTCTTTTACTTGTGGTTGGCTTTGAAGGGGTCCCGCCCCCTCCAAAAACATGATGATTGACATATGTTTGACTGAGGCGTACCGCACATGAGATAAGCTAAAGGCATACTAGACAAACTATCCAACTTTGGAGCTCTTTCTGTTTGGAACGAGCCCAACATGTTCTCCCACCATCATTTGTAAAAGTCCGCCTAGAGGTACCAAATGTACCTCAAAAGCTCAAAACAAGCTTATGCTAGTCAAGAACCTTCATGACATGCGACCGCTTTTTGCTGAAGGCAACTCGCTGCAACTTGCGCCGGTACTGCATTCCAACTTGCAATAACCCGTGTGTACATTGGCTGGACTCTCGGCCTAGTGTGTGCTAACGTTGGCAACTCCTTGACACCAGCGTCCGGTCCAAGCCGCAAATGGGAAGATGGGCCATCGCCGAATGGCCTTGCCAAGACATTTGGCTTCAGTCGCCATGCCCGAGTCAAATAATAAATAGAGTGCACTAAAACGCCGCCACTGTATTATGTAACCCGCATATAGCCGTACATAGTTGCGGTGGTCTGTGGCAAACAAGGGCAGTATGATGTCGTAGTTTCGGCTAGGGGAAGACTGTCAGGGTACACATGACGTTAGCCATTGATTGGCGGGGAGCCAAAAATCATGTGGTTGTCCAATCGCAAAAAGGTGTTGGGCGCCTCATGAGGCCGAATCGCCAGCGCGAGCCTGTGTGAAAATTGCTGAACTAACGTTGACCCATGTGCCGTCCGTGCGAGGACCGCAAAGGGACTCTCTGTAAATGCTTGGCCCAAGCTTGTACAAACCTTGGCCAAGGAACTGGTTGAACCTTCGGGTGATATCATTACTTTAGGTGCTTAACAGTGACATTGAAGTCTGACCCTGCAATACTCACTTCCCGAGTGGATGGCCCCACCAAAAAAAACATATGTTATTTGCCACTAGAATGGTCTTCCAAAAAAGCTTAAAGTCCAGAAACTCATGAGGTGAGGCAATAGAACCTGTATTCCATCGGCTGCCTCGCGTTTAGCCAGAAGTTGCCAGTTTTTCACCCACATGCTCTTCGCCCATTGCCAAGGCCCCAAGATTCGAGTAAGGGATTGCCACCTAAAGAATCAGCCATCCACAAGCCATTCACTGCCGGCTCCCCGAGCCGTGAACTTCCTGGACCCACGAATAGCTCCATTCATTCAGCCCCGCAAAACGCTACCTACGAGGGGCTTGCTGGAAAAGGCCGATTTCGTGGCCCGGACCCCTGCAGTCAGCTTAGGTGGCTTGAGACATCAGAGGACACTGACCCAGCCGCTCGGTGAAGAAAGTGGGGGGTGATGGCTTTGTGAAAAAAACAGTTTTGTCTTGCCCGAAGGATACTAGAAAATCATATTTTCAGAATTCTGGTTGGTCTACCCCTGAATGCCCTGAACGCAGCGGATGCCGGATCCGGCCAACCTGAGCCACTAACGCTATGCGACCTTCCCACCAATGCCTCACCTTACCAAAGGTTAAAAAATGTTCAAGAACTCCGGGAGGAAGACATGGTGGACAGAATCCTGCACTACTTAATATTGATGAATTCTGCTGTTATAAACCACAACTCGCTTGCCCAATGGACCTAGAAAGAACATAACCATTGGGGCCATGACTAAACATGAAGTCAGACAACCCCAACTGGCGCGAAGCGGATGTCTATCCACAGGCCTGCCGAATAAATAAGGCACTTTGCTGGGAAAAGAATACCTAAAAAAGAGAGAGGTAAACACCAAGAGTTTGAAGGCGAAACGTCGCTTCTCAAATGATACTTTGGTCCTAGCCAAGCATGTGCCAAACCAAGAAAACGCTACACTGTTTACTTGTCCTCTTGGTCTCCCTTTGAAACAACCAAAAAACACGTACCCTCAAAAGCACATACCTTCTTAAGTTGATCAAGCGTTTACGTGTCCCTAACCCACTGCAACCGTCGATCCTATCTTCTGGACTCTCGGTTTCTCTCAAGACCTAAGTTGACTTTTGCTTGATGCTTCCAACAACAACTTTGAGGGGCTTTGCTCCTGAGGTTGACAAGTTTAGCAGTTGCCCAAGGAACCCGGGGAAAAGAAACACAACAACATAGGATCAGCAAGGGGAAACCAAAAGGTCAAAGGGTTTGGAAGAAGGGATCAATCGCCGGCCTGCACTCCTCTCCAGCCAGTTGCGGGGACACCAGCCACGGTGGAAAGTCGCCTCACTTCGAACCCGACGCAGCCTTTGGTATAGCGTCTTTTTGGTGGGACGTAGAACGGACCAGGAATCGCAATCAATGGACTACGCCCTCTGCACGTACATAGCTTCCTAAAGCAGCCACACGTGAGAACCACACTGCAAAACTGCTTGAATGGGCAAATTCTAAAGCGATAAACTGGCTGACTCCCTGCCAAGCTCGGCAGTAGTCTTATTCGGGGGTATTCAGGACACAAGCTTGCTGCACGAACTTGTCTACTTTCCTAGCCTAGCACTGCCAGCTTAAGGCTGGGGCGAGCCACACACTTCACTGACTGTCGGTCTTTCTTTCCCTGTAACTGTGCTGACCAAACCAAACAAAGGCATCGAGTGTTTCCCCTTTACAGCCGTACTACACCCTATAGACAAAATCAGAATCCGTGACTTCAACTTGCGCACAACAGGAACTTGCGGACAGAGAAGATTGACAAAACAACGGCAAACACAGACCAGGATAAACTCGAACTATCATAGTCATGTGTTCAGACTTGATGTCCCACAACCATGACAACTTATCCATTAAGCGACTGGTCCAACTAATCTGATTCTAATGAAAGCATGATTGTATTTTCCCATTGGCCCGAATTTGACACCGCCTATAACTTAACCACAGCGACCAACCGAAGAAAAAACAAACTGCAGCACTCAGCCTAGCGGGTCCCTCCTTTCCCGCCTTGCCACTCTTCCGCTTCGTCAGAGGCGGAGCTCAGGCCTGGCGACGTAGAGGATTGGGTTTTGTTACGCAAAGCCAACAAAAGGCAACCATCTGTACCACATCCAAGTTCCAAACATTCTGTGACAGGGGGTATAAAAGGGATACGCAAGGTAGAGCTATTGCCCCAACACCGCTTTTCTTGCCAAATTGGGCTTTGCTGGGGTAACCCAAGCAAAAGGGGGTCCATCTGGTGAGCCTCCCGAGGAGCAAATCATCCATCATCCCACCACGAGGTCTGACTGGTGGCACTTTTACACGGTAAAATCTGGAACCTTATCTTGGATTCCACAGTGGGAGACCAAGCGGTTGCGGTGAAATAAAAAAATCAAATCGATCTTGGTTTTTGTCACTGCCATGTTCCCGTACACTACTTTAACATGTCTTGCGAAATATGACTTGGATCAAGTAAAGGACTCACGCCATGAGTGAACTCGTGCTACAAAATGGACAGCTGTGGTCGGTCAAAATTACGTGTTTTGCCTATAAGGACATACGACCATTTGTGAAGGCCCTGGCTATGTTTGAAACTTCTCGTCTCTCCATGGACCCTAGAACTGGTAAACCTCACCGAACCCGGGTTGCTTGGCCCAAATCTAGGGTACCAAGAAAGTCATATGTCATATGTTGAAATCACGTTTCAAGCCCTTTTTCATATCACATAGTTTTGGAGGAGACCCCGGATTTGGGCGTCTGCATTTGCATTCCACATCCTAGATGCGGGTGAAGGGCATGACTCAACCCAAGGAGCTTCACCTTCTTCCACACCAGTCGCACCCTGCATTCAGCAAAAGAACAACACAATTCCCGGTTACGACTGAAGGAAATCTAGGTCCTCCAGTAGAGAGGTTAGAATAAGGGTACCCATTTTTTGTAGTCTACTTTAGCAGAGGAACCCTTCCCCCAAAAAGAAACGGTAAAAGGGCACCTACTGGGGGACCTAGAAATGACTCACCCCACAGATTCTTTTGCCCCCCCCCCCCCCCCGTTCGTTCCAAAAAAACAACGCGGGAGCCGTGCCTGCGGACCACTCGGGCTCAGATGGCTCGACGCGAGCCATGGGCCCATCGCTGGGCCACCAGCGCAGGCCACAGCCCTTCACCTGACCGGTGAGTGAAGCGAGGCGATGAGGAAACCAAACCCTGCTTTGGGTGGATTTAAAGGGAAATCAACAGGGAAACCATCCTTCCATTTGCGTTGTGCATTCCCTGGAAAATATGAATATTTCCAGTAGTGATAGATTCCCTTTCGAACCCACAGAAGGAAATAACAACATATTCTTAAACAAATGGAAGAAGCCAGGCCCAAATGATTAGAATCACCTCTCACGAATTTGGTGAAGCGAGCAAACCTCAAGTCCACAGGCTGGAAAGCTACGGGAAGGGGCTGGTGGCAAGGGGAAGGGGGAAATCCGAATCCCTTTACAGGATTTAAACCAAGGGCTTGCTGGTTTGATGTGGTTTGCCCACAACTTTGCTCGGGCATCCGATGTACCAACTCAACGGCTCAACCACGTGCCAAAGCCAGGAGGAGCGCATGTTATTTGCGTCCATGTTGGCAAGATATCCTTAAAATTGCCCGAGCTAAGTTGTGGGTTAACGGCAAACAGCCCTAGAAGTCATTTGAGAACGCATTTGCATCTAGGTCCTCCAGTAGAGAGATTAGAATAGGGGTACCCTTTTTTTCTGTAGTCTATTTTAGTAGGGGAACCCTCCCCAAAAAAGGGTAAAAGGGCACTACTGGGGGAGCTAGACATGTCTTCACTTTGAGAGACGCCAGTGAAGGCCGATGGACAGAAGCTGCCTAAAGCAGCAGTCTGAACCCACTCGCTTGTGGTCGCAGAATGGCGTTGGATTGAAACTTGCTCTCTGCCCGAGGGAAAACACTCCGTTTGAACATGTTTCAACAAGGGCGACCGAAAAACTGGGGAGATGGCTGGCCTGTGTTTGGCCAGCATTGCCACCGACTGGTGCGTTCCCAGAACTCCTGTGGTTCCCCACATTTTCAAGACCTGACAAGGAATTCCAAAGTACAGGACCTACACCATGAGTGTTCGCTTGTCTTTCCCCCAGCTCGGTGAGCTCACCAGAAGAGGCAAACAAGTTGACCAAAGAGCTAAGGGTTTGGACAGGCCGTACTATCCCCATTGGACCAGGTATGGTCGACCGAGCGTTGAGTTTCAAGTCCAGAAATCTGGGAAGGACTAAACCTTTGCTCGCCGAGCTGCTGCTGCCATGATCGGCGGCGTGGTAGTTGCCTCGGCGAGCACCCGATAGCACCCGGCTGGCAATGAACACTGCGCGTGGCATTTTGGTTGTTCAACCCTTTTTGGGGTGCATTTGCTTTTTCGCCCCCCCCCCCCCCCCGGCAAGAACTACAAGAAAAACATCTAAAGCCAACAAGGGCAAATGAAACAAATTCTTAAGCCAATGGAAGGCTAGCTCAAAGGGAGCCAGTCATCGCACCAGCCGGGGCCCACCGCTTTGTCGGGGTCACAGCCTTGCCGGAAATGCGAATGGCCACCTCACGCCAACGGCTAAATCAAGCCGAGCTGCGTTTGGGTAGCCTCGAGTCGCGTGAGCGCAGGAAACTAAAGCACAAGACAACGTCAGCACTTGTATTGTGATCGGCCATCAGTTCGGGGGTGGGTTCGTCTAATTCGGCATGCGCGTCCTGAAGGCTGGCCGGGCTTGCGCTCATCCCCAGCTTTGCTGAAACATGTTGATCACACCCTGCCGTATACGGAGTGGACAACTGCTCATATATGTCCATACTTATAATATAAAACCAACCATTCGAATGAAACGTCCCCTTGAGCAACAACACATTTAGCAGATTGTAGCAGGTTCAATGTAAAATCCGAAAACTGTCCAACAACATCTAGATGCCTGTCACACCAAACGCCATCTATTTTTGGTTGCAACAGATTCACTTTGAGTAATTGAGTGGTGCTTCAAATGTTGAAAAGCCACCCCGAAGGTGAGGATGCGCACAATCCAGGTGGTTTATCCATCTCCACATCTCCTGATTCCTTCCTTCCACCCTTCACGAGCAACCTGTTCTTCTGGAACCTCTAGTCAGGCTCCGTGCTAGTGGGAGCTTCTCAAACCTTTGGTAGCAAACAAAGCTATACGTTTTGCAGTTTCCCGTTCCCACTAAACAGCCTCAGGACAAAACACCAAGCAAACCGAAAACACACGCACGGCACAGCAAAGGGAGGGCAGCCCCTTCTTCCCAGCAGCCCATGACGCCGACGATGGGCTCCCCATCCACCAGCAACGCCAAGCCGATCACGTAGCCCTCCCCCGTCACGAAGCCCTTGGTCCCGTCAATGGGGTCCAGCACCTGAAAGATATGGCCATGGGTCAAAAATCAAGTACCCCCTAGACTAAAACGGGTGGTGCACCTACCCCAAAATGGTACCAATGGTACAGCCATATCTGGACCCAGCGTCAAACCCACGGAAACACCTTCTGTGTGCGTCGAGTTTCATAGAGCTCTTCCGTTTGGAGCCCAAAAAAACACGCCGCCACCCGAAACACCTCGCCAAAACCTTTCGTCTTCCAAAGGGGTGTGCGCTCAGAAACTCAGGGAGTCTCGTGACATACCCTTTGCAAAGAGTGCCCTTCCATGGTCACACGGCCATTCCATGGAAAGGGCGGCACTGAGCAAAGCACACTAGGGAAAGGGCACCCTGATCACCTGCAAAGTACTTTTCTTGGGTGCTCTTCCCTTTTGGTAGATTCAATGGAAAAAGCGACTTGCTAGTCCCTCCTTTTGGGCGACTCAGATTGGCCACAATCTGAGTGTAAACTTTTAAAGATACCGTCCCACCAATTAACATGGAACCTGACAGGGGGTCCTGGAACACCATGGAACCTGACGCTCGGGGCGTCCCGGTTTAGACCATTTTCCTTTTTAAAGCACCCCCGAACATCAGGTTCCATGCTAGTTGGAGGGTACGCTTTTAAAGGGGTTGTTTTGGGGTAAACCAAATGGCAGCCATTTTGGGGGGGCTCCATCCCCCCATCGCGTTAAGCAGGGCGCCCACACACGGCGCTGGCCCTTGTCCGTCTCCACCCCCGCATCCACCGCAGCCAAGAAGATATCGCGGCTCATGGGCCCGCCTCGGAAAGCCGAGCATTGGGAGTCCCAGTCCACCTTCAGCTTCCCTTTGATCTTCCCTTTGGTTTGTTCCTTTTTTTTCCGCCACCCAAAAAAAGGGTCCCATCTAGCTTTCTCGGGAAAATCCAAGTTCCCTTTTTTTCAACTGGAAAAAACAAATTTGTCCAGTAGTGAAATCGATCCCCTCGAAAACCAGCCAGTCAGCTTCCCGTTAGCTGGCTTGGAGCCGAATCGGCGGTGAAATGGAGGGGTTTCAAATCCATTTTCCCACAAGAACCAAAGGTTGAAATCCCAAACCAACAACCCAACTAACGGTTTCCTGAAACCTGAGCCCCACTTCTCAGAGAAAAATACACAGAGTTTCCGGAGACTACTCTGCTTGTTCAGGAGTCTCCGAAAGAAATGGGTCGTCAACTGGGGAGGTCGTGCTAATTTTCCTTCAAGGACCATAGCACTCAGGTCCTGAACAGCATATCAAAACGGTGTTCTTCCCGGTTCTATGTCAATATGTGCGGGGGGGGGGGGGGGGTCTGGTCTATTTGGGATGGCATGGAACCAAACATCTAAAATAAGTTTGTGATGGTTTGTGGTGTGCCTTGCTTCTGCGAGATGGGATGTCCGTGGAGCCGTTGAACCATTGGCTCCCTAGATGCCGGATTCCGGATGTCCCAGAAATGGTCAATTTGGGGAGTTACAATCGCAGCCAACTTGGGGCTGCTTTTGGCCCACGCACACGCCACAACTAAGACGTTCAGATTCTGCGTCATTTTTGGGCACGGGTCTCCCAGTTCTTGAAGCACTGGCATCGGCATAGGGGCCGAAGATTGATGGACCCCAACTGTTTCAGGGTTGCGCCGAGTGCAGTGATTCTCCAAAAAGGACACCCTCAAGGCAACCAACAAGAGCATCAATTCTTGGGGGGCCGGACAGTGTTGAACCAATCTGCACAATCTTCAACCGAGAGCCCCGATGGCTTTGAACGGATCAAGCGTTCAACTGTTTTATGGCAGGCTCTTTCTGCCTTTTGGGGAGCGGCTCCAAGGCCCAGCTTCAAAACTCCCATGCCGGAAAGCTTACAGTACCGCTTTTGGGGGACGTTGCGAGGGCTCCGGGCACAAGCTGCGGGTATTGGCTTCGCTAGCCGAGTGGCCGGCAAATCCCAATCCAAAAGCACATGGGCGAACATATCTGCCTTTTGGAATACGGTGGCCGCAAACTCCTTGTTTTCCGAAGCTGCCATCATTCTAGAATCCGCCATCATTCTGGATATGAACTTCAAACATGCGTTTTGGCCACCAACCATCTTTGAAGGCAATGTTGATTCCAGATTGACCCCGTTCCTTTTTTCGGGGTTTGTGCTCCCCTCAGTGGTCTCTTGACCCCTGAAAAGGGGACACACCCGATCATCAAATCAGTGCCTCGACCCCCAGTGCAGTCCAAAGGGCCGAACTTGGTGCACAAATCCTTAGTTGGGCCGTGCTTTCCCGGCGTGTTGAAAATGCGCTGAAAGCCTTTGGATGCCAAAACTCTCTCAAAAGACGGAAAGGTTCGAGGGCCAAATTTCTAAACACCGTTCAACGATAGGGGAACCCCACAAACACCGTTAAACACTGATAGGGGAACCCCACAATGGTGGCTTTAAAACCAGCCAGGGTACCCAGCGTCCAAAACATGTTGCGAAGAAGCTCCAAAGTTCGAAACTGTCCAAGGAACCGCCACTTCCGCGCTATGGTGCTGTTGTGTCTGCCTCAGGGTTCTCAATACTTGCCCTTAAAACATCACTCCCACCGAGGGCAACTCGTGCTGTTTGAAACCACCACCACCTGGAAATATGGGAGTGTCCGTTGTTTTGTGGTTTTAACGGGAAACCACAACAAACACCCACCAATACCCACCGTCTGGGGGTGCCCCCTAAGAACACCTTGCCATAGGTCGACCTCTCGTCTCGCCGGGCGTCCAAGGCCATCTCGCAAAGGTCCGGGTCCTCCCGCAGATCGGTGGCATCCTCCTCGCCCATGAACCGATCTGAGGGGAACCTACAGCGATTTTTCTGCCGAAGCACTCGGCAAATGCCTCGGAAAAGAGCAGAAACCTGAGGCACCCAACGTGCCCTTTTTTTTGGGTACGAGAAAAATACGCTCGAATTGCCGATTTCTGCTCGACCCCGCAAAAAACGCTCGCACCCCGAAAAACGCTCGACCAAATCCCTTCTTCCATCCAAAGGACGGCGGGCATTGTTACGTTTTTTGAATTTGCACTCGTTTGCGGATATTTGCGCTCGTTTTGCAGATATTTGCGCTCGTTTTGCACTTCGAATTCTGCTCGCTCCATTCGATAATTCAGCGACCGATCATCTTGGAGGACCGACCAGCCCGGTTTTGGGAAAAACGCTCGAAGCAGGAAAAAGTGTACATTTACCGTATTTTGGTGACGACCCCTGGTTTTGCAATGCGTTTGGGCTAAGGGCAGAAATTTAGGTAGCGAAGGGTGCTCCAGGAATAAAAGGTCCAAAGGTCAGTCGCTTTGGACAACACTCAGCACTATGTCAACCCCGGATCTCAGTAGAACCTGTCCCATTAGGGCTCCAAAAGTGGTCTGAAACCCAATCCAAATCAACTAGGGTCTTTTGCTCTGAGGTCAACATGTTCGTGTCGCTATAACCACCTGCAACATGTTTCGCATGAGGGCCAGGTTACGGTTTCTGGAACATAAGAATCCCAACAAGCTAACGGATCAAGATCCAATAGCGGCCAAGTACAAGCGAGACACAGCCACGAGGCTTACAGCCTCACACCCTGAGAGGGTTGGCGAAAGAGAGCTCGGAGTGTGAGCTCGGCATGTCGTCTCTCTGGTTCTTGTTTAGTGCCTTTTTCAAGATTGTTGAATAATTACATGGCACCTGCAGGCCCGTGAAGACAATAAATGCTCTTGTGGTGGGTTCCATGCGAGCCATGTTCCTAGGGTCGCTTGCCAACTTTCTGAGAAGAATTGGGAGAGGGCCCCAGGCATGTTTCGGTCCTGCCCTCCGGAGGTATGGACACGAAAGTCACAAAAGAAGTGGCCGGCACGGCAAGCAAGAGCAGGGTTTTGCGCTCATTCGGGGACGTGTCTCACAGCTAGTAAAAAGTCTTCGCTGGCCTTCCAGTAGCATTACACAAGTCAGCAACAACAGCCCTCATGCCCAAATGGGCTTCTTGAAATAGGGGTCCCCCATAAATGGTGGCTTCCTTTTGGTCTCCCACTCGAACCACCCCCAAACAGGAGCGCCCTCAACAAAGACACACCCAAATAACATGACCCATCCCAAAGACAGCCCCCCAGTAGGCTGAAGCGAACGAAACCAGCAGTCAGTGTTTGACTTTGATAAGGCAAATTCTGCAGCTTTTCCTCGAGCAAACTCCTTTTGAGGAAGCCCTTCTTCGTCTTGATCTGTAGGTAGGTGCCTCCCATGACTGGTTTTGCCACCCCGCTTTGACACCTCATGTGAAAACTATAACTCGCTTCCCGAGTGGATGGCCCAAAAAAAGTAACCACACTAGTTAGTGTACCACCAAAATGGACCAACCCCAAAAAGTTCAAAGTCCGAAAACTCATGAAGTGAGATAAGGGTGAGCAATTTGACACTCAGTTTTGAGGTTTGACGCTTTTTTTTTGCAGGTTCGACCCCAAAAGAAACAAGCTTCGGCCCAAGCGCAGCCGCTTCAACGTCGCAGACACGAGGCCCTGGATCGCGTAGTCCGCCGCCGTGACTGGGGTCGAGTCACCTGAGCCACGAGGCGACGAGGCGACGAGGCGACGCCCGCGGGAACCCATGGAAAGAGCCCAAGGGAGCGACCCAAACCCGTTGACTCTTGCTTCTCATGAGTTCTATGGGTTGATTCACCAACCCGGGGTTTTGGCTTTGTATTAAAGTTAATGAACCCATCACGACCAAAACCCATTAATAGTTTCATCAATTTTAATATTAACCAACCGGGTTCTATGGTTGTCGCCATATTGACCAACCCCACTTTATTTATTGGGGGGGGGGGGTTCTGGGTTTAGTGGGGAATCAAACCACTTTTGGAGGGAACACCCCCCCATTTTATGAACTGGGAAGGGTCACGCTCTTTGGGTCTGCCCTTTTTGGAGTTGCTACCCCTTTTTGGGGTTGTTTAAAAGGGAAACAAACAGGAATACCAAAATGCGTTTGTTTGCATGGGGGGGCTAATAAATTCACCCATTTGGGGTTTGGTAAAGCTTAGCCAACGTTCAACCCTAAGATTCGATTCTTTTCTAGCCTCGCTTTCAGGGCAACGATGCAAGACGGTGCCAAACATTGATCCAGAAAAACAAACGTGGTTACAACCGACCCCTGACCTGGTGTTTTTTTCATTTTGACCAATACCTAGGGCTTCGAGAACTTGTAAAAATGTAGTACCTTGACTAAACCATCGTGTTTTTCTCGATGTTCTGAAAACATTGTGTTTGCAGCAAAAAACACATCGTGTTTTTTTAGGTACGACCTCTTCATCGGTTTTTGTGGCTCCTGGTACCCATTTGCTCGCCAGCCATGGAGTCCCCTCGCCTTCCTTCACAGCCACCCCGGCGGTCACGTAGCACGCCTCCAGCTCTTTGCCCGCCGAGGCGGGCGCCACCTGACACGCACATCCGGTTTTTCGGGGCGGTGATTGGCCGGAAACAAGGTCCTAAACTTGTTCTATCCACCTGACACGCCCATCTAACAAAAACTTGCCGAGTAGGTTGGACGGAAACAGGTCCAAACTTTTTCTTTTCCACTGAAATGGTCCAAACCCCAAAAGTTTCAAGTCCGAAACGGAACTCAGGGAGTGAGAATTCAGAAGCAAAGGGGTGCCCAGACGCTGGACAGGTCGACCACGAAGTACTCAAAAAGCTCCTCTTTTTCAAGGCCGGACCCTTGTTATTGGCTGCCGAGTGGTTTGAGAAAATGGGCGATTCGCACCCCCGGCAGATTTGTATGAACCCATTTTTTTCCTGTGGGCAAAAAGTAGTGAACTCCTTGCACCCAAGTCCAACATGAAGCCGCTAAAGGGGCGCGGATGGCCAAGTCACTGAAGGGCATTCTAACAGCAAACTGCGCGTCGTTTGCCAAAACAGTAGGCAATGTTTTCAGCAAACGGCAAGGCTTAGAGTCCAACGAAATAGCAAGAAGAGGTGGTGATGCTTGCTGCCTGACCACGAACATGGAACCTGACTGAGGGGTCCTGAAAAACGATGTTCCTTTAAAAGGAACCCTCTGGTTCCATGGTATCGTGGAGGGTATGAGCTCCAGGAACTCAGCGAGCTAAGTGAGTGAGCCCTCAGCGGGCCGGCTGAAAAGGTCGGCTGGCCTCCATGTCGCAGGCAAGAGCTTGCACTAACCTCACGTCCCGAATGCGCGTCTACGGAGAAGCCAAGGCTAGACCGTCCAAACGACGTCCAATGTGAAGCTGAGGAGCCAAACATTGGATTTTTGTTCTGCCCAAAGGGGGGGATTGACCCGGCTCCTTGAAGTGGTTTTACTTGTAGGGGTTCTCAGTTGTCTTCTCTTTCTGGTCTTTTCTTTTCTTTGCAGCTTTTTTGTTTTTTTTGGGGGGGCGAGTGTGCTCTAGGGATGTCACTTGCAGAGATCCATCAGCTTGCGACGTGTGGTTTGCACGCGCAGCTTGCCTCCCCCAAAGACCGGATAAAAACGGTTGACGGGTCACCTTTTGGGCATTAGGCCTTTTTCTCGGTGGGGCTTCTGGCTCCCCACAGCAAGCGGGCTTTTGTCTGCTTCTCCCTGTGTGGTTTGGCTTTGTGGTTCTTCCGGTAGTCTACTCCCTTTAGACATCTTTAGACCAACAGGCGGAAACTACAAACCAAATGGTACATTGTTGACCAAAGTGAGTTAAAATCCTCAGACCTTCATCTTGTGCAAGCTTGTTTTAGCCCAAGGTGAGCTGGTGTGACAATTGCTGCAGCCTGCATGCATCGCGACTAGTACCAATTTCAAAGCACACCGACATTCACCAATGGAGGAGCTGCTTTTGATATGCGATATAGCCTTGGAGCAGACTATCTGTGCAAGTGCTGGGAGAGGTGCACATTAGGCATCGCTCAGCTCAGATCATTGGCAAGGGACCATTCCATAGCCAAGAAGGAGGTCCAAAACCGACAAGTGACATAAACAAGCCTTGGCCCAACGTACCTACAAACATATGTATATATATATATATATAGATATATATATCACGTTGCTGGCTAGGGCAAATGAAGAAACCCCAGGGTTTCCTTTCAAGGGGCAAGCCTTTGCTCTGGCCAAGCTGAGTCGTCTAAGTGCTGCCTCGCGACAGCAGCGCTTGCTGCACCACCTGGCAAACAAATCTGCCAAAGCTTGGGCTGACTCAGGCCTTCGGGACCAAAAATTTGGGGAAGCCCGGCCAAGCAACTTGGGCTCGAAGATTTCCAGATGTCTCATTGGCCAACGTGACGTAAACAAAATGTTTTCATTCTGATGGCTTCTCAGAAGCTAACGCAAACAAAAAGAAGCATCGTAATGGTACACGCTCTTCTTTTGAGCCCAAGGTGTTGGACCCTTCCCGGAATTCCAAAATTGCCGGCCAGCTCCCAAAATAAATTTGGGGTTTACCAGTGACTCCCAACCACAACCAACCAGCTCCCAAGACAGGCCTTCCATGAAGGGCCTTCCTTGGCTGTGGCTTTGCAGGCCACCCCTGGATGGATTTGTCTTGGCTGTTTCTCACTTGCCTTGTAGGGACCTAGAAATGAAAGAACAACACCTGCAACCAAAAGTCATTTCAGGTTGATTGGCTTTCGACAGGTGCAGATTCTATGTTTGAGTCTGCTTGGGGATCCATGGAGTATGGTTGCCATGCAGGAGTAAGGTAAGCTTGAGAAGCCACCCAACGGGGTTCCGGAATATACAATGCTGTGCGATACTAAAGTCTTAGTCACCCAAGCAAAGGACTACTTGCTAGATATGAGGATCCCATAACTCGACGCATCCCTTTTAACATCAGTGGCTTACACTCTGACTTCGGCCCCTTACATCCCCTTAGCTGTCGCTGCTGGGAAACATGAACAAATCGCCGTGCATGCGAGCTCTGTTCTAGCTCCTGCTATGGCTGACTGATGAATGCCCGACCAAGTATTGCAAATCACTCGGGCGCGAACCAAGTCAAACTTCGCCGCCCAATTTTCTGAAGGGACCTTCTGGCGGTTTTCATGGCAACGTGGGACTATAGCCCGCCGAGTTCAGTCATAGGACCGCGCTTGGCGCCAAATGCATTGCACAAACTAAACCTGCAGGAAACCAACCTTTGAGACTTCGCGTCTCCCTTGATTGGTTTGGTCAGGAAAAGTCCAGATCGACTTGACTTGTTGCTTACCCCAGGATAGTCCCAGCAATCCAGTCCATGACCAGTCTGCGGACTGTCAGTGAACTGATTGGGGGAGGGGGGGGGGAGTGGATAACCACCCATCAGTGGGCAAAAAGTCAAAGTCCTAACATCCAAGCGAAATGTACCTTCAAACCGAGCATACTTTCAGCTGCGAGGCTCGAGTTTCCCCGGCCTCCACCGCGGCCAAGACCTCCGCCTCCAACTTCCCCCCGAAGACCTCGGCCTCCGCCTCTTCAGGCTCCGAGGCCTTCAACGTGTGGCGCCCACGCCCGCACCTCCGTCCTGGGCAGTGGCGTGCCCAGGGAATCAAATGACTGGAGAATGGGTTGATGGAAAGCATATGGTAGTACTCCGCCGAAAGTTTATCCTGTCAGAAATGCCGTTACGGGATCAACAAGACACAACTGAGGTGCTGGCACTATGATTCGTCGTTGTGGGTTTTTACTTTGTCTGCGCCAACCCCAAGCCAGATCGCACAACCGCTCCTGCCACTCCCCCCCACCCTCCAGTGTTGGTCCATTTTAGTCTTCCCCAAGGCCCAAGGTGCGGTTGGAGCTTGAGGGGTACTTGTGCAACCTCACGATGCAGAGCTACACCAGGTAAGCAAAAAAGTTGCTTGGCAACCGGAAACGCAGACACCTTTTGTTTGAACATCTTGGGATCTGACAGCAAGAGTGAAAGTTGGCCATGGGACATCCAAACCTCCGGTGACACGCCGGGAGCCCCCTGATAGAAAAATCGCAAAGGGCAGCACTCGATGTCTGGGATATGCAGGACTGCGCTCTGTCCGATGTTCCATGATCGCCATTCAAACAAAATTGGAAGGCTGCTTTGCAGGAGGGGATGTTGTTCCTGTCTCGGCTTGGTGATTGTAGGTGCTTGATTCTAGCGTTGTGCTTGTTGGAAGTGTTTGCAGACCACGCGTCCTCGTCTTGCAAACGGCCCAAGGCAGGCAAAAGCAATGGTCACTTGTCCCTTCACGTAAGGGTTACCAAAGCGCTCCATACTCACCTAAGCGCTACTCACCTCTTCGGTACGGAATACCCCACACTCACTTTGCACTGCCGCATCATCCAACCTAAGTAAACCTAAGTAACCTCAAGGAGCTCTTGCTTGAACCGTCTTTTCCTATTGAAACAAATTCCCCTGGAGATGAAAAGCCGCCGGCACATGCCGGCCTTTCTCCGCTCCGAGGGCCAAGGCCGGCGCGAGGAGGCCTCCCCGCGGGCAGTCCATGGTGTCCGGAGAGGCCATGGCTTCCTTTTTCTCTTTGGATGCTGAGGTATTGACCATGCGAAACCTTCATCTCTTGTATACCTCGATGCAACCATGAATCTGTTTTGGATACTGAGGAATGTGGTTTTTAGATACCCTTCATCTTTTTGAGGGTAGCAGGTTTGCTGTGGGCAAGCTTGTGATACTGTGGATGGTTGCGAAATTCGCTTCTCGCACCGTTCAGGAACCCTAATTTCTGATTAGATTCCCCAACGTAAAGCTTCAACCATGGTTTCGAAGGGGTGCGAACCGGATTTCGTCCATCCACGGTAGGAACCAGCCCAAAGTGGTTTTCTCTCGCTCTCTCGCGCTTCAGCTAACAACAACGGCTGGTGGACATGAATCCCCAAAGGGCCCCGCAATGAAAAACCAACGCCCTTCGGCTTGAGACATACCCAGCCCATTGACTTGAAAGCTAGAGCAAAAGGGAGCCCTTTTTCCTTTCTATTATTTTTGTGGGGGGGCGGGGGTATTCCATTCGCGGGGAACCAACGAATCCGGGAATTCGAGGGGAATCGCCACCGAGCTGGGGTTCGCATACGAAGCACGTCTTTGTTGAGACCCGTTGGCCTCGTAGCCCGCGCCCCGAAGCCGGCGAAGCCACCGGCGAAACCCGGGCCCTGCGGAGACGAATCTTTGCTTTCTTTGGCCCCCAAACAAGCTAAATTGGGGCTTTCTTTGGCCCCCATTCATATAATATTAAACGAAAAGGGCGAATTCCTGATGATTGGATTCGCGATCGACCTTTTGGGCTAACTAAGAAGCCCGGTGTTTGCCTCAGGTCGAAAGGATGCGTTTCCATCAGGTCGGGATATGTGTCCGGGGCCTTTGAGGTCCCACCAAAGACCAGCCATGATTTCTTGATGGGTGTCACTCGGGACATCAACATTATCGTTCCACCGAACCTGAAACCTGACCGGCCGGGAGGAGAACGAAGCTAAGATTGGGAAAGCGCCCTGGCTAAATTGACACGATATCCTTGGTAGATACAATTTGAAGCACCTGGGTGTGTAGGCGTCTAACCACACAATGTCTTCAATCGCTTGCTGGCGTCCTTTGCTGGAAGCTGCGCCAGTTAGCGCCCATAAGCTGACCATGGTCCATAACCATCGGCTTAGCCGCCGGTTCGGGTTCAGTCGGTGACAAAACCTATGACGCACGACCTTGATTTTCCACGGCTTCAGATACATATACTTGATCATAGCCAAATGGCCTGATGCATGCTCATCTTCATGCAGGCCCCCTTGAGATGCTTGCCTTGTGCTTGCATCTCACCTCTTTACACATGCAGGGCCATCTGATGCTCGCCTTCAACGAACTTCAGATTCATGACCTCACAAAGCTCTCGAATTCGCTGACCATCCAGGTGTTTCGTCCCCAGGTCAGCTGGGTTGACTCGAGTTCCAATCTTGCCAAGCTTAATGGCTTGCTCCTGCACCTGCTGCTGAAGCCACAGTAGCAGCGCGAAATATGTTTCGCTTTCCCGTGCCCGCGCCCGCTCAGCATTGCTTTCGCAGCACTCGCATCAAAATTCAATACTGCACCATACTCACAGCCTAGGTCTTGCATCGTTGCAATCCCGCCAAGCAATGTCGATCCCGCCTTGATTCCAGCGTAAAATTCCGATTCCCCAGAACTCAAAGCGATGGTGTGTTGCGTTGAGCTGTAGAACTTCAATAAATGAGAACCATGACAAAGAACTCCACAAGATGTTGACTTCCGAGTCTTAGTGCATCCAGCATCACCTGAGTCAGTGTACATCTGCAATGCTGACTGCTCTTCTTGTTGATAAAATTCCCACACCAAGCGCCGATGCCCGCTCAAATACCTTGCCAGCCGCTTCAAGCCGTTCCAATGCCCCTGAGCTGGTCGCTGCATTGCTCTTGCCAACTCCTTCGAAGCATAGTTAATGTCAGGTCGATCCAACGCCAAATAGTTGCATCGCATCACAAGGCTACGAAACCGTGAAGCTTCAGCCGTACTCAACAGTGGCTCCTCCGCAATGTCGCTGTGTACGCCTGGGCTCACAGTGGTCTTCCCGCCTTGCAGACCCAACTCATTCAATACAATCTCAACATGCCTCGGATCAGCTTCAATGGTCGTGGAACGCTCGCCAAAATGCACCAAGCGATTCAACACACTCACGTCCTGTACGTCCGGGCTGTCCGGCCCAAGCAAACCTCCAAACTTCAATTCATATCGCTCTTCTAAACTTGCTTTCAGCCAGAACAAATCATCCTCGAATCCCAATACCGTGATGTCGTCACCATGCAGCGTCACCTTCATGTCTCTCGTCTGATTGCAAAACAAAACTGGTGACCCAATGCCAGGACAGAACCCTGCGGTCGTGAAAAAGTCAGTGATCTCCAACTCCCAGCAAGCCGCTGCATCCCGACATCCGTACATGGCTTTGCTCAAACGTCCGCATTTGCCAGGCCCCAGCCCGGCCTCGTCAGGAAGTCTCACATAAACCAACCTGTAAATCTTTGCATTCCAATGTGCCCTCCTGACATCCAAAAACATCACTTTCTGCGTTCTCCCAAGGTGATCTCGCTTGTTGCCAGTCCTCTGCAAACTCAACAGGATACGTATCGATTCAAGAGGCGGCGTCGCAGCAAAAATCGCCTGTATATGTGATTGCCGCACTTCTTGAATGACCAGCCTGCTTCTGTAGTTTGGACGATCAATGTCCCCCTTGTCCAGGTCGATCCACCGAGATGAGATCGGACCTTTGCCGGTCTGCTGATAGCACTCCGCAAGATCAGTCTCCGTCCAAACATTGTACCTGTAAGCATAATCAATTTCCTCAGCTCGCGCCTCTTGCACCTTGACTGGGTCCAGTGGCTTCCCAGAAACTTCATCAATGAACTCACCCCAGCCATCGTCTGTTGCTAAAGAATCCAGATCCTCCTCCTGATTCGTGGGACCAAAATCCATCGTGAACATAGGCCTGATCAGTTTCAACTGCTTCCGTAACCCACGCAAAATGCTGCGAATAAGGCTGCGTGGATATACTTCACATTGTTTCGCTTTGCCACCAATCAGCGGAATATGCCTATGCCACTTCTTCCCTTCTCGCACAAAATCGAAAATTGTTTCCACCAGCAAACAATCCCTTGGGATATCAAATCTCAGTTGCTCATCTGTTGCATTGTGAACATCACGTAAATCTTGCAGCAAAGCCCCGTGTGTTAAATCCAGTGTAACTCGTCTGCGAACTGATTCCCAAACAGGTCCTTCTCTCCGGGGCAGTTGCCCTTTCCGCACACCCCGTCCAGTTCGTCGCCAGATACCTATTGCATCCGCGTCGTTTTCGCACTGTTTGCTCAGCTCGTCAGCAATGCAAGGGCTGTTTGTCAGATAGCTTGTAGGCTTCTTGGCAAAGCCCACGCCATGCTCATCCTCCAGCGTCATCCCTTGCTCACACATGTGCCCTGTGACTTTCTGGACCTCCGGCTGCTGCTCCACCTCCGCAATGTTTTTTTCATGCCATGAAGACGCACTAGCAGGATGCTCATGCAAAAAGAATTTCTTTCGCTCAATCTGCTTCAAATACAGCTTGCAGCAAAACCTCAAATGTTCTCGTCCTTCTTGCACCTTTCTCAGCATCTCTGCAGGATCACATTTCGTTTGATTCAAAAACTGTATCTGCGAAAATGGCCCGCACGGTGGGCTCCCAATAAGCAAATCTGGTCTCAGGAACTCGATCAACTCCTCCGCTCTCTGCCTGCAATCTTCGTCACAAAAATTCCAGGGCCGCCCAAACTCATCCACCGTAGTCAAATCCAGAGCCACACCACTGCCGATACCCCGTTGGCCCAACTCCGCAGTGACCCGTGGTGGTGAATAGAGCTCGGCCACAATCGGATTCTGCAGGTCGTATGCTCTCTTGACTGAAATCGCACCTATTTGCAGAAGGATCCGCCGGTCTTCGGTGTCTTCCTCCAACATCAGCTTGCTGTCTCACATACACTCGCTTCTCGCACAGCGTCCACAAACGCTCCACGTTGTCCTTGACAAAGCACCTGAAGTGAACCCATCTCCATGTTGGACTCCTCCACTGCTTCTGAAACCTCATTCTCCATCTGTACATCTGCTGCTGCTGATGCTGCTGCTGGTGCCGACCTCGATGACGAAGACGGGCCCCCTTGACCCGAAACCTCCGCCATTACCGCCGCGTTTCCTCCACCAAGCACTGCATCAACTACATCGTCTGCCTCTACCTGTCTCTTCATCTTCTCCTTATCCGGCTTCAACTCCTCGGCTGCTGCTCTCTTCTTCGCCTCTTCTTTCTCATGCACCGCCACCATATACTTCTCCTCTCGTGCGCGCACCTTCTCAACTCTCTTCTTACCTTCCTCTGTCTTGCACATCTCACCTGAGATCCTCTCCTTGCATGCACGGCTATGTTGCTTGTGAGATAGACCGTGCTTGGCAGCTTCACAACCGTCGCAGCCCTCCGTGTATCCATAGGCCTCAAGCTCCACATCTCTCCGGATGTAGATGCCTCGAGGAACATACTTCCTCTTTCAGCTCGTCTCCATCACCTGCACCAACATCGGGAACCTCGATCTCGATATCTGCAGGTCAAAAGTTTCTCATGTCCGCTTGCAAGCCAATCCGTGGTTTCAACTGCCAAGGCAATCCGACGAACTGCTCCACCATCTCTTTCTGCCACTTCTCTTCATCCGGCCGTCTCTTGATCGTCCAAGTGCGGACCACGCCGTCCGGCGTGCCAATCCACCTCATTCCCGATCCTTCTTGGATACCCAGAAAGATCCCCGGCTCAAACTTCGCGTCCAACTTGCTCGCATCCCTTTCACCCTTCACCGGCTCGTAAAAGACACACTCACCAAATTCAGGAAGCGCAATCCTCCACCGTTTCCCGGTCGACCTTTCATGGCCCGTAAAACCGTCTGGCCCCCTTTGAAACCTGGACAGAAGCGTTCCACAGTAATCGACCAACCAGCAAAGTATAGGATGCCTCGGCGAAAACCTCATCTGATACCGCGACTCCAAGCAGCTCTTCAAAGTCCGAGCTTGTCCTTGTAATCGCCCAACTGCAGACTCTATAGGCCCATTGGTCTGCGATTCACCTTTCACCGCATCTTCACACCCAACTCCAGGAACACGAAGTTGCACCGCATTTCTCAGAGCAACTAATGACCGCTCCGTGTCCGACTTGAACACGGCGAGGTTGGCATCTGTACGACCCAGATATTTCACCAGCTTCGTTACAACTGCCACATTGTACTGGTGCTCCACACCCTTGCTTGGTAATGCCACTGAGAACATCCTCATCGACGGCTCATCCAAAATTGCCAGAAGTGGTAACGAATTGAATGCTGTAAAGATCTACCTTTACCTCTCGTGCAGTGGGGGCACCATGCCCGATAAGGAACATGACTGATGTAGTGTTGCCGTACTTCTTCTGCGCTTGGCTTGATGGGCGTCTTTTGTCCCAGCCGAACCAAGTCCTCCTCAAATTCCTCATGCATTCCACCTCCATCACCGGGAAACTCATCTGCTGCATCACCCAATTCTGCAAGATGTAACAACAGATCTTCACCATCGTCATCACCTCGCTCAGTGGGTTGATACAAATCACTCCGATTGTCTTCTTCATCGTCTCGGCCCTCTGCAGATAACTGTCCACCGCCCTCGGCTTGCACTGCACAAATATTTGCACCGGGACTTACAGCACTGCTGGGCTCACCTCTTCTCACATGCTCTCGGCTTCCGCCCGACCTGCCTGCCCGCCAAAACCCGCGTCTTGACCATCCACCACCTTCAGCCGTTGCACATAGACACCCTCACGCTGATACAGCCTCATGCGCTCACCCGTCACCACATCCTCAATGTAGCTCTCCTTGTCTGCTGCCTCGAGCACAATACGGTGTCCTTTGTTCGCCACCTGAGCTGCTGACATCAAAGGCTTGTGAACCTCCGCCACGGAAAACTGCGTGGTCCGAATCTGCTCCTCCTCCGTAATCACCAGTGGGCTCACCTTCCACAGCCCAGGAACCATCTCACCATTGGCTGAAAGAAAATTCATACCTGGGTCCGGCGCCTCTTGCTCGTTCTCCGGAAAAGCATTTGCAGGACAAACGGATGCCGCCGCACCACTATCCAGAGTGACCAGAATATCACGCGTCCCTACATACTCATCACCATAGGCAGATGTCGCGGTAGTCCCCCAATTGCCCTGATTGCACCACCTCCTAGAAAGCGCGCACAAATGTTTGACCACCAAACTGCCCATCTGCACCGGGTTGCCACTCGCTCGCGCTGATCCTGTGCCTGCGCTGCGAACTGATGCCGGAGACACAGGTGATGTGGGAGCTGTCGAAGTCGGTGCTGCAGTTGTCATACGTTGGAACTCTTCTGCAGCTGCTTTGGCATATGCTGACTGTAACTGGGAAAGACGGGGGTCTTGCTTCTGCTCCACCGCATTCAAACCTTTGGGCTTTGACCAGCACTGATCCTTGAAATGCCCCGGTTTCCCACAGTTGTGGCAAACCGCATCTTTCCCCTTTTTCCCAGCACCTTTGGATTTGCCAAAGTCTTTTCCACCTCCTTTGAATTTCCCCTTTTTGCCATGATCTTTGCCTCCCTTACCTTTGTCTCCTCCACCGTTCTTGCCCTTGCCCTTGCCCTTGCAGTCCTTCATCAAATGCGGACCGCCACACAAAAAGCATCCTCCGCCTTTCCCCACACCGACAGATCCGATGTCCATGGCTGCTTGTGCAACCGGCGCCACCTGATCCAAATATGAGAACACCTCCTCCCTGAGCTCTATGATGCGTAGCGCCCAGCATTGAGTTGAAGATGCTCTCGCAGTTTGTGGGGGCTCATGTGAACAAGCGCTGCCATTTTCATAGCATCCGAAACTCGTTCAGCTCCTGGCCGGCTCTCATAGTCCACGATCCTATTCTCCCACGCCACAATTTCAGCTGCCAGCTTGTCCAGTGAGATGCCCTCTTGCGGGTTGGTGATCTTGATCAACTGAGCTCTCTGCCGTCCAATCGTCACCGGGTTGAATCTCACCTGCAAAAGTCTGAAAGCTTCAAATCCGTTCGGTCGCCTTGCTTGCCGGACCAAACTCCTTGCTTCGCCCGATGTGTACGTAGAAAGAATAGCATACACGTTCGTGTTGGCATACTCCAACAGCAGTTGATCCATGTGCTCGTAGAGGGTCTTGATGCTGTTGAGGTCCATGCTCACCTTGGGTTGCTTGTGAACAATATCTTCCAGCACCTCGTAAACACCCGGCATGCTGCTGTCGCACAGTGTAATAACCGAATCTGTCCAATCCTGAAATGACACCTTGCTATCCTGCGGGTTGAAAATTGCTGGTTTCCCCAACGAACGACCGTCTACCGCTCCCTGCTGAATCGCATATGCCACAGCCGGACTCATCGACGCGCCCGTGCTGCCTCCTCCGATATTGTACACCCTGGGCCCACCTCCAACCGGCCCCGAAAAAGGCGGTGCTGGACGCACCGTACCTTGCCCAGCTGTACCATCTGCTTGTGCTGTCGGACTCCCCCTCGAATCTCCGGATGCCGCCCGGCCCTGTGCTGAACCTGCCCCAGCGCTTGCACTTGCAAATACCTGGCCAACCCGGTTCTGCGTGTCTGCAAGTGATGCACCCATATGCTGAAGCTGTGTCTGTGTAGCCTGATGCGCCTGAATCATCTGTGTCAGCTGATCTTGTTGCTGCTGCTGTTCACGCGCAAAACCCGACTGCACCTGTTGTACCACCTCAGCCACCACCTGCTCCGTCACTTGCTGTGTGACATGAACTGCCGCTCCCGTCCCCTGCGCTGCTTGTCCCAGATCATCTAAACGCTGCCGCTGATTCCCTTGCTCCTGTGCAATTTGCTGCAGCATCGCCGCGATCTGAGCCATGTCCGGTGCGCCCAACTGGCCTGACCCATCGCCGGTACCTGACATCATATACCAATCGAAGATCACCGCCAGAAGCACAACCAAAATTGCAAAGATGCCTGCTTGCCAACTGCAGACCCTGGCCGACACCTGTTTGATGCCCAAATTCCGGTGTCCCAGGATGATCACCTCTGCAGATTGCTCGCGCAGGAAGGCCTTGCCTCTCGCAGATGCAGAACGGGAGCCGGCACCAGATGCCAGCTCCGCTACCATGACAAAACCTATGACGCACGACCTTGATTTTCCACGGCTTCAGATACATATACTTGATCATAGCCAAATGGCCTGATGCATGCTCATCTTCATGCAGTCGGCCTTCTCCCGGCGAGCAACACTGAAACTGGTTTTCACAAGTTTCAAATGAACAACTAAATAGCTTCCAATAAAATCCAGTTGTTTACCAAGGATGCGCCGGAGTATGCCGGAGTCGCCATGAAGCATTGTCTAACCCCAACAAGCCGGGTACTCCATAGGATCCTTGGACACGTAAATTAAAATCAAGGGCACATCAGTTCAAATGGGTTGTCAACCCTTGGAGGGTGCAGGAAACCATGGACAAATATGGCAACGAGGGTGTCCCCCTTCCCATACTTGCAACACGGGCCTACATCCTTACCTTATAACCTACTGCCCGTTTTGGGTACGGGAATCACAGCCGAGGGAATGGCCGAGTCGGCCCGTGTTGAGTCGAACTTCGAGTGGGGAAGCTTCAGGATTTGCTTTTGGAGCGTTTCTCTGCCAACTATCCACCCGGGCCCTGATTGATTTTGGGCCCTCAACGTGGGTTGTTTTTGAGGGCCCTTGAGGAATTGGTCAGGGTTCTTCATTGGGCGCAGGGTGCATGGGGAATGACCCTTGGGCAACTTTGTTGGGGAGGGCCTTGGTTCATCACACCCAATTCCAAGAATTGACCATCCGATCGAAAAGCCACTCGTTGTAGAGAATTAACCTTTGTGGAGTGCCTCTCCCCGCAACTTGCTGGCTTCCAATCTGAAGGGCTTGGCAGCCTCTCTTGGGTGAATGAGGCTTGACCCCGAAAGCCCCCCTTAAGGCATGTACAACACCATTTGAGCAAGTCCGTCCAAAATCGGGAATTCGGACCTCCACACCCCATCCATCCCAATAAAAAACGACGGGTTCCCCATTGCTTTCCCTTGAACCAACCCCCAAGAGACTGGCATTACTAGGTCCTCCAGTAGAGAGATTAGAATAAGGGTACCCTTTTTTCTGTAGTCTATTTTAGTAGGGGAACCCTCCCAACCAAAAAAAGAAACGGTAAAAGGGCACCTAGCTGGGGGACCTAGCTTAAGCAAACCACACGCTCGCTAAACAAATCACCGACCAAAGGCGCAAAGCTGGCCCCGGGGAGAGTAGCGACCCGCTGGGCGCGCGCGGAAGCGATGCCCAGGCCTGAGATGGGCGCCCACCCTGAATACGAGAGACCCTTAAAAGCCCGCACACGCTAAACAAATGCGTGGTCAAGGGGAAACATAAACCTGTGACAAACTTATTTTCTAGTTGAGAAGGAAAATTAAGGAAACCTAAAAAGGCAAAAGAAGTGAACTAAGCTAAGTCCGGCGATGTAAAAATGAAAGGAACACAGCTGCTGTTTGATCCGCTTGACAAGGATTGTTAAGAACCTTGGGGGCAGTCACATTTCTCCAGGGTTATTCAACCCGAACTCCATGGGACGGGTAGACACCTGGCCCCCAGGGATATTTTCTGCAACATCTTCGAACCACGTGCGTTGTAAACATCCTTCTTGGCCATGGGTACACAGTTGTTGTTCATTTGTGGTCTCTTCTTTTTTAAAGCAGACCGACCAGTCATCCCGGGCGTTTCGGACACCATGGCGTTGACCCCTCAAGTGGAGGCCGCGCACTGCGCATTGCCTCTCCAGTAGAAGGAACCAAAGAACCACACAACTGTGCATACCACCTCCTAACAACGTCCTAACCACGCTACCAATCCGAACCACCAAATAGAGGAAAGCCGAACAAACTCATTTTGGATGGTTGGGCCTTTTCTGGTAGGTTTTGAAGACCACCAGTTGATTTGGGCGGCGGGGGTTCCCCCCAAAGACACACATGTGCTAAGACTGGTAAGGTCCAGCAACCCAACAAAGCGCAAGTTTTGCCTCGTTCCCTTCAGAAGGAGAACAGTTACTTGCTTGACGTTGGAAGGGGAGCAAAACAATATTTTTTAGCAGTTAAGTGGGGATTTCCCACGAAACCACAATAAGCAAAAATGTAAAATGTTTCCCAACGACAACCATGAACAGGTGGCCCATTCCAAACACCCAGGCTTCCCAAACAGGTAGGCTGAGTACTTTCCCCGAGGCCCACATCCCAAACATCCACTATGTTTTTCCTGATGAGTTCACCCTACTAGTGGCAACTGGAAGTTCCACACTTTGCAAGCCCGTTTCTTGGTTGCAGTGGTTGATCCAAATGTCCATCCTCCACCGTTCTTGGGAGAAAGTAAATGGCTCAACCTCACCATTTGAGTGTCGCCAGCCTTCCCACCGCCCACCTACAAACATCAAAGGGTCCCCAATTCAAACTAATGCCCAACTAGGTTCATCCATCCCAGCGGGTTTTCAAGTCCGATCTCTCCGCTTCTCGTGCCTGCAGCTTCCCCAGCTGCGGCTTCCATGGCAGCATGGCTGCCACGAGGGAGGCTCGGGACTTCTTCTGGGCTGGGGTGGGGTGGGGTGGGGTGGGGTGGGGTGGGGTGGGGTGGGGTGGGGTGGGGTGGGGGGGCACACTGGTTTGTAGTGATTGAGATTCATGTATAAGCCTGCTTCTTGCTGCAATGCCGTGCTTCAAACGAAGACTTGCCGCTGGAACTCTGTCACCCTGACCATTATTATGTAATCGGCCTTTTGACTTTGACCGGATTCCTCATTTGGACGGCTCCAAGTTTGGCACAAACCTCGACTGCCGGGCAGTCAGCCAGGACTTGATCAACCGTGCCGCATGGAGAAACACCTGCTTGTGTGCACCAGTCCAGAAGAGGCCAGCACGGGCTCAAACTGTCAAATTAGCATATCAACGATTTTGGTTCACCAGGAAAGGATTCAACCGGTGAATCCTGCGGAAAGGCGAATCAGTCAAACGTGGCCAAGTGACAAAACCTGGAAAAATGGTCAGGCTGATTCGCGTTGGGAACACTGGTCACCCACATCTTCCTCCAGGAGCTCCCCCTTCTGACACAGCCCTTCTAAGGCTCCTTGACCTTCGGTAGAGATCATTTTTAGCCGCACCACAACAAAAACATGACCTTCGGTTGATCATTTTTACCACCACAAAAAAACAAAAAAAAAACATGTTCAGGGTGGATTCCGCCACAGAACAGAGTTTATGAAGCAAGCCATGTGGGCCCTAACTTTGGGCGCCCCTTGGGCCAAAGGCTGCGTGAGAGCGAATCACTCTAGGGAAAACGCCTAGAAAACGCACGTGGGGCCGTCAACACAGCACCATCCTGTTTTCAATTCGGTGGTCAACAGCTCACTTCCCCAGTTTGGAACTAATCAATGGTGATTCCTTTTAGGGGGCCATGAAAAAAACACCTGTGACACACAAAAGCTAAACTCAGTTCTTCAGCTTGGGCCTGGGTTGAACCAGTGATCACCCTTTTGGGGCCCATGAGGAAACATCAAAAAAAGGGATGAAACCAAAAGGTCGAGAGACTCGAGAGACAGGTCTGGAGCCTCCGGACCTCGATCCTTCGGATGTCTGATGTCTGATGTGACCAAAGTCCCTGCTGGATTTCCTGTATAGAATCCTGGAGCTGGTGGAACTTCGCGAGCAAATGAGCCAACATCTGACCAAAGCCCCTCCCGCAAATGGACACCAAATACGGGAACTCATCTCCGATGGAGTGGAGTGGCTAGAAACAGTGTCTAGGACTTGTTTACCAGGAACTCAGGGAGGGAATGTCTATAAGACATTTGCCCAACTCCGACCAAAAAGCAAGGATGTCCTATACAAACCCGGGTTCCCCATTGAAACACCCAATGAATACAAGTCAATGTCTCCTTCACCTAGCAACAGGTCCTGAAACCGGGACACACACACACACACCAAATGGAGCACAGGCTGTCTGTATCATTGAACTTGCTGAATGTTCAATTCTAAACCTAGGATTTCAACATGGTCTTCCTTCATGAGTAGCCAAGGGCAAAGATGTCTCCGATGGCCACAAACGTCCCTTGAGCCCAGGAGCCCTTCCGCCGAAAAAGGCCCCGGGGCCCGGACCCTTCCGCGGCAAGGGCAGGCCCTCTGAGGCGAGCGACAGGAAGGCGAGAGCCTCATGGGGCGAGAAAACCAACCGAAACCAACCGAAACCAACCAAGCAAACAAGCAAACAAGGAACCAACCAGCCAACCAACCAGCCAAACAAACAAGCAACCGGCCAGTCAGCCAGCCAACCATCAACCAGCCAACCGACCAGACCACCAAACAAGCAAAGCCGCACAGACACAACTCAACAAGCAAACAATTTCAACATCGGAAAGCTCTGGCGACAGCGCAGAGGAGCTCAGTCCAACCAACGAAGCACTCCCTGTGTCAGGATTGGGTAATTTCCGCGCCTGTTGCCTTCCTTAGATGTGGAACGTTTCTCAGGCTCCCTCGCCGAAATCAAACCCTGATTCTCCGTAGCCAACCAAACAAATCAAAGACACAACCAACCAACCAACCAACCAACCAACCAACCAACCAACCAACCAACCACAAGGGGTTGCCTTTCATGGATCCCACGTGGTATTCGCCGAGGCCTCGTAGCCATCCGCGAGCTCCTTCCGCAGGTCCAACAAAACCCGCCTGTCAGCTTCCAATAGGCTTGGGTGCGCTCGGCGCGAAGCAGGGCGACAGGGGGCCGGGCAAATTCCCCAAAAAACAACGCGCAGAATTTCAGCACCCAAGCTGCAATAGAGCGCAGAAACTGAAAAACTAGTTTTTGTTTCAGATTTTCAGCGCCCAAGCTGCAATAGGTTGGTGGAAGTACTTCCCGGGTGCTTCCCCAACTGTGACGCATTCCCTTTAAGAAAGGAGCAGTCGCCATGTCATACTACCCCTCAGTCCAAGGTGCGATGGTGCAAACCTTCGAACCCCTTACTCAGGTTGCCGTGGAAGGCAAGTTCTGCAAAATGCAAGATGGGTCCTTCTGGGCCCTCAATCCTCATGCCCCTTGCATATGGTATGTTCTCACCAACTTCTTGGCCCACATCTGAGGCACAGGAAATTGTATCTTCGAGGTCCGCATCATGCTTCGTCTACCCTAAAACGTAACGCAGTTGCTCAAAGGCCGGAAAAAGGTTAACCATTGGGGGCCAATAACAATGGCTGCCAAAAAGAGGACACCTTCTTGGTCATTTCAGAACGATTCGCTGTCGGAAAGTGAGACCTACATCTCCTTCCGGGGTTCCGCGTGACACGTTCGAAGAACTGCAACACATTGCCACCTACCCACAAAAGCACCTAAGCAAACCTACACATAAACCTAGCCATGGAGACCCAAGCAACAACCATGAACATGCAGAGTTGCTCCATTCTTCAAAGAAACATCGCCTTCGAAGGCCTCTGCATCAAAGCCTCATGTTGTAGAAGAAACATTCAAATGCACTCCTACATTCCTCGCGACATGATACGCGTGTTTCAGTTCTATGTACATCGGCGAACCCTGAGAAGACCAAACGAAACCCACCGACACCCGGCCTGCTGCTTTGCGTCAGGCCTCCGATGCGGGAATCCGCTTCTTGGGAAAAGGAAGGCAACCACCCTAAGGGTGCTAAAGACTTTTTGGGCTCTCAAAATGGTTGAGGGCTCTTGAGGAAGTTGCCAGGGCCCAGGGGTGTGCATTGGAGAGTCATGACCCTTAGGGCAGCCGAAGCTCTTCCTGAGTTGCCTAAAATCCTGAGTCCAAACTTTGCCTATGATTTCCCGCAAACAAGTCGCTCAAGTCCAGCTCAGGCAGTGGCTATGGACCTGAAACCTGAATGAGTTTTGTTTTGGCAACAGCCCGCCACCGTGATTTCAGCCAAATATGCGTCAAAATAGGGGGGACTCAACATCAAACTGTGGCCGTCCTCTGTGGGTTTCTCAAAAGATCAACCTAAAACGGGCATGGAAGCACAAGACCATATTGGAAGAAGCGGATTTGGCCCAAATCCGTCAGCATCTCTGGCGGGACTGTCAGATCTGCCAGATCACGTGTTGAGGCCGCAAACGCAAGCGTTTGGATCCAGTGAATTGGCGCATGGGCAAATGTCTTGACTTAACAGAGGCGTTTCCTATGAGGCCGCCCCGTAGCAACCATCAACATGGGTTTGTGTGTGTGTGTGTGTGTTTGCTGTGTTTGCTTGTGGGTTGGGCGTACTGGGACTGAGCCCTTTTTGACTGTGGGGTATCAACACGGCCAGCCCCGGTTGAAGGTAACCCGAATTATATCTACATTCGGCGTCCAAACAAACGACCTGGGCGTCCCTGCGTGGTTCCGAAGGCAGAGACATCGCCTGGCGACTATCCCTTCGGTTCTTGGCAGAAATGGAAGAGAAAAAGAACCTAGACAAACACAAAAAGAAAACTAAAGCAACTACTTCATTGGTGTTAAACCAAGGATCTGCCCCTGGCAACCAAAGGGACCCTTTTTGGGTTGACAACTTTTGTGTGGGGAAGCCATGACACTGAAATAACAGAGCAATGGCCTTCTCTATGCGTCATCTGGCTGTGGCTCGAAAACCGGGACCAAAATGGCACATTGGATGCAAAAAAAAGCAAGGACCAACACCCATATGATATATCAAAACCAAGGTTTCTTTGATTTTGGTAAAACAAGGCTGTGGCTCAACAAAATGTACCAAAATGGCACCTTGGTAAATGAAACCAAAGACTAAAACCTGCGCCACCCTAGGTCTTTCATTTTGAGCCACACCCATCTCGTCTTTTCAGCGTTTCGGTCGTGGCGATTCGCTTCGCGTCATGTCGCGCCTCTCTGCTGCGGGCCAAGTCTTCCTCCAGTGCTTGGTTCTCCTCCATCAGGCGCTGCACCTCGCAGAGTTCCAGCCTTTCACCAGTTGACTTCCGATACATCCAGAGCGAAATCAGTCGTTCACCTGATAGAAATGGAAACGGGCTATCTTAGTCAGTTTTTCTAGGGTCCTCAGGATTGATCCGCATATTCTTTGATAGAACATGACTTACTTGGTTTGCCACACCGCCCCATGCCATCGCTTTAGATCCTCAAAGTATGCCATCAAAAGAATGTTATTTGCAGCTCTAACTAAAGTAGGGGACTGGGTGTTAACAGGGTGCAACACAGGGGGTTTGGAGAAGTAGCAACTTACCCACCCACGGTTTCTTCTTGGGCAAATTCAGACACATATTGGCTATTGAGCACCCAGAACAAAAACCGCCTGGATAACATCCTGCACCAGTTCGGATGGACAAGCCCAATAAACACTTGGATAAACCACCTACCAACTGGCAGAAGTGGATTTGGTCCATCATGTACTAGGTCCTCCAGTAGAGAGGTTAGAATAAGGGTACCCTTTTATCAGTCGTCTATTTTAGTAGGGGAACCCTCCCAACCAAAAAAGGGGTTAAGAAGGGCACTACTGGTGAAAAATAACATAATTTCCAGCAGTGAAATCGATTCCCTTTAAAACCAAACAGAAAAGTAACAAAAACTATCCGAATCCCAAGCAAAATGGAAGTTCATCATGTACCTCCCCACGTTCACGTCCCCCCACCTGCCGCTCGAGCTCTGGTAGCCCCAGCTCCGACTCCGACGCCACGTCGGAGTTGGAGGCCTCCGCCTGGATGCGGCGGCTCAGGTCCTGGCGCGGAGGACCAAGGGGTCGGTCTGCGTCCCACGCACATGGCCATGGGTCAAAACTCAAATCGGTTAGCCCCCGGTGAACATCCCAGTATCCACTACAATAGGTTCTAAAATGGGTGGTGAATTCAATCCCAAAATGGTACATTCCTTCAAAACCAACCGGCCATGCCTCCAAAAACCAAATCACTTGCTAGCCTTCGGGGAGGGGGGGGCCCGGGGGGGGCAGCTTCTTGGCCCGAGCCTCGAACCTCCCAGAAAACTCCACTCCACTCGAGGCATCATCAAAACCCGGTACTAGAATGGTACGGCGGCCGGAGCGATTTTTCTGGTTGGGGCGGTCCCTTACCTCAGTTGCCCAAAGGACCCGGAAACAACATGTTAACCTTTTGGGACAAGTATTAAACATGGACCAAAATGGGGAAACCAAAAGGTCAAAAGGTCGATTCGCTTTGGACCACTGACTGAGTGTTACTACCCTCCAGTTGCGGCGGGTTTTGATTGTGGCTTCAGTTCTTGGTCGCTGCAACGACCCCCCGCAAGAAAGTTCCACTTTTGGGAAGGGGCCAGTGGAAAACCCCTGGATTTCCAAAAAAAAAAGGAGGCTAAAGTCTAAAGATCCAACCCGATAGCAGT
This sequence comes from Effrenium voratum, assembly GCA_963377175.1. Lineage (NCBI taxonomy): Eukaryota > Dinophyceae > Suessiales > Symbiodiniaceae > Effrenium > Effrenium voratum. The sequence goes on along the minus strand of CAUJNA010001213.1, from coordinate 1,089,614 downwards.
TCAGAGTTCGGTTCTCCTCGATCCTCTCCAGGAGCTTCTGCAGCGCCGGCTCCTCCTCGAAGCCGCCCGTCGCCTCCACGCCGCCCGCAAGCCTCGGATACGGGCGACGGAACCAACCCCCCGCTTCAACCGGGGGGTCGTTTTGCCACCTGTGGTGAGAAAATGGGCGACCCAGGAATGCTTCACAAGAAAGTCGATCATTTTTCCAAAGGTGGCAGAAAGACCCCCCCCCTGCCGTTCAACGGCGTGTGCCTAGGGGTCCTTTTTGGGGAAAATAGACGGCCCTGCTAGTTGATTGAACCCTGGTAGTCGAAACTTGGCGGGCAAAAAGGACCCCAGCTAAAAAAATGATGTATTTGTGGCCTGGTGGAAAAACAAAGGGAACCCCCTTTTAAAAGCAAAATCATAAAAAAAAGACTAATTGTGCTTTTTGATTTTTTGGCAGCCTTTTCACCTTGGCTGAAAGGGAAACCAAGGACCACCGGTCGAAATCTCCAGTTTTGAGACATACTGTGCCTGGCATGGTTGTATTTTGATTCAACAACTCTTAGCTCGTCTCAGAATGCCAGGGTCTAGTTCCAGATGATCAAACACACTTTAGGCCAAACCCTGGTTTAGAGGGACTCGGCTGCCGAGTGTCCACCAAAAACAAGAGCGAAATACATGATCCGCTTCTGCTCAATGACCTAATTTGGTGGGAATGCCTAGCATATGCACCAACAACCGCAAAAAGGCCAAGGCTTCTGGGCGCAAGGGCTCCAGTTTGCTGGCTGCGCTTTCGCCAATTTGTTCCACCACAACTCCGGGCCCCGGAGCCCCATCTCCTCACTTGTAGATTGGCCAAGGAAAGTCCAAACTTGGTCTATACCACTAAGCAAGTCTTCCCAAAAAGTTTAAAGTGCAGGAACTTAAGGAGATTTCAGGAGTAAGTCCCGGTCGCTTGGCGTTTATGCGGCCGCAGGGGCTTCCCCGTGGTGGTCTGTGCCAAGGTCTCGAAGAGACGGGCCTCTGCCCCGGCCCAGTCCTGGCCGGAACCAGGCAATTTGTGACGCTAGAGACGCCCAGTCGCCAGGACAAACAAAGGGCACGCGCCGTCTTGGTCGTTGGTTTTGGACTGGGCCAGCCCATTCAAAGCGCCACTGGGTCGACATTTCAGGTTGCCTTCAAGTCACCATGTGCAAGCAAAGCCCTACGATTTTATGCAGCCCTCGGTTCATAAACCTCTGATTCCAAAGGCATGTTGCCCCATCAAGTGCGAGTCACGACATATTCAGAAGGGCTTGCGAGGTTTAGTCGGACCCCGCCGGACCCCGCGTCTGTCAGCAACAACTAGACCCTTGCCAGGTCCTCCAGTAGAGAGGTTAGAATAAGGGTACCCTTCTTTCTGCAATCTATTTTAGTAGGGGCTTGCCCTCCCAACCAAAAAAGCCAACAAAGCTACCGCGTTTTCCGAAAAGACCAGGAAAACGAGTCCAACCGTGCCACTGAACAAAACTTTTGCGGACTTGTGCTGGCTGATGCCCGAGCAAAAGGCGGAGGGCTATTTTGTTCAGGGAATTCAGCCCTCAGTTGCCCAGTTTGGACTCAGAAATAAAATTAGGAGTTTCACTTTTGGGGCCGTGGCTAAAAACATAGTTGCCGAAACCAATGATTCTAGAAGCTGAATCAAGATTCGGATCCGTAACTACAGGACCTTTATCATTCTAGGGCCACCTTTCCCACTCTGTCCGTCCTTCTTTCTAGATCGACTCCAGAAGCCTGATCCAGTTTTTTGAGAAAAGAACATCATTGTTGAAAACAACGGAGGAATCATCCCCTATGGCGAGCTCGCTCGCTATAAAAAGAAATGGCGCCCCACCCATCACCCCGCGCCTCCGAAGACTCATGCGGCGACGCGGCGCCGGAGGCGTCGGTGGCAGTGCTGCCCCCGGCGTCGCTGGAAAGGGCCTCCTGCGCTGTGCGTGCTTTCCTTCAGATAACCCCACCTTGGAGCTCACTTGCCCAGCTTGGACCTATTTTTTTTTCTCTAAAAATGACCAAGGGGGGGAAACCAAAGGTCCACATGTCGATTCACTTTGGGCAAGTGAGGTTTGGTGTTCTTTTCAAAGTGGTGCTTTTACAGCCGCAACCGAAAACTTTGGGGGATTGACATAAGTTTTTAGTGCGGAAATCCAAAAAACAAAAAACGAAGAGAGATGCGGCATCGAAGAGAAGGTCTCCTTTTGGATCATTTATTTCTTCCGTAAAACCTGGCTAAGTCAATCTCAGTTCCGACATAGCACTTGCTACCACTGAAATGGTCCTCCTGGCGCCTCTTGGCAAATATCGCTGGGAAAGTTCAGAGGGAAACCCAAACAACTTTTTATTGGTCGATCTCCTTCGAGGTTGACGCAGTTCCTTCTGTTTTCTGGAGAGCAAAAGGTCAATTCAACCTCAACTTGCTTCGCTCGCCAAACGATTTGGTCGAGTCGCTTTTTTCTCCGGTGAGCAGGTCCGGCTCAGCTTTCGCCCAAGTAAAACTATGATCTTCAACGCTCGCTTATCTTCAGCAATACAGTATTTGAAATTATTTGAAATGTTAGAATATTGATTGACAAGAGGCCCAGTTTTGTGCTTTGTTGATTTTTATTCTTCTCGCGCACGACTCCACATGTTTCTTTCGGTCCACCTCAAGCCGGGATTAAGAACCCCCGCCCCCCCCCCCCCCCCGCCCCGGTTTTGCGTGGGTGACATGCACCTATGAGTACGGACTGGTCTTTATCCGTGCAGTTCCCATGACCCATCGGGGGAAAACTGCTCGATCTGTGGCCTCGGTCGGTTCCGAGCCAAGGCCCTCGGTTTTGGCCATTCGTGGCGGACTTGGAAAACACGAGCTCCCGTGTTAGACCCAGACCGGGCTAGCACCAAGTCCTCCAGAGCGTCGGCGCAGGTTTGGGCAAGCTCCGGGATCACAGAGGCCAAGATGTCCTGAAACCGGCGCCGTCTGAATTTTGGGAAGCTGTGCAAGGGTGTTTCTTGGAAGGTGCCCGTTTTTGAGGCTTGAGGGGAACAGGGCACCTCCTTTTGACACATACACCAAAAAAGGGGCGAATAGGCCAGCAACCCCTCTAGGAGAGCTTTGGTTTCTAGAAACCCCCTTACTCTGTATGAGTATACATGTGGCTCTACTTCGTTTTATCCTACTTGCCCACCCGAGTTTGGTTTCAAGTGGCTACACTCGGTCGGTCCGGATCACTTTTTTTTTTGGAAGGATGACACATAGCAGCTTCAGCTTCATGGCTAAGGGATGTGCCCGAAAGGGCGCAAATGTTTGGGACATGTGACTCCTGCAAAAGAAGCCCCAAGCACCCTTTCATAACTCCCGGAACAGCAGAAGCGAACTGCAAAGCGGCCCGGGCTAGAAACCCATTCCGAGTGGGTCCGGAGTTCCGAAGCCACCTTGCAACAAGGCTTGAAAACGTGCAGAATCCACCGAACTGAAAAAAGGCAATTGCGCTTCTCGGCTAGACATAGACAGACCACGGAAATCAAGAAAAGCCGCAGAAAACAGACAGTTCATTGGGCTCTAACACAGGAGTTCTAGGATGCTACACACACAAACTAGGCGCAAGCGGTCAGAGACCACTCATGAGAACCTGCGCAAAGCGGGGATCCCCTGAAGAATGCAAGACCCACCATGCGCAAAGCTTAAACCAAATCACCAGGGTATCTCTCTCATGGATTGGTACCCATGTTTTGGTGCTACTGGAACAAACCACAGGAAAACAACGACTTGTTTGCCCAACCCCCCGTTTCTTGACACATGCACATACCTGTGTGTGTGTGCCTTTGACGGTATATACCCGTTTTTGCTTCAGTGTAAACTTGTACTTTGACCGCGGCTTCAACCCTCCCCGATTGCGAGCCCGCCCCCGCCTCCTCGTCCCAACTCAGGCGCCGAAGCCCTGAGCGCAAATCCGCTGCCGCCTCTGGCGACGGGCGACTCACTCCGTGCTTCTGGGTGTGTGTAGTTGCGACCAGTCATGTCTTTTCTCACTTCCTGGGTTGATGGGCCCAAAGTCCAAAGGTTGAACTTGCCACTGAAATGTCTGTCCCAAAAAGCTGAAGTCCATGAACTCAGGAAGTGCGTTTTTAACTATATCACTGTTTGTTTGTGTTTTTGGCCGGGGTATCTGCTGCCTCAGGCAGATAGGGGATCTCGAATTTGCTTGGGAGGCACTGGTGATAAGGGGTGGGTAACCCAGTTACTCAAGGGGAACCAACGCCTTTCCGGCAGCTTTGAAAGTGGTGCCTTTGGTCCTTTTCCGCTGCAACAAGTCCAAACCAATCATTTGAGACCCTATTCTTATGTTTGTTTTCTGGCAAAGCTAATTTGTAGCAGGAAAAATATGACGAAACAAACCCCCCTCAGCCCACCAAATGGATTTGGAGGGCGGCATGGAAAAGGGAATTGGAGGACCATGAAGGAAACGAGGGCAGGTTCTTTAACCTCCCGCCCAAACTCAAGATTCAAAAGCTAGGATTAGGCTTCGCGTCTACGTTGGGTGAACGAATCATTCCTTCCATTTGCTTCAGCCCCCTGGAAAAAAACATGTCCAGTAGTGATAGATTTCCTCTAAAGCCAACACGGGGGAAAAAAGGGTGAAAAATAAATATTCCTTTCCGCAAATGGATGAAATTCCGTTGGTGTCTGAATGGTGCGAGAAGCAAATGGATTTCGCGAAACCATCCTACTGTGAGGGCAGTCCGCCTGCGCCATGCTGCTCTTCAGCCCGGCCAGCTCTTGTCGCGCCGCTTGCTCCTCCTCGGAGAGCAAGCGGCAAGGCGCTCGCCTTTCACGGGGAGAGGTGGCTCTAGAAGATGGGTCCGGACGCGCTTGGGCTTTTGGTGGATTCCGTAGTTTTCGTCTCTCTGGTCCTTGTTTGGTACCTTTTTCAAGACTGATTGAATAATTCCATGGAACCTGCAGGCTCGTGAAAGACAATCAATGCTCTTGTGGTGGGATCCAATGTGAGCCATGTTCCCAGGGTTGCTTGCCAACTTTCTGACAGAGAAGAATGGGGAGGTGGCTCCCGATTGCCCAAGGACCCCTGGCACAAAAAGGAAAGTGCTGAAACCCGCCGAGCAACATGGGGAAAAAAACAACAAACAAAAAACACGGGGGGCCGCAGCACAACTGCTCAGGATCTTTCCCAGCCCCAAGCCAAAAAAGCAAATGTGTGGTGCATGGTCCATATTCCGCGACACTTTCAAACCAAATTGCGTCTATCAGCGTGACATCTTCAAACCTCCGAAGTGGCCCCCAAAAAAGACATTTGAAGCCCTCAAAGGCTCACGAGGGATCAACATGGCTTTGTCTCTAAATGGGGCAACGCTCAAACTGGCTGGTTTGCTGCTGGTTTCCCTCTCAATTCCAATCGCAAAGGGTACCAAGCCTCAAACAACCATTGAAACTGCCCCTGTTGGAGGAACCCCCCCCCAAAACAAAAAGGATCAACCTGCGGCCCCTTCCCAAGCGTCCTTGTCCCATCTGAAGAGCAACTCTTCCGCCCGCTCGCTCCGCCGGCTTTCTGGACGGACGGGCCCCTCGTGTCCACAGCTCTGGCTGTGCTGGCGCAAGATCTCCTGGTGGACGGAAGGCCCAGAGCGCCCCTTTGGAGTACCCTCAAAATGCTGCTGTCCTTCTTCTTTTAAAACCACAAAAAAAGGTACCCTCACAAAACACACACAAACAAGGGAACCCCGAAATCTGTGGGGTGTCATACTAATAGTGGTGATTGAATGCGGTTGGTTTTTTGGCAAGCCCCGGGACTGCCGTTCCAAATCTTGCACACCTGCAACCGACAATATGCTTGAGCCTGGTCAAGTGTAAAGCAAGTGTATTTCATAAAGCTTTATTTATGGCCAAACGTAATACCTTTGCTTAACCTCCACATGCAAGAAAGCTTCAAGTGTAAAACAAATTCGAATCCCAAGGACTACGGATTGCCATTGAATGGCCCTGAGTGAATGGGGATCGCTGCCACTAATTTAAACGTGGGCTTGTCTTTCTGCGTGAGGAAACATAGCAGCTGAAGGCTGAAGGGGTCTCTCAGTAGTAACATGTTTTCTACCATGTTGGTTTCCGTTTGACCCCACAAGAACCCAGCAGCGTCCACAACCCGAGCTGACTGTTGGTTCTACCAAGAGAGTAAAGCAGGTTTCTATAGGCCTACGATACTCCCCGTTCAGGAATATAGCAGAACCGCCTGCGCATCTGGCCACTGGGCGTACTGGGCGTCTACTGCGATAAATTTGCGAACTCCATTCTGCACCATCTGAGAAACCATGGGATTCGGGATGATTCGATTCCCCTGAAAAAAACCATAGCAAACCTCATGGCTTTCCCTTGGCGTCCCAGTGGTGCGAACGGATTGGCAGGCGCAGCCCTCCACACCCTCCGCGCCCTCAGCCAGGGCGGCCTCCAGCTCCTCGGCCTCCGCGAGGGCCAAGCCGAGGCTTTCGGCGCCATGGGCGCTGGCCTTCACTCGCTTGCCGAGCGGATGGCCCCCAAAAAAAGTCCAAACTTTATAATTTACCCAAAAAGTTCATGAACTTCCCAAAAAGTCTACAAAAGTGGATGGCCCAAACTAAAATGGTCTTCCCAAAAAGTTTAAGGTTCATGAACTCAGGAAGTGAGTTCAAAAGTGCGAACAGACCACGGGGACCCCCAAAGCAACTCAGCTCCCATCTTTTGTGGCACCGCGGATGGTGGCGAACATTTCGCTTCACTTCTCGCACCACCTGAAAAACCATGGTGTTGAAAACCCATGGTTTGGTTGGATTTAGCGGGGAAGCAGCATTCCAAGGGCTTCTTAGGTGGTGCAGGATTTTGCCCATCCACAGTAGTATATAGACGCAGCCAGAAAGCCACTGCTGCCTTCTGCTAGCTGACTTAGCAACTTGGTAGCCAGACTTCGCCAAGCTTTCCGTCTTTAGCCCAAGGGGTTCGCTGAATCCCTTTCAATCTGGATCGAGGGGATGGGCCCAACAAAATCACCAAACTTGTTGCTCGCCACGAAATGGTCGAACACCCCCCCCCAAAAAAAAAGAGAGAGCATACAAAGTCCATGGAATTCAGGGCATCAGGCAAAGCTTTTGAAGCAACGGGCGTTGATGCTGCACCTGTGGGTAGCTCTTGACTTTAAGGTCAACACTAGTCAACACCTGTGGAGTTTGCTTCTAACAACTGGGGGTGTCCCGAGTATAGAACAGGTTAAACAACCGGGAAGGGTCACAATTGGACCCTGTACTCAGCGCGCTTTTTCCTTGAGCCACGTGCAGTCGTAATGATGAGACTGCACAAGTGAGACATGCATGCATTGGGGTTTACATGGTTGATAAATACATCACGTTGCAAACTACACCCCCCGTGCCCGAATGTGAAACAGGAGGACAAATGAAAGGGATGAGACAACCAAAGAAACCCGATAGGCATGATGTCATTTTGCAGCACACAAGCACTTGGATTTGAGCGATCGGTAGCTAAGGTCTTCCGCCTCCACTGACCGTCGCTCTCGCGAGGCGTGCTCATGCACTGTACATTGATCCTCGGCCAACATGATTGAGAAGTATAATGGAAATTGAATTTGAAATGTAAGTGGATGTCAGCCGAAGATAGAAAATATTGTCGAAGAGATCGCTCATTCATCGCCAATCCCAATTGCGGGAGCTCTTCCACGGGCGCTGATCATCAGACCACCACGAGTCCCAGGACTGGCCCCAACTTCCCCAGTACGACTGGCTCCATTGACGATCCTGCCATTGGCCACCGGTCTCCCGGAGCTGCGGAATGGGCTTGCGCGCCACACCGACAACTGCAGGGAGCGGGGTGGCCCGCCCAGGGATCTCGATGTTGGGGATCTCCTCTTCGACGAAGCAGAGCAACTCCACCAATACCATTTCGGGGTCTCCCACAGACGAGAAATCCCGGGTCCAGCCCATCACGCTGTAGCGGTTGCTCTTGTCAAGGCTTCCGTAAAGTGCAGCAAATTGTTCTGGTTCCAGAAATCTGCCGCCATGCACAACGTAGACGTCCTTCGGGTCGACCTCCTGCACATCCTCCGTAGGCGGCACCAGCGTTAGCCGTGCGTGATATTTCGGCACAGCCACGCTTCCTTGGATCATCTCCTTGGTTCTCACGAAATTCGGAATGATGCATCGTGCCACTTTCTCGATGAACTCGAGGGCGGACGGCGTCAGGTCTCCCCGCGCGGCAGTGTAGGCGTAAAAGGGGTCATTGATCAGCCTCTCGTAGAGCGTGGTGTACTCCTTGTTGCGAAGAACTGCTTTCTTGGCAATGTCCTTCATGATGCCGAGGCCCCCTCTTGCGCTTCGATCCCCCCGCGCATCCTGTCGCTGCGTCAAGATCTGAGTCTCAACCTGGTCCATGGACAACGGCACGCCCAATGAGTTGGCCATCTCCTGCAACCGGACGACCCTGGCTATCTTCTTGATGTCGGGCATCCGTTCCATCAACTGGCTGCACTGGAAACAGTTGATGGTGCCAACCGGGATGAGAATTTTGCAGCGATTGCACTCGACGAACCGCCAGTTTGTGCATCACTTCGGCGAACCGCCAGTTTGTCGACTTCTTCCTGTTGGGGTCGAGTTCCTGCCACAAACCGCTCCGGCCTCGGGTTTCCCCGGGCTGCTGCGTCACAGCACGGGCCCAATTTCTGTAGAGGCCGTAGCGAGCAGTCTCGAACTCAAGCATGACTTGCTCGTCCTTCGGAAGATTTTCGTCGACGACATCCTTGACTTTCGTGATATTGCCGATGCGATGGGGCCGAGTCAAGTCACGGCACGCCGTTGGAGCCCATTGCTTGTAGTAGGCCTTGCATTCCTTCTCGAGGTTGGCCATGAAGGACTCCAGCACCGGGGTACCGACGACGCCTTTCTGGGTCTCTTCTCGGTACTTCTTGATGCTTTCCTGGTAGTTCCGCCTGACGCTGACGTACATCCGGTTGGACCAGATGAACTTGGCACATTCAGCGTCGTAGGCGTAGATGAGGACCTTGTTCGTGATCCAATCCTCCGTCACCAGGGCTTCCCCGTCTCCGGGTGCGTACAGCCGACACCCCAATTGGATCAACATCTCCACGTCGACGGCGATGTTGATGGGTCGGTCAGCACGCGCACCCCCCGCCTTCCGGCCATGCCTGTCCCAAGGAGGCACCACCGTTAGATAGGCGTGACCACGCGAGGTTTGCCGGTCCCCCATGCCGCCCGGGAAGATGCCCATGTAGATGATGTCAAAGAAGTTCTGCATGTTGCACGTGTGGTAGGCGATCTTGGGCAGCGCCTTTCGGCGTGCGTCCGAGAAATCTTTGCAGAAGCCCGGTCGCACACCCTTCTTTGCGTGCTCGATGGAGTAGTTGACATCCATTGCAATGGGATCTCCAGGAATATTGTCAAAGCCACTGGCCTCAGTCACCCAATCGTTGTGGCCGGTGAACGCGCGAATGCGTAGGGGCATGAAACTGAGCCCGTTCCATTGCTGCCCGGCCGGCGCGTGCTCGATGTAGACCTCGAACCGATTCGATGTGGACGTGGCCTGAAGAAGAGTGTATTGGGAGCAGTTCCAGTCATATCGGCGCTGGATCCATTTGGCAACGGCTGCATAGTCGAAGGAGTTGTCCTTGAGATTGATCTCAGGGATGGATCGCGTCGCGTGTTCATGGGCATGTCCGCGAACCAAATACGACACCTTCTTGCTCAAGAACGTCCTTCTGCCATAGTTCTGGATCTGGGGAATCTTGATTCCTGAGCACTTGATCCACCGCCCTCTTGGGTTCAGCAGCCTGGCCACGGGTCTCCCCGGGCTTTGAAGCAGCTTTGGGAACTGCCTTCGCCTTGGGGATGTTCTCCGGGCCACGGGTCTCTCCTGGCTGAGTCTTGCTAGTCCCAGCCACGGGCGCCTGACCGCTGGATGAGGCAGCAGGCATTGGCATTGCCTTTGATTTCACCTTTGGTGTCGCAGCACTGAGAGCTGCAGTCATTTTGTTATGACTTTTCCGTTTGGAAGTGAGGAACAGCTTGATTTGGCCGTCCTCGCCAACATCGTTCGGATCCACTGCGGCAACCTCAACGGCCTGGCCTTTCGGCCGGCTGACCTTAGGCTGAGAGCCAGGGGGCAGGTCGAAGCTGATCAAGTCCTCCTCATCGGAAGAAGAAGACCAATCAATCACATCGTTGAGGCCGCTGACGGTCGCCGCGTGGATGTCGGGCTGCATCATCTGCAAAATCTTTGCTTCCTCCTTGACGGTGGGTAGAGGGGGTTAGCCTCCTTCTCGGTCTCCAGGAAAATCTCGCGCTTCGGCTCTTGCGCAGCGATTTCATTGATCGCCTCCAGCTCCCTCTCGCGGACCTCGTTGTCGAAAGGGTCCTCAGGGTTCTTTGCAATTGCCGGACCGCCAGTTTCCTGGGGTGTAGCGCCAACGATGGGAATAGATGTGTCGATGTTCATGTATTCCCTTTCGAGGAGGTACCAATTCATAGCCCCTTCGAAGCGGTTGATTTGGCCGATGCAGTACCCGAGCTTCGCGGCGGCCACGTAGAAGTTGATGTAATGTTTTCTGTTGCGCTCGGTGTCATCGGTGTGGATACGGTCTGCCCGGGACGTGTTGGATATGAGTGTCTGGGGGTCGAGGACGGTGATTCCCGCTGAACCGTGCAACAAACGTGCATGACCGTCCATTTGAGTCTTGTAAGATTCGCTCAATCCGTACGTCTCAAAGTCCCGGGGTACGATGAGCACGACCTGAATCACGTCTTCTCGAAAAGCAATATGTCGCAGCCGGTCACGGACAGTCATCACCGCGCGGGCGTTCCTTTCGATGATGTCCATCGCAGCCTTGCGCTTTGCCTCGGAGTCAGTGGCCCAGCCCGCTAGGGCGGCGGGGTTCTCAATGTACCCGTTTCGCCCAATGACATCATTTCCAGACCAGGAGATAACGATGACGTACGGCCGGGGCTCAGGCCTTTCGGCGAGCTTTAGCATTGCCCGCTCAGCGGCATCAAGAGATTCCGCCAGTCCTTTGCCCCATGTCATTTCGGACCAGACCTCGTGCTTGTGCCCAAACAGCGTCCGCTTGTTCTCCTTGATGATGGTGCCAACATCTGTCTTTGCTCCATCTTTGACCAATGCATTGAAGGAGTCGCCGAAAAACAGATAGTTGACCGCGGGTTTCCCCGGGCAGAAGAGGATATCGAAAGCCTCAGCCGGAGCCTCTTTGAGAACACCCGCAGCACCTGTCAACGACGACATAGCATTCTTGGCGAGAGTCAGCGCATCGGTGCGTTCACTCATCTTGGCAAGGTCGACACCGGAGTTCACGTCCTTGACGATGAATGATTGAGTTGCCGCATCACGGAACATGTCTGACCAAGCCTCTCGGTTGGCAACGCGCAGCTCGTCGGGGATGACCTCGGCCTTCACCTTCCCGTCGTGCAGGATGTAGTCCGAGCCGTAGTCAACCCGAGCGAGCGGCACATCTTTGTAATTCCTCGCATCGAACGCCGAGCGCACCGTCTTCAGGGCCTTCTCCACAGGCAGTGCTTCAGCCATGGTCGCAACGAGAATCCGTGTTTGGACAACCTTTTCTTGAACCGACACTGCATAAGCAAAAGCTTTGTGAATCAAGTCCGTCATGATGTAAGTGTAGGATTCAGTATTTTTGAGATTCCGTCCCCTACCTTCAGCATGTTGTACAGCGCAAGAACATACTCTTCCATCAAGGTAATTGTGGAGGCAATGCATGTTGGTCTTCACGGTCCATGGTTTCTTCATAGGAATCCCATCGGTAGTTTTGACACCAACAGCACAACCATCAAATTTAACAGAAGTCATATTGTTTCGAATTACGAATTTGTCAACAGCCTTATCGTCCCAATAAGTGCAACTCCTAGGCCATTCAATAGCAATCAACGGTTTGGCAAATTCCATTGAGTTCACGAGGTCAACGAAGGGGCCAGCCCCGTCTGCACGGAATACAGCCGCGCGCTGACGACGCGCCCGCGGCGGCTCCTGGAGGGCGACGCGCTGGTGCTCAGCGCCCTTGAGATCATTGCGCGCTTTGACCCCTTGATGTGGGTCATAGAGAACCCGGCCACCGGGCTGCTGAAGACCCTTCTTTTGTAAATGGATCAATGTCGCTTCACCTTCTCTTTCGCGGTGTCATGATTCATGTTAATATGAGACCAAGCAGTTCCGCCAGTGCAAGGGATACTTGCCCATAATAAAACAGGAACGGAGCCCTTGTTGCCGATAGAACGGATATGCTTCACCTCGTCAACGACACGCTTTCGGGTTGCATGAGAAAGAATATCATCGTCCTGGGTAATCCGAATCACGTGGCAGCCAAACGCGGGTCGGCGCGAAGTATCACCAAGCTTGGAATCATGTGAACAGCAAACTTCAACCAGAATACGATTAGGGGCACCCCCCGTATTCCTGGCCTCGGATTTCTCCAGGCGTGGCGAAACGGCAGCCGGCATACCTGGGACATCCAATTTGCTAGCAATATTCATGAGTTTGAGCCCTCCCTGCCACTTCTCAGCATTTGTGAAAGGCTTCGTAAGAATATCTGCAGCCTGAAGTTCGGTGGACACGTGCGTAAGCTTATAGTGTTTTCGCCTGAATTGCTCCGCCAACCAAGCAAGATTAACACGTTGGGTCTTGTCGGTATGGCGAAAGGCCGGAGATCTACCACTTTCAAGAATACGGATAGTGGCCTGGTTGTCCTCGAGAAAGATGCCTTCGAAAGAACCATTGTTCATAAGAGTCACACCCTCGCTACCAACACGTTCATCCCCAACATACTCAAAGTCGGTAAGGTTGTCCCTGATCTCTTTGGCCTCGATTCCGAGGTCTGCCTCGCCGGCCCCCCGCATGAAGAAATACGTCTTGCCTGTCCATGCGGAGTCGGTTTGGCTTTCTGGATCATTTGGGCAAATTCGAGAAACTTTGAGATTGATGTTGCCATCGTTGAAGAGTTGAACCGTGTATCTGGTGCTGGACAAGGCCTCGGTTCTAACCGGGCAGTCGTCGTTCGATGGAACAAATCTTCTTTTGTTGTGAACTCTGACTACATATCCATTGATCGTGTCGTTGATCCAATAATCGGAAGTTCTTGATGGGGTGAGAGCGCAAGTTGGGTTTTCTGTACCACCCCCCGCCGACTGTATGATCTCCCAGAGGCAGGAAGACGGAAGTCCAACAGCACGCAATGCCACATTGGCTGCAATCACCTCGGCTTTGGACGACATCGCAGTGGAAGTCTGCTTTTTGGAAAATGCAGTCAGAGGATAGAATGTATTAGGGCCAATCAATGCAAGAAAGCACCCTGATGTATCCGGTCATGTCATAGGTAACCAGCGTGACGGGCTTGTCCATGCAAGGTTGGTGCTGGAACAGTTCATCGAGGTACGAAAAACCTTTGGCTCGATTGGCTTTCTTGGCGGACGTCTTGTCCCTAAGCTTCTTCACGGCCGCAGCCGCTAGGCGGGCATTTCCAACGTTTTCATGAAAGAAATACGTAGTCCCAACCCAAAGAAAAGGAACAGTCTGAATTTGATCATCGTCTTCATCGAAATGCCAATACTGCTGAGCAGCACCATCTTTATCAAAACATGGACTGCACTCCGTATACCGCGTCCCGCCCAACCCGATCTCTTTGGCAACACCGTTAGGCGTGCGGCGAAATTTGCGCCTTGGCTGCTCGTGTTGACAAACAACCACGCCATGTTCTGGATAGTGTTCCCAGTAATCCTGAGTTCGGCGAGCTGCGGCTGCATTCTTGTCGGATGGATCCTCCAGGTCATGATTGAAAACATGAGCGAAAGGAGGATGGTCAGGTGAAAGTTGAACCTTCTCCATGACAACATGTTCACATCCGAGGTACCTACCAACAGCCGAAGGTGGGTCCATATCAATCTTGGAAGAAATGAGTTCCCAACCTTTTGCAACATTCTGAACCGGTCCCGACATCTTGAAGTCGTCGACGTACACTGCGAGCAGGAGTCGAAGTTTCGGATGCCAGAAAACTGAAGGCCAGGCTCCAGGGTAAACGAGACGGAAACCAAGGGACAAGAGGATGTCTTCGCAGTGCTTCTCCCATAGACCCCCCGAATCCGGGTGGCCGTAAAGAGCAAGAATGAGCTGCACAACTGGATCGCTATACTTTGAGGCCCAACCTTTCGGCCAGCGATACTTTGGAAGGCGTACCCATGTCTTGATTCCCTTGTATAATGCTTGCGTATATGCCTGTCGCCCATCGGATTGTTGGGTGCAGTTGCCAGGCATAGCTCCATACGCATCGATTGCTTTGGCAGCTTCCATGGTGGAAGGGGCCGATCCAAGTTCAGCGAATAAAGCTTGCTCAGCATTTTCGTCTTTAACGTTGTTCCCCTGAAACACAGTCCTCCCCTTAAACTTGCGAAGAGGGTTTCCCTTTTGAAGTTCACTCCCTTTCTCAACGCAGATTTCGAAGATTTTGCCAACATGGACCTTTTCACTTCTCCCCTTTGCTTCTTTGACCACCTGCGACCATTCACGCACGGTATTGTAATCCCATGCGCCCTTGCTCTCAAGGTTATGCCACTCCACGTCAATAGACTTTTGAGCATCAGCGTTGCTTTCAATCTCCTTCCGCCCCACTGGTCTAGCAACCATAGCATGAATCACGGGGTGAAGATGAGCTTGAAGAATTTTGCAACGATGTTGACCAATTTCGGGATTCGCAGAAAGTGCAGGCAAAACCACAACATCCAGCGCGTCCTCAACGGTCTCCTCTTTAGAATGGTCCCCAACGCAAGGTGCAACAGGCATAAGAGGAATGTTTGAAAATTCATCTTCCAATCCTGCAGTGGTCGCCGGCCTAGCTTTGGATGAAGAAGCTTCCGGGTCCTCGGAGACGGGCTCATCGAGCAAAGCCTCGCGAGCCTTCTCTCGTTCGTCTTTGATGATGGCGAGTCTCCGCTGTTTTGTTGACATTGTTTTCCAAAGAAAAGGTGGAATACTGTCGGGTTTGCTCGATCCTGAATACCTTCGGGCTTTCACACCCCCCGCATCGTAATGAGCACCTCCATCTTTGGGAACAAAGGTGTCCTTGCTGGTCTTCAAATCAATAACTTTGACCATTTCCTCCGACGCGGGTCCCCTTTTGGGGGAATCTTTGATCAGCTTTCCGAGGTTTTCAGCGAGTTCCTGATCATCGATGTCATCCTGGCCTGGCATCTCTGCCGGCAAATCCTCCTCCAAGAGCGGCGCATCCAATGCAGCTGGATCGGGCGTCTCAGGAGCGTATTCAAGCCCCGGCATAACGCCGTTCATGTGCAATAAGTGCCGTTCGACCATTGGAAAAGAGAATTCGCCATCCGGACATTTGATTTGATTTACCCTCAAAGGAGCAATAGGTTGATCATAGTCCTTCTCCATCAAATCTCGCAAAGGAATAACGAGAAATTCATGACGCCAAAGAAAGTCAGGATGGATGGGATACCCCAGAAATATTCCAGCCCTGGAAGTAGGTTCAAACTTCAAAGGCTTGTTGGGTCGATTCCTCGGGCCGGTCCAAAAGTTGACTTGACAACCAAAGGGCAAATATGGTCCGGGAAAATCTTCTCCAAAACGTACCTTCCATGGTGAATAATAATCTGGGTGGTCCGTGATGTTATGCGCCATGCAATAGTGTTTGGCGGCATGTGGCCAATACGAATGATGCAAACCAGCTTGTTCCAGGTTGGTCCTCGTGCCCTCGATAATCGCCCTGACGTTCCTCTCAGCAATAGCATTTGTTTTGGAAATGTAGTTTGTACTTTGAACATGCTTCCATTCCAATTGATCTGCCGCTTTCACAAGTTCAGGAGCCCGATCACTGTAAAACACGTTCACGGTTTCCCCGGTGCGGACAAAGTGCTTGAATGCCATCACACACTGATGAGAGGTTTTCCGTGCTGCTGGGTAAACATAACGGAAGTCAGTGGCAACATCTCGAACAACAAGTGCAACTCTAGATTGGTCAATGCCGATTTCACGATCATCTGATGTAATAAGATGGTCCGCCGTGAGGTGATCACCAAACTTCTTGGCCTCGACTTGAGTGGAACCTCCCTTCTGTCTTGATGGATATTTGTACATCTTCGCCCTGTTGCAAGTCTCACAAAAGGGATTTTTGGGAGTGTGACACATCAAGTGCTGGAGTGAGGTCGCCTCATCACGCAAAGCTGCTTCACCACGTTCTCGAGGGGCGTCCTTCAAAATAGGCTTCGACACAAAATCGGAAGCGATGACCTTAGGCGCATCTTCGGAGGGAATGTCATGGCACTCTTCAATGACCTCACCTTCCGGTTGGCTAATGGTGTCCTCAAGCAAGAAGTCATCGTTCCCCAATTCATCCCCATCATCCTCATTGGTCACAAGCACCTCTTCAACAGCTTCGGGTTCCTCGTCAATGACCAGAACTTCATCATCGATTTCAATGGGAGCTGATGGTAATGATGTAACCTTTGGAATGCTCTGTGACAAAGCTGGAACAGTATTATGAGTTGCTGGGGGAATGAATGGAACATTGTCTTTGACCTCGAGCTTGATGCGTGAACCATCCGGAAGTCGAAAATAAGGCCTGCTGTGGGCTCTCCAAACGAAATCATATCCGTCCCTAAGGCATCTCATACCCACGGATAACACGGATGGAGCCTTGTCAAGAACATATGGCCGAACAACACTATCGGTCTGTTGGATCTTGACCCTGGCCTGCTTGGTACCAATGATATTCCCATTAGCTGTGGAAAATTTCAGAGGCTGAGACGATTCGTAAATACATCCCATCTCCGCATCGGTTCCCGATAGCAAGTCCTGAGAAGCTCCTGTATCTGCAATCCACGGAATGTGAGAAGAATCCATTGTCATTCGAGCAACAGCAGCTTTCCCCTTTTTGGGGGAGGTCACGGACTTCTCTGGCTCGGCCGTTAGGCCTGCGGGGATGCAGGAATCACAACCGAAATCAGAGTCGCATTGAAATTTGCAAGGAGTCTTCGTGCCTTTGAGCAAATCCTTCGTCATAGCTTCATGCATGGTGCCGATAAGAATTGCGTCAGAGACGGCTCTCTCATCGAACTTCGGAACATAATCAACAGGAAACTCGTGTGCAAACCTTCTCGACGAGGCAGTGTAGGGCCAAAGCTCGCCGTCAGTCTCATAGTTCGAAATGGATGGGTAATCAGAAAATTGCACGCATTTCTTGATGCATGGCATACACTGGAAAACATCGTGAGTCACACTAGGCAAGCAAGGATGCGAGGCGACCGAGTCGAGGGTCGCGGCGCACACCATCGCCTGGAGGAGGCACACCGCAGCATTGCTGCCTTTTGACGATCGCGGAGACTTGAGGGACTGAGAACCCTTTGAATCTTTCGAATCTTGAGAAGAAGGCCTGCTATCCTTCTTCCCCTTTTTCTTTTTCTTGTCCCTTGGCGACGTCTTGGGGGTGTCTCCACTAGCGGTCTTCTCGGCCTTTGGGGCTGGAGCTGCCTTGGAAGTTGCGGGGTGCTGCCATGGGCAATCCTTCCCTCTCTCACATCTGTTCGCTTTGAAGAACTTGCACACCTGGGGTTTCGAACCAGGAGGGCTCTGCGAACGATACTTCCTTGGCGTCTGGGGTCTGGACCCGCCCTTCTTGCCTTTCCCCTTACCTTTCGGTGCCTTAACATGTTCGAATCGGCAGTCTGAACCATAGGTGCACTGGCCAGTTTGAAATTTGATGCATACACCCTTGGGGATTCCAGGAACTGCAGGGTTGTTCGATGGAGTCCTGCCACGCCCCGTTGTGTTGCTTGACATAGCATCCCGCATGTGAACAAGCCTCTTGCGCTCCAAATAATTCCTCGATGCGTCAATCAAGAATTTATAGGAGTGCTTTTCCGTACCTTCCTCAGCTCGCTCATACTCATTGAGATCATGACTGAGGGGCCGAAACTTTCGAATCTGGCGGTGGAACAGCGCTTCGAGGGTCTTCTCATTTTGCTCATTGCCCATTCCAGCGATGACCGTGTCCCATCTCGTCATGAAATTTCTGAGGTCCTCGTTGATGAGCTGGACAGAGAGCAAGTCCTCAAAGTCGTAAATTGCACCATGTTTGATGTTCGTGCTGAAGTGCTTGTGAACCATCAGAAGAATTTGGCGCCCCCTCGCATAGCGTTTCTCCTTTGCTTCTTGTTCTTTGAAAATGTCCACTTGCCGCGCGAGGTCGCCCTCCAAGATATTCGTCAACGCCGATGCCAGCTTTGCATCAAGATGGACAAACATTCCTGAATCACGAAGGACTTCAACAGTTTGACCTGGGATCCAAGTTGCCTCAATCCATTCGAATGCCTTTTCGGGTTGATCGGAAGTAGCAACAACAGCATCCCTAACTTTGATCCTCCAATTACGGTACTGTTCGGGCTTCGGGAATCGGGGAATCTGAATTCTGTCACCCTCCTTTACACGAACGCGTTCCGCTGTCGGATCGCTCGAATTACCTAAGTGCTTCAGTAGCTTTCGTCGAAAAGATTCATCCGATGCAGTTGAAGTTGATGATGAAGATGACGAGGGAGAAGACGACGGATCTCGTCGCCGGCGTCGGCTACGGTCCTTCTTCTTTTTCTTCTTCTTCTTCTTTTTCTTGTCCTTGTCATTTCCACCATCACCATCATCGCAAGGCCAACCGTCTCCGGTAGCAGCATCGTCCACGGCCCCGGCGGGAACGGATCCGTCTTTGCCGTAGGGGTCGTTCCCGACTTTCGTCCAACTGTGCGAGGAAGCATTCGAAAGTCCGGGTGGAGATGCAGCCAAAGGAACTGTCGGGATAGCCAAGGGGGTAGCTGGTGCCTGCTGAACAGGAGGCGCAGGGGCTGGAGCAGGTTGAGCAGGCGGTTGCTGTTGATTCTGCACCATCTGCTCGACCATAGCCCTTAGCTCTCTGATCTGCTTCTCCTGCTCGCTGATCGTGTTCATGGCGTTTTGGTACTTCATCTCGGCTTCCCTTTCTGACTTCATGGTGTTCGCACGCTGCTCCGCATTCATCTGAATCTCGCGTCTCATGGCCTCCGACTGGCTTTGGAGACCGGCAATGATCTCACCATGCCTTGCCTCCGCCAGCTGGGCGACCATGGGTCCGGTGTCCTGATTCACGAACTGGTTGAATTGGGCATTGTTCTGGGTAGCGTTGATCTGCTGATAATTCGTCACGTCCTGGTTGATCGTCATTGATGGATCGAGGTGGACGTTCGCAACATGTTGGTTGAACTGATTCATGGACTGTGGCATAGGGTTTCCCCTTGCGAGGTCGGTCTGGGGGTCGTACATGACGATGTCACCATGCCGATGCCGATCTGATCCTACAGGAGAAGGAGATCGAGCACCAGACCGCCCAGCCCTCCCCCGGTCACTCCGGGATCGAAGTGATTCGGGGCCCTGACTGCTCAGTGCTTGTCCCTTCCTGATGAGCTCCCTGGCCACTTGGGAGTTTGCTCGACTAGTCGGTTCATATTGCGAGGCGTCTTCATCGCCTGCTGGCTCACCAGGTGTGGGACGCACCTCGGTATGGGGTAGTCCAGGGTCGCCATCCATGGCGTACAACTCTGTACAAAGAGCCGCTTACGGCTGATAACCTATAGAACAGGTTAAACAACCGGGAAGGGTCACAATTGGACCCTGTACTCAGCGCGCTTTTTCCTTGAGCCACGTGCAGTCGTAATGATGAGACTGCACAAGTGAGACATGCATGCATTGGGGTTTACATGGTTGATAAATACATCACGTTGCAAACTACACCGAGCACTCCCGTGGTTTCTTACAGGAAACTCCAGTCAGGCTCCACAGGGGTAATGCATGAATATGGCGGGGGACATGCTCTTTGAGCCGCTTTTTGGAGGTAGCATCGCCTGCTGGATTCGCAGAGCGCAACTCCCCCAAAAGTAATTCGGATCGATTTCAGTCTGGATTGCCCTCCCCAATCAAAATAAACCAGCAGTTCTCCATAAGTGTGGTTCACCCAATGAGTCGCTCTTGGATGAAACAGTTCCCCCTAAAGCGCTTGTTGATTCTGCACCTTTGGGTCTCCCTTTACTTTTCCTAGTGGGCTTCCTTCCATTTGCTTGTCCGCATCGCCTGCTTCACGCTGCGATGGCGTGTAACGGCCTTGCGCGGTGCTGGGCTGTCCCTGTTCGGATCCCCCGCTAAAAGCTTAACCTTAGTGGGTTAAAAATTCGGAAATCCCAGCACTAAAGAAGATCTCAGCTAAGGAACCGGATGGCTGGGAGCCCACATGAGCCCACCAAGCGCAGTGGTTGGCTATAGCGTTTAAACGCGAACACTCCATGAATGAAGAGCATATTTTTCCTCATTTACCCTCCGAATGGATCAATGTTGGTAATGTTCACCCCGGATTAATTAACCCCTGGTTGATTAATAGGGGGGTGTCTCCTTTTAGTGGGGATTCAGACCACTTTTGGAGGGAACACCCCCTAATAATGGGACGGGTTTATTAATCCCTGGGTCAACATCAAATATGCTACCGAGATACGCATGGTGCGGGGGCCAGTGGGCGCCATCTTCAAGGGGCCTTAATAAAAACCCAGTTGCCAACACCCTGCAGGTCATGGTTCTGCACCTCAACAGAGGGATCCTTACATGAAAAACACCTGAACATTGCAACTTGTAAATGGTGGTTTCCCTTTATGTTGGTGGAAAAAGCCATGTTTCAAATGGGCAAAATGTATCTTTTAAGGAGCCCTGCTCAAACGTGCCTCCCAGGTGATTGGTGTTGCATCTTTGTGCATCCCCCCTACAGTAAGGGGGAGGGGAATTCCATTGCTTAGGGGGTGGGAATGGCTGTCCCGGCTCTGACAAATGCTCCATACCAGCTTCGAGGCTAGTTGGATCTGTGTCGGAATTGGGGAAGAAGGGACACTGTAAACGCCCGTGGTTTGTGGGTGATGTACTTGCAAAATTAACAGCGTGCACCGGAGCTCAGAAAATCTCACTTCCAGAGTGGATGCCCAAAAAAGTAACCAAACTTCTTGTTTAACCCTAACATGGTCCAAACCCAAAAAGTAGAAAGTTCAGCAACTCAGGGAGGGAGCAGCCGGTCTCCCTCACATATGACCCATTTGTTGGGAGGGCAAAAGCCTGCAAAGCCTGCCTGGGGGGCATGCCTCCCTTTGTGGGTCTGAGGTGATGGCTAACCTCTTCACAGGGAAGCTGACCCAACTTTTTGTTTACCCCCAAAATTCAAAAACCCAAAAACCTAGGCTTCCTTTTGGAAAAATAGATGGGTTGCCCTGGTAAATGAAACAGAACCCGTCTAAACCAGTGGAACCCATCTAGTTCTAAGCAATACCAGGAACAAAGACATGGAGTAACCTAACACCACTCTAGGGGTTGATTCCCCATTCTTTTCATCCATCGTTCTTTTCAAAAACCAGCTGTTTCCCAAAGGTTTGGGTGTTTTTTTTGACAAACAAGGCTTTCCTGGAAAGAATGGTTGGTGGCGTACCCCTACCGTACTCCTTTGACGGCCTTTTCCGAACACGTTCCGTTGCCCGCCCCGTTGCGGCCCGTCGGCCTTGTGCTGCTGCCGCGCCAGCAGCTGATGGGCGCGCCGGGTGAAGCTGCGCAGCGCCTCCAGGTCCCCATCCTGCGTGGGCGGGCGGATGCGAAGAGAGGAGAGACGAGGATGCGACCGGAGGCGAAAAAATGGTTTGAAGTCTTCCCCAAACATTTGATAGGCCTTTTGAAGGGTGCTGGAGGAAATGTAGGAACCTTTGGGAGGAAAAAATGTTTGAAGTCTTCCCAAAATTGTTGCTTTTCCCTGACTCATCTTCATCTACCCGGGTTTTGATTGAGACTCAAATGGTCTTCGCCATCCACCTTTCTGAAATCCGGAGAATGGACCCTGTACAAAACTGCACTTTCTTCCCACAAGTTTGAACTCCTTCCGATTGAGTGGACGGGCCCAAACAAGTAACCAACCTTTTGTTTACCACCAAAATGGTCAAAACCCAAAAAGTTTCAATCCAGGAAAGAAAGGGCGTGAGACTGCAGAGTTTGACAGTTTCTTGCCTTTTGGTCCAGTTTTGACGGACTTTTGAAGGGTGCTGGAGGAAATGTAGGTCTCCTGAATACAAGTAGATGTCGCAGGTCCAACCCATGTTGGTTTCGTCATCCACCTTTCTTATCCAAATGATGGGTCTATACTTTCACCCTGCGGGAGAAAACTGGTCTCCCAATCCCCCCCCCACTCACAGAGGCGCTCAAACGCTTTAACGTATCTCACATCAATTCTTAAGTGTCCCCTTTGGAAAATAGCTATAGCCCTGGTACATGATGGCACCACCAGCGACCTCTGTCTTTTTCAACCAGACCAACCAAGAAAGGGACACCTATGTTCAGGATGCGCAGTCTGAGCTTGGGACATGCCAAGTGCCAGGGTAAACCCCGTGCCGGGTGCTTGTACACAAACACCGGAAGGACCACAAAATCGATCCCCGGCACTGGGTCTGTTTGCTTATATCCATCTTGTCGTGGTTGACGTTGAAGGGAGCAAAAATTCTTTTTTTGCAGTTAAGTGGGGATTTCCCACTAAACCACAATAAGCAAACATGTAAAATGTTTCCCAACGACAAACATGTTGTACTCTACCCTCGCTTCACAAGGCCTTGTCTCATTCTCACTTGAGTGGATTGGCCAAAAGAGTACCTGAACTTTGTGCTTGCCACCAAAATGCTCCCCCAAAAAAGTACCAAGACTATTTGCTTCCAAAATGGCCACCAAACCCGAAAAAAAGCGGCGCAAAAACACGTGCGAGTTCCACGGAACTGGGGCTGTGCTTGGCTCCGCCCGTGCCCGTTCCTCCTTGCGGCGCGTGTCCAGGCCCCAGCGCTTCCAGGGGAACTCGGTGGTCACCTTCGGGCCGAGAAACCCAAGTTCCAGGGCTGCTCTCAGATGCCCAGTTTTCGTTTTCCATCCCTCCTGGGGCTTTCACTGGAAGACCCGACCCCTGCATTAGACACCCCGGACGGGGGTTGGGGATCTCAAAACCAGGTTATTTGAAGGCCCTAAATCAATCGAAAGCCTCTAGGATTGGGAAAAAAAACGAAAACAGGCACCGATGTTTTGGGTGGGTTGAGCTTGAAGGAATCGGAACCCAAAGTTGAAAACAGGGGCACTGGGCTACAGAGCGTTTGTACATACCCCGTTTACATAGCCCCAAGGGGCAAATGAACCCCTGAGAGGCCTGATGATGTTCATAACTTCATAACCCTAAAGGGTATATACGCTGTATAAAGTGGGTTGGAAACCAGAGTAGCCAAGAGGTATGAACAAGGGGTATGTAATTCCACCCTTAGATATATCCGTAATCTCTCTGACCTCTCAATGTGACTAGCATTTTCCGGAATCCGAAATCCCCCCACACTTCTGTTTGCCTGTTGCGGGATATCTTTACTTGGTTGACGTTGGGTTTGGGAGCAAACATTTTCAGATTTTGGCAGCTAAGTGGTTGGATTTCAACCACTAAACCGCAATAAGCAAAAATGAATACTGTTTCTCAACAACAACCATGTTTCAGCGGAACCAGAAGCCCCCCCCCCCGCCGGTTTTCACGCCTCCCCCATTCCCCATCCGATTCCATCCGAGTGGCCTCCGGCTCAAAGCTGAAGCGCCAAAAGTTCATCGCCCAAACGTCGCCAGGCGCTGCTCTGCCGCCCGTGGTCACGGCTGCACGTTGGGAATCAACGAGGTGTTGTATGCAAAATGGAACTGGTTTTGTATGCAAAATTGTTTTTAAACGAGGTTGTGTATGCCAAATGGAATTGGAGTTGTGCATGCAAAATGGTTTTTAAACAATTTTGTGTATGCCACACTTTTTTGTGTTCTCAAGCTGCAAAACGGAATTGGTCTAGGACCATGACTTGAGTTCCAAATTGCGGCCGGGTGTTGTGTTGAGTTTCGGTGGCGCTGAGCTGGGCAACCGGTTCCGAAGCGGGGCTATGGCAACCTTTGGCAGCCAGGGGTTGCACCATTGGGTTGTCGGCTTTGGGGTTCTGCAGGCTTCTCGTTGAAGCTTGGGTGTGTGGGGGGGTGCCTGGATGCTTGATCGGGTCCGGCAAAAGGGCGCCATTGTTCATACCACGTTCGGTGTCCTTTTGGTGGCTAGGCGGGACCTAGGACGTCTCTCCTGAATCATGTTGTTTCAGGCACTGCCGATGCTGGCTGATCTAGATTCATGGGTGAGTTCTGGCATCATAATGGCAAACCGGAATTCAACGGTGCGTTAATGCGCGACAACGCCGCTGAATTTGTTTCACGCCGCTTGCGATCTTTCCTTTGAGGGTCTGACTTGTGCTTGTCTGTGACCTCCACGGGAAAATTGCACAGAATGAGCGAATTCGCTTTTCCGAATGTGGGGGCCTTTGATTTGAATCTGTTCTGCCTTCCTTGGAACGCCCATATTGGGACTATTCGTCCGCCCTTGGAAGCCGAAAGGCATGCGGCGATTTGCGCGATTCTCGCCAGGAACCGAACCGCTGCAGCCCAGTTTTGCCCCATGTGCTAAGAAACCTGGACAGCTGAGTGGGTCATCTTCAGGGCTCTGAATCCAAGAATATCTTCCACCTATTCATCAATGCGCCCAATCTTTGTGTGTATTGTTTTTTTTCTTCTGTTTTTCCCGACCGCCGGGTCCCAAATGCCGCCTTTTACCTTTGTTGAATAGGCAAATTCTAAACCAATACTGGCTAAACCGGCCGATTTCTCGCCCAGCCCGGCTCCAGCCTCATTCAAGGGGTACTCCGGGACCAACGAAGCCAATACTAAGCTGATGCTACCAATGCCGCTGCTTCAATTCCTTTCTCGGGAGCAACAATCCGACCCCCTATTGCCCTATCAATAAATATCGGTCCGGCCCCAAATAATATTGGTAGGCGGGGTACTATTTGCGGGGGAGGGATTAACACCTCGCTACAGGTCGCCAAGGGGTTCCTTATATACCCCCTTACTAAGCATCGCTCCTAAGAATTAGCCAAACATGTGATTCCGAAAGCAGGAAGAGGATATTGGGATTTCCATTTTAACCAAAGCGTTCGCCCAGTCCTTACTGGCCCGTATCGAGGTTTGAAGAAGGGAACTGGCAACTGCCCTCCCAAAACCTCTGACGAATCGGAGCTTCGCGCCTCCTGACGTGTTTTCCACAAACTGAACGACGTGTGGCAAGTCAAAATGCGCTGATAGAAAGGAACTCACACGGAAACGCACCATTTGCAAACACCCGCTGTTTTGAGAAACGCAAATCAGCTGGTTGGGCGCTGAAACCAAATAAAGTCATGTGCGCGTAGCGTGGCTGGCTCTTTTCACCATGCGCTCAGAAAACGCCATCCTCAGACGCCTGGCACGTGTCAGTTGCAAACTTTGCCAAGGTCAGGTACAAGCTAACCGCATTCATTCTCATATGGGGTTGCCAAAACGTGTCAATGTTGCAACCCCCCAGAACGGCTGTCGCCCGCGTACTTTGTAGCCACCCTGAGCGGCCGCCTCCAAACAACACGTTTCAGTTCAAGCGCAGCACACAAACTACCATTTTTGTAGCTCCAGTTCACCCCGTGCCGGTCTCCGATGAAACCCTCCCAATAAAAGAACCTTGATCATGACTCGGTTGCTTTCTGCTCCCCTACTAAAAGTTTAACTTTTAGTGGTTTAATGAAAAAACCACTAGTTGGCAAAAAGCTTAAGTCCTAACATCCAAGCAACATGCACCAAAGATGAGCTCGCCTTACCTCCAGGTGAGCCCGAAAAACCGATTACGCAACCTGATCGGCTCGCTTCGCCTCCAGAGCCGGAAAAACAGACTCGACCCGACGCCCGACCTGCACCCCGAGCAGCCCCCCTCGCTGAAGCCTGGCACCGCGAAGGACCGAAGGAAAGGGGCTCAAAGCTGGCCCTACGAAGTGCAGGGGTTTATGGGCTGTCCTCAGATCCCCCGCCAAAAGTGACTCACCTTTAGTGGGTTAAATAGAACTAAATAGAAATCCAACGACTAAACCCTAAAAAGCTGCAACGCTAAGGAACCGGATGGCTGACCTTGCCACCAAGGCTTCTGGCTGCTCTGCTG
Organism: Effrenium voratum; assembly: GCA_963377175.1. Lineage (NCBI taxonomy): Eukaryota > Dinophyceae > Suessiales > Symbiodiniaceae > Effrenium > Effrenium voratum. The sequence goes on along the minus strand of CAUJNA010001213.1, from coordinate 1,063,425 downwards.
GTTCCTGGAGGTACTTGCCCCTTGCAGAACTGGCGGCAGCTCTTTAAAAGCAATTTTGGATACCACCAGCTCGTGTGCCCATGCGCCAATTCACTAGATCAACAACCTGGCGGTTGCGGCCTCACGTGATCTGACAGATCTGAGATTCTCGCCAGAGATGCTGACAAATGGCCACATCCACTTTCTTCAATCTGGGTTTGTGTGTCTCTTGACCTTGGTACCTCTTTTTTTAGTTTGAATTTCAGGCAAACCCACAGAGGACAGCCACAGCTTCTCACATATGGCCCGGCTGAAATCACCATGGGCAGGAGTTACCTAATAATCATTATTCAGGTTTCAGATCCATAGCTCACTCGCTGAGCCTCACTCTCAGTAGAAGTTGTTAGATATGATGACACAGCAGCTTGTGATGCTGACCCGTCTTTCGCAAGCCGTCGACAACGAGCCGAAAGCAGGAACAATTTGATTGTTCGATCCCGCAGTGGGACACCAATAATTGCAGCAACATAGACATACTGGCACCACCTAGCACCACCTAGCACTCGGGGCGAAAGGGGCTCGGCTGATATTGAAACAACGCAGGCAAACATATCCCCATGGACACTGTATTAAACGCGTGTCGTCATTTGACTTGTCTGTGAGCACTGTGATTGCATCCCACTCTCCATGGCCCATGCTACGTTTTTCTCACAAGGGAAAACTCAACTTTCAATGACTTGGTTGACGTTGGAAGGGGAGCACAAATTTAAATTTTAACAGTTAAGTGGGGATTTCCCACTAAACCACAATAAGCAAAAATGTAAAATGTTTCCCAACAACAACCATGAAGATCCCCTGCCAACTGCAAGTTGTCCAACCAACAATAAGTGACGCCCCTCCCAATGAAGGCCGTGCATCAAGCCATAGTCCCTGAATTTCCCACAAGTTGCAAATGACTGTTTTCAGTGAACGACCGCCACTTTTGAAGGTGAACAGGGAAACGGAGGGACACCTGTCAGGGGTTGACATGGGTTAACTCGTTTCACCCGGAGACCCTTGCTTGCTGCGCCGCCCGCTTGTCTCCGGGTCTCCGGGTCTCCGGGCAGCGTCAGCCCGTGCCGGAAGACGCGTCGGGAGTGGAGATGCAAAGGTCTGAAGGAGGGCCACCTGGCTAAGACCTCAGCCGTCCAGCCGCCAGTGGATCTCCCTTCCAAAAAAAATGGGCGCCCCGTTTCGCGGACGGTTGATGTTCAAGGGGTTGGTTTCTCCCAGCCACAAAAGGTGGATCAACTGAAATGCTGATTTCTACAGGGTTGATCCCCTCCTCACTTCCCGAGCGGATGCGCCAAACAAGTCCTGGAACTTGTTGTTTACCACTACCTGGAGTCTCCACGACCCTTTAAAAATGAGCCAATGACCCCATTGTTGGGGGTAATCACGCAATTTGTTCAGGGTCAGAAGGAGACTCCAGGTAGAAATGGCCACAAAAAAGATTTGCAAGTCCGGGAGCTCCGGAAGCCAGCCCAAAAGCTGGAAAAAGCTGGACCAACCAACCCCCCCCCTTGCCCGGGTTCCAGTCGGAAAGCGCGGTAGAAATGGCCACCAAACCCAAAGAGATATACACAGAAGCCAGCCTCCCAACCCCCCCCCCAGCCTCCCATCCCCTCCCCCCCCCCCGGTCCCAGTCCAAGCGCCTCCGCCACGAACTGGCGCTCCGAGGGCCGGTGGGCCCGGCCCACGCAGAAGCCCTGGGGGTCCGACTCGCCTCGCCGGGCGCTGGGCCGCTGGGCCGCTGGGGTGGGAGGGCGGCTCCAGTTGGGTATGGGGAACTTCCAGAGCTTGGGTTGACGTCGGGTTTTGGGGAGAAAAAAAAAAAAACGGAGGTTTTAGCAGCTAGCTGGGGAGTTGGATAGTCGCAATCAAAACCGATCGGTACGAACAATGGTCGGAATCCCAGAACCATGCTTCAAGAATTGAGGCGGAGATCCGCAGCTATTTATGGCTGGGATCGGGTCGTCCCTCAATTACTAACCTTCATCTGCCCAGGTTTTGATTGTGGCTCAGTTCGGTATGGGTATTTCCAGAGCTTGCTTGACGTTGAGTTTTGGTCAGCAAACATATTAGAATTTTAGCAGTTAAGTGGTTGGATACGTTGGGTTTGGAGAGCAAACATTTTCAGATTTGTTTAGCAGCTAATTGGGGATTTGGATTTCAACCACTAAACCACAATTTGCAAAAATATGCAAAATGTTTCCCAACAACAACCATGAGAATACCCCTCCTCCCATTAGCATAGCACCTGTTGCCTATCACTATCAGTTTCCTGCAGTGACCCAGTTGTCCGCTGTGCTGGATACCCCGGTCCCATTTTGCAGTTGGGGGGGTCCCTGTCCCCTTGCCATACGGCAAAGTTATTCATGTGGGTATGGGTTCAAATTTTCAGCCACCAGGATATTCTAAGAAACCAACTACAGGAAGTTCTATAGGAAACCCATGGAAACCCATGATTTTGGTCGGCATTTGGCTAACTCCATTTGCTTGTAAGCGCCCCCTAAACCGCGCGGGGTGTCACCGGCAAAGTAGTTACAGGTGGTAACACTGGCCTAAAAATGCTGATTGCGGTGATACTGAGAATGCTGAAACATACTTCCAGAAGGGAACATGACACATGTTCATTTCAGCAAATGGAAAGGAGTCAACCCATACAAAGCTTCCCATTAAATCACCCTCTATAACAACCAGGGGTTCAAACCCCCTAACCGCCCGGAACCCTTCCAGAATTCCTTCCGCCCAGTGTCGCTTCAGCTTTCAGCTGATGGGGAAAAAAGGAGAGAGAGATTCGAGTCGGCCCCCAGTGAGGAACAATAAGTTAGCATAACTAGTGGGTACAGTTGGCACACAATTGGAGATGTCCTATGAGACTCCATGTGCTAACTGATGATTACTCGCTCTACTTCCCAGAATTGTTCTCTACACTCTTCTAAAGAATCCCTAGATGTTGCCACTAAAATCCAACAGTAAGTAGTGCAGCCAAGGGGGAGCTTCTGCAACAAACCCCTCGCAGAAATCCTGAAAAGCCTGGAGGCTTTGTTGCCGCTACAAGCCCATGGCCTATGGGTTGATTGATTGGAGAAGTGGAGAGCTTTCTGGGTTGAGGGTAACACCCTTGGCAAAGACACCGCTCAAAATCTCGGAACCGCCTGGTGATTTTCGAACTTTCAAAGGCTCGGAACAAGCCTGCCATCCCAGTTTCAACAAGTTCGAGAAGGCTTACTTCCTCTAGTCAAAGGCCGTCTGGCCGGTTTCTGGACATGCATCCTTTTCACTCCAGCCAGTTTATCCTGCATAGCCAGCTCAAACTGTGTGCGCCCACTTGTCCAGTGACCTTGCTATACATGGCAGCATTTCCGTGGCCAGGACTTTGGGCCAAAACAAAACGACAACGAAGAAACAAAACCGGCCCCGGCCCCACCTTCGCAGCCAGGAAAGCGGAAGCCTCGGAATCCGCCCAGCGGAGAAGAAGCAAAGGGAGTGATGTCAAAATTGCCTACTGCCCTAGGCATCATTGGAACCATTGGATGTGTCCGGATTCAGGGGTCATTGGCAGGTTTTGGACCTCCTTAAAGGCCTATTTGAGGTCACAAGATTCTTGGGGTGCTGCGCAACGGGGCCACAAAGACGGAACACCTAATGGTTTCTAGCGGCCAGAGCGAACTCAGCCCGAATACTGTCATGTGCCTGTGATTGGCCACCGTACAAAGGCAGCTGCATGTAGAACTCCAGACCCATGGACAATGATTTGCTTCCAAGGGTTCATATGTTCCTTACCGTTTTTTTCGTTGTTGTTTTTTAGGTGGATTTCCCAAAACAACAAAGCAGCTCTTTCCAAAAAGGGCTCTTCTTATGAGGCGCTTGGCTTCGATTTCTGCAAGCCCCCGTGTTCGCTTTCGAGAAACCATCTACCAGCGACCAGTAATGATGGTCCTAGCCCTTTGCTCCAAGGCGAGGCATGAAAGAACCCTCCAAAACGGAACCACTTCTTAGCTGCGTTTAGGGGCCAAAACATTAATACACGACCTGCGGGGAATCCAATCCGAAGCTGAAAAGCGGTGAGAAAAGAGCCCTGCGAGACACCGGGCATCGATGTGCGGACTCCCTCTGCATTTTCTGTCCGCATCTCTCACTAAAGCTGTGCAAACTTTTGGAGATGCGAGCGCCAGTAGTCCCGGTAGTTGCCGTTCTGCTTCCAGGGCTTGTGCAAACCGCTCCAGTGCCTGTCACAAGTCAGACACAGCGACCATCGGGACCCGTGCAACCAGCTGCTAGAAGCCTGATCTCTAGTGGGAAGCAAATGCCAAGGAAGAGCAGTTCCGTGTGGCAGAAGGAAGAGGGGTTACTAATGGCCACTAGGCTGCAAAGGCTCACCTGGCCCATCACTGTAATTATGACATGTGGGTGTGATCAACAGAGAGAGCAACCAAAATCGTAGAAATTGGTTTCTTGCTCGCTTCCTTAAACTAACAATAGTACCCTCAAAAAAGACATGCCCCCACAGTTCCAAAAGTCACTAAAGCCCTTCAGTCAGTTTCCCTGGACCATCCCTGGACCTTCCTGAATCCTTTTCGATACGAATTGCCTTCTGGGGCAATTGCGCGTGTTTTTTGCCTACGGCCTTTTTGGGCTCAATTGGGGTGTTAAGCGCAATCTCCCCGAATCAGGCGACAATTCCCGACCACCAGGCGAACATTCCCGCCCGCGGCGCGCACAAATATGACCACCGGCTTTTTTTTGCCCTAAACACATGGTTTCACGCCAACGCCGAAAAAAAGAGGCGTGTTTTTTTTGCCAACGCCTGATCAGTGTTTGACCCCCGGAAGGTGGTCTGCGGGAACCGGAAGATCGTGTGTGTGTGCTTGGGCGCATGCATGTGAGTAAGATGGCGTTCCGCTTTTGGTTCTTTGCTCAGAAAACTACAAAGGATACAACCGCTGCATGTGAACTTTGGATTTCGAGCCTCGGAGAAAAGGACATTCAAGAGTTCCCATCAAATCTCTCCTATACTCAGCGCACAAAGTCGTTTCAAAAGAGGTCCCAGTCAAAATCGGGATGCGGACGGCCTGGGTTTGGCGTTTCGCTTGGTCTCCTCATGTCTCCTCTTTAGAAGCAACGCCTTTGCGGACATCCCAGAGACAGTTCCTTTCCGAGGCGCAGCACAAACTTCTGCTTCAAGTCCGACTCGCTCAGCCCGTGCCCGAGCCCCAGTCCATCCGTGTTCCAGCTTTCCTGGGAGCAGGGCTTGGTGATGCAATTTGTGCCTCACAGCCGAACAAGTCGATTTGCAAACAAAACCATTGCCCTGGGCAAAATTAAAAAAAATGATGCACAGCAAGAAACACAGAGACCACTAGAAAAGAGCCATCAACAGTGTAAGTAAGCCGTGAGGGACCCGTTCGCTTCATCGATTTTGACGCCCTCCAGTTCGCCTCAAAGAGGGTGAAGTCCTCCTCGGAGTCCTCTGGGTGCAGCTGGAAGGTGAGGGTCAGAGGCGGCTGGGACCCGCCCTTCCAAATGCCCCCCGGGCAGCTGTTGTGCGCCCGCACCTCAAACTCATGGAAGGAGCAAAAACCGGCCAACCTCTCAAACTCAATCATGGGAGAATTCAGCCAATTGGAGTGGGAAACTCGAGACTAGGCTGGAATTAGGACCCCAGCAGAAAAAATGAGCTTTTTTGTTTGTCTGGTTGGTGGGAAACAAAGGGACCCCAAAAAAGCCAAAAACAAAAAGCGAAAAATGGAGCTAGTTCTGGCTGGGGAAGGAGAGATGGGAGGAGCAAAAAAAACCGGCCAACCTCTCAACCTCAATCATGGGAGAATTCAGCCAATTGGAGTGGGTCGGATTGAGCTTTATTCATTACTCAGTTTCCACAAGGGTGTGGGTCCTTTTGTCAAAATTTGCTCTTTCCAAAAGGGGTCCGAGCACTTATTCAGCAAATAATTGAAGCCTCTGTGGTGACTTGAACTTATTTAGCATCATGCGAACTTCCAAACCTCCGAATGTTTCATCAGCTTCTTCTCAGCTGCTGGTTTGGTGTGGGGCTGCTCCGGGGATGGTTTCCCATTTGCCCTCTAGAACCAGAGGTTCAAATCCAAATCCAAACCAAACTGCGGGTTGTCTGAGTAAACCCCTGGTCTGGGTTGAGTGAGCAAGGCTGTTGCTCCAAGAACTGTCGGGCTTTTGTCAGCACAGCCATCACCCAACTGTTTTTGTTCTTTTTGTTTAATAAGGTGGGCTCACTGCCATTACTAGGTGCCGCATGTTTATCACAGTTTACTCCACTGAAAAAAAGGAGGATGAAAAACAATGTGGATCCCTAAAATCCAGGCACCAAATCAATGCCCAGCTTGGGTTTACCTTTGACCCTGACCGCCTGAGCGCGTAATCCTCCAAAGTGGGGGGTTACCTGAATAAGCCGAAACTCTGTTGCACTTCGTTCAGTGTTTCCTGGAAGTCCAAAGCCTGTTTTCTCAGATGTGCTTTCAGGTGCCAATAAAATACATGCCACCAGTCACGGCAACTACTCGTTAAACAAAAATATGGATAACCACGCTTCAGCAAATGCATGTATACATATATATATATATATATATCATATACATAAATGTGTTTATTTACTTATTTATTTATTGACGCCAGCAACTAACTTAAACAAAGAGCATGCAAATCAAAATTTAAGCTTCCCGACACCTTGGCTAAAAGTAGGCCGAAAAGAGGACAAAAGAAACTCAAAAGGCCGATTCGCTGTGAAACGACTGACAGTTCCAGGACTTCCTTGTGGGACTCCGTAACCTTCTACCTGAGCAAATGATGTCTTAGGTAACCTGTGGGATTCAAGCAGGAAAACAGTGGGGTGACTATAGCAACCCTTTACCAAAGGAGCTTCATCTACTGTAAATCGCGCTTCTTGAGTTGTGGATTGGCCAAAGCAAGTAACCACATTTTGTTTTTACCACTAAAGCGGATTGGCATGGTCACCGTTGAACCCAACAAGTGACAGCTGGGACTCGGGGAGTGGGTCGTTTTGAGATATTTTGAGATTCATCTAACGCCAAGTTTCCGCAAATGTCAGAGTCCCAAAGGCTGAAGTGAGGGATCCCCAAGGCTGAAGTATAGTCACTAGAGTCCCAATAGCTGAAGTAAGGGATCCCCACCTAAAAAACCAATTTCTCGCGGGCTCGGTCTTTCTCATGGGTGGCTTTTTCTCCGGCCCAAGCCGCGAGCTCTTGGAACCGCTCCGCCGCCTTGGTCCTCTTCCAGCGCTCCAAGTTGGCCACGTAGACCCCGGTGTTGTAGGCCGTGAGGTCCTTCCTCAGACCCAACGGCAAGGCCGGCTGATGGGCGCATGATGAATAAACCTTTTTCTGATTGTTCAAGCGCCCGAGCCGACGGCCATTTGAAGGCACCAAAAATCAGGTTTCCCAAAACCTTGCTGACCTTCAGGGGCTGAGTGGTTTCTTAATCCCCGTTCGCGGAAGATCGAATCTGTAAGGAGAGAATTTGAACATATGATTTTGGAATCCCCAAAGCCAGGCTCCATTTCCACAATTGTGGCTGAAGCCGCCTCTTTTTGCCCATTCATCAGTGGACTCGTCCAAATTTGGAATCTCCGAAGCCAGGGTCCATTTCCATTGCCTCTTGCGCATTTCATCAGTGGAATTCCCCCAAAGATTTCTGCCCAGCTGCAGCTTCTCCCAGCTGATGCCCAAATGGTTGTAGCACTTCCCCGTCAAGAAGCCTGGAAACATCCGCATCTCACGGTCCTTAGCTTCGACTCGACGAGTAAAAGCGGCCCAAAAAGAGGCACATGGAACTGAGTTGGTGTCTGTGACAACCGCAGCTGGGAGGAATTCATGTCCTCGGAAACAGGGTTCCCCGAAGGATACACCTAAAAACCAGATGTCTTTTTTGTTTAGGGATTTTCATCCGCTTGTGAAACTTTTGGTCTGGCCAAACATTTACGTTCCGGTTCTGGTCAAAGCAAAGAGCCCTTGCCGTGAAGCTTAAGCCTTTGGGTGTGAACTCACAGTCCTCTGGTAAGCCGGCTGCGTCGTTCGAAGCACATTCAGCTCTTGGGTCAAGGCACATCTTCAAAACGCACCTCTCAACCGTGGATTAACAAGAAGCCACCCCAAAAGCGAAAAGGTTCTGGTTTTCAGCACCCCTCGAAACGCAGCATTTCAGGTCAGCGCTCTACGAAGCCAACGGTCTTCCCAGATTGTCGCAGCTTCTCGCAAAGCTCCCCGACATCTCGCTGGACAATGGTGTCCGCGTCCAGCCACACCACGATACCCGTCCTCACATGGCCCCCCCCCAACCCCGCGACGGGTCTCCAGCGGTCCCCACCACCCCCTCCCCCCCCTAAAACCCCCAGCGGGCTGAGTCGGTGCCAATTACATGGAGGGAGGATGGAACTTCTAAAACAACAAGGGCCTCTTTTGGTGGGTCAGCCTTCTGGAGCACCAGGTCAAAATCAAACCTCAGGATGATTTATCCCTGGACACGTTTTTTCCCGATTCGCGTCTAGCCAGCACAGCCTCCGCAACCTGCAGCCGAACCTGCCCAGAACCAAACAGCGCTTGCGGAGGTTTGCTGCCAAAAGGCCAAAGAGCAAGAACTATTGAAACTCAACTGTCGTTGAGCCCGCAACACCCAAGCGAGTCTCAGCTGCAGAATTTCATCCATGTAGATCCGTGCGTAGACCTCTGGGTCATCCAGCTGCCCCCTCTGCTTTTCCACTTCATCTGAGATGGTCCCCGTGTCCAGCTGGAGGATCTTTTCCTGAGGTTTCCCTGTCCGGATTGGTGGCTTGGGGATTTCAACTGGTTCTTGTAGAGGGCAACTAAGTGAATCCGAAACCCCTCAGCCACCAAACCGGGCCCCAAACCGCAGGGCCTAGAGGGAGGCCGATTTCCTGCAGCGGGACCAACGGGGGGAACCCGGAGGTCAAGTGAGCAGGCGGCCAAAAAACAGCAACACACTCCTAAGTGAAAAGCCGAAACCAAGAACACATGGGGGGTTTTGGGGTACTTGAAAAACCAAGCTTGGTAATGCCGGCAAACGATTGGACACTTCTGCCTCGAATACTACCCTGCTTTCCTACAACCAGCCACATCTAACCAAACGCCTGGTGAAGTGCAGTGCTGCAGTGCTCCTCTCGCTTCCTGCCTGCACTCTGTAGGGCGTCCACCATGGAACCAACCGATCCGCTGCAAAAGGAACAACCACGCATTCTATTGAGAGCCCGGGACTAATAGGCCTCAGGGACGCTATACTCAGGCCTGCAGCCGCGCACTCCACAGAAGCACCACGTAGTTATTGAGGGGGGATGTTGCCCCCCATAAATGTAGAATCCCCGTCTGAAATGGGGCAGCCTAGAACATCAACGAAGGACCCGAGTGCCAGACCCGGGTTCACATCAGTTTGGTCACCTGAAAGCTTGCGTTTTGATTTGTGTTTGTTCGTCTGCAATGTCAACGAACCTCCAAAAGATAGGAAGCTTCCAAATCTTTCCCTTAGAGCCTTTGCTTCTCAAGAGGCTCCATGATTGCAGTGGCGATGCTAAGCAATACTACAACACAACCTAAACAGGTACTTCACCAATGCAAGCCAGTACTGCCCTGAAAGCAATACTAAGCCAACACGCAAATAAAGAACACAAGCAAGGCGCCCTGGACTGCTCTGACCGAACTGCTATTAGATTGTTTGTTGGGGGTGGGTCCGGGAAAAACACCCCAAGCTGATTCCCACATTTCTTCGGGTCCATTTAAGCGGCGTATTCCTCAAATCTGCCCTCAAAAGATCGGCTTGACGGGAAAAACACCACACATCGTGTTGATAGCCCTACATATGCAACAGCCCAGTGTTTTGCCCCTGGCTAGGCACCGATATGCCCTGGAAAACACGGTAATGGCGTCGTGAGTAGTAACGCCCCCACCCTCCGCCTCTTGAACTAATTGTGGGGGTAGCCTTTCAGGAAGTACTTTTTAGTAATGTTGACCCAGGATTAATAAACCCGTCCCATTATTAGGGGGGTGTTCCCTCCAAAAGTGGTCTGAATCCAACCACTAAACGGGGACACCCCCCTATTAATCAACCAGGGGTTTATTAATCCGGGGTGAACATTAGTGGTTTAGAGTTGGAGTACTATTCCTTTGAGCTGGCCCGGAATTGTTGGCCCTGTGCTCTCTGTATTTCCTACCTTTAATACTCCGGACAATGTCTGTGCATTAGCTCCCCTTGTCTTGCTACCCGACACTATGCACTTTGCGTACCTTTTCAGTTCACTTGAGGGCCCCCAAACCTTCCACCACGGCTCTGGGATTTGGTGCAGCTTGATCCTTGCTCCGCTCTTCGTCACCCGCTCATGTTCAGTCAGGCCCAACTCGTGCCGAAACTGGGCCATGTGCTTCCTGAGCCGAAGGAACAGGGCTATAGGATGCTATAGGATGCTCGGCCAAGTGTGGAAGTGATTACCCGCCTGGGTTGTACCCGTTATAACCCTATCAATATCAAGATTGGCTCCACTTAGGGGACGTAAAAGTGGGTCATCACCTAGGTTACCAACAACTTCCTAACTTGGCGAATCGAACACAAAGGTACGCATCGGCCTGGTTTTTCGCTATCTGCGGTCTATGCTGGTGTATTTGTTTTCTGACCCTAAGACCCAGTTTTTCGGGGAAGCCAAACACAATGCCTCACAAGCGGTCCGCCCGTTTCTTGGCCCACTGTCTCCAATTGCTCGTTGTGTGTTGACTTGTTGTTTGGTTGGCCGGCTTTTCTTTGAAAGCACTATAATACAAACACACCCGTCTGAAAGTTTAACATAGACACCAACCACGATCTGTTCAGAAGAGATCCCTTGTGCCACCGCTAAAGTACGGCGGCTGCTCTCAATATTGCAACATCAACTGGGGGTACCTACCGAAAAGTACGACAGGTTGTGTGAATAAATAAGGCCAGGCTAAGGCTTGCTTGCAGTACCTCCTGCAGATTTACATTGAACTAACAAACCGCATCATCAAACAAACATCCACATTCGGTTCCTTGTTAGCTGGCAGGCGCCAATTCCCTCTAAACTCTAATTCAAAATCCAAGTATGGCTGAAAACCGCCAGAATTACTTGCACCGGGCAAGTCCACCGTACCCTTTTAAACTTGCTTCCAGCAAAAACAGAGTCCCACTTTGCCTTTGGGCCACCAAAAACGCTCCTTTTCAAAAAAGAAAACGCGTCCAGAGCTTGAGTCGAAGGATCTTCTGTGCCATGACGTGGATCACCAGCTTGGCGGGCCTCGGCAGGAAGAAAAGAACAACCAGTCCTGATGGCTCCAGAAAAATGGGTGTCTCACAAAAAGTCAGGGTACTCTTATTGGTGTGTCTCGTTTAGAGGGTGATTATCCTCCTGTCTGCTCACATGCTACCCTGACTGGGTCCTAGAAGCCAAGTGTCCTGCAACATGGTCCCTCTGGTGAGCTCCATGTGAATGGGAGGCTACCTTTTTGGGAGTTGAAAGGGACACCAAAAGGACAACCGCACTGCTTTGGCGCCAAATCTCAGGCAGCAGTTGTGATGGCACATTTCCTTGGGCTTCATCCTTCCCACGCGGGGGGAGGGGGCTCAGGAAAGTGGAAAGCGACAGCTTGACCATAGCTGTCCTTTTAGGGGAAATCGATTTCCCTGGTAGATGATTTTGCACCAGGTACAAACCAGGAATCGAAACCCATCTATTTTTCCAACACCTTTCAACATCCATCAAAAACCGGACACACCGTCTATGAGCTTGACTGACACGCATGCGCCTCTTCTTCTGGACGCCTCGCTTTCCCCCCCCCCCCCCCCCGTCCCCGCCGTCCGCTTTTCGCGAGCGCGGGGCTTCTTGGAGGCCTCCACGCAGGAGCTGATCGATGCCTTCAGCCCTTCGAGGACGTCCAAGTCCCCCCCGTAGGCCACGTGCACCTCGCGGTCGCTCGCTCGCAAACCGCACGGCGCTCGCATGGCTCGGAGCCGGGTGGAGCCAAGGCCGAAAATCCGGAGACCCTTTTTAGGGGGAACTAAAGTTGGTGTGCTGTTGGTTTTCCGAAGAAAGGTCCTTGTACAATACTAAATTTGATTTGGTTTGGGTTCGATTGAAACTGCAACACTTTTGGAGGTGCCCAAAAAAAAGGACATGGAGAAGCCCACGGCCCCCCTCTTTGGTCGAAAACGAGACCAGAAGGTCTCAGACAACATCAATGCTTTTCTTTTGACACCCAAAAACCAAGTCTGGCAATGGAAGTCAAAATCACGTGGGTCATCAAGCCACTGCTGATGTAGGTGCGGGTATGGGAAACCCATGTTGCGATTTGCAGGGATGACTTTGTACTACATGGGTGTCTTTTTTGCAGTTTAAAGAAATGTCGAAGGGAACAACACAATTCCAAGGGGCGATCGCAAGCGTTGGTTCTCTGGCGCATGGGAGTGGCTGACCAAACCCCTTTCTTTTTAGGCTTTGCCACTCACGACTCCTCCATTTGACCCCTTTCTACTGAATGCCAACCCCATATTGAGCAACCCCAGTTTATGAATAAGGGGATGTTCTTCAAAAGTCATGATTCCCCACCAAACCCAGAGACACCCCCTATTAATCAACCGCGGTTGATGAATATGGGCTCAGCATTAACGGGAACCCTTCGACGCATGCGGAAGACGGGAAAAGAACGCGGCTGGTGCGCGCGAGAGAATCCGAGCCCCGCCTCTTCTGATCGGTGTCTGCGAACCATGGCCCCAGCGTCCACCTCAGGGCAGCACCCTCCAAGGGTTGCCAATGGCACACGAGGACAAATGGACAACCCTTGGAGGGTGAAGGTTTCGAGAGATGTCTCCTTTGTTTTGTCTGCTTTGCCTCAAAGCCTGAACATACAGCTCGGTGCAAAAACCCGCTCACAACATCCCTTTTTGTTACCATAAAGGTGGTTTGGGTGGTAACCTTGACCCCGGATACCCATCATAAACACCCTTCCTCCCCCCCCCCAAAAGCCCAAAAGAAAAGAAAAAAGAAACGCTGGCTGGTGCTTGGGCCGTTCACTCGTTGGTTGGCGGTAAGGTGGCCATCTGCCTGAGACCCAGAACAAATCGACCACCACAACCCCCCGCCTCAAAGTCCAAGGCATCAACGGCTCCCAGCAGCACCAGCAACCGTGCCAAAGGGCCCATGGGGCCCAAAGAACACCGCCCAATGTGAGGCGATGGGGGACCTGTTGTCTGGAGCCAAGAGTTGCCGGTGCGGAGAAGTTCGAAGATGTTGGAATTCCCTCCCTGCCCATAATTGCCATCAGGATGAATCAGGAATCCCCCACGCGACCTTTATGAGTGAGGCCGTTTTAGCTGATCATGATAGAGTCAGTGCCCGGGAAGACTTGCAAAGCTCTTCTCTCGGCCCTTGGAACCCAACGAGAAAAGTGGTCCCTTCAACAAACACCCCTTACTTGGAAACCAAGAGAAAGTTGCTTCATCAAGAGTCTCTTTTCCGAGGGTTGAATCCCCCATTCTCCTCACCCATGCTTCTCCTTACAAACCTCCCGTTTTCCCTGGGCCTTGGCTCGTGTTTTCAAGGAAAGGATCCCTGAAGAGAATGGGGAAGCTGCGGCTAGAACCTTCTTGTAGGTTGCCAAGGCTAGTGGGAGTGTGAACCAAGGCATGCTAGAAACCCTGAAGGAATGTTGCGAGAATGACTCAAGGGGGGTAGACTTAAGCTCTAGCGGGCCAACCCCTTTAAACATGTTGAAACATGAAATAGGAAACCCCAAATAAGGAAGCTTTACCATGGGTAAGCTGAGTATAATTTGTCCAAACGCACCAATTCTTGCTTGACCCATCTGCTGTTGAATTCCCTGTACAACAAGTCCCGTTCGGGTCTGCGTGTTTGTCTTAAGTTTGTCCATGGATCGAGTTTATTTGTTGTGCAAAATGAAACATAGAACAACGAAAACGCGGATACTAATGATTCAAGATTAATCAACCCAAATATATAAATATAGGGGATTCCTCGGTTTGGTGAAGAAACATCACTGTTGGAGGGAAACACCCCCACCTATTCACAGGATGGGTTGGATTAAAAAACCCGGGGTCAGCATTCATCGTTTGCAAGGGGTGATTCGTGGGCAAGCTGGTCGACACCCAATCTTATTGGCAGCTTGGATATTCTTTTGCATTTCAGGCAAATAGTTTAATGTTGACCCCGGATTAATAAACCCCTGTTTAAAATACGGGGGTGTTCCTGAAATTTATAAGTTTTGGAGGGGAACACCCCCATATTTACAAACAGGCTCTATTCATCCGGCGGTCAACATTGTTCACAGGTCAAAGCTTTTGGCCATGACTAAAGCAAACATCGCATCTGCAAAGTTAAAGTTTCTGAGAGCTCAAGGGCCTGGCTGCAAGTTAAATTCATGGCACTTGGCTGCCTATTCGTTCTGTTGCGCTGTCAGGGTTTTCATGTTGTAGCGGTTAGTTGAAAGGTGGAAAAGGTACAGAAGGAAACCGCTGGCGGCGGCAGCGGCAGCTGCAAGGTGCTCCCGGCTGCTTTGCTGCCTGCCGCTAGCAGTTGGTGGGCTCTCAAGTGTAAGCCTCTATTTGAAACCGCTGGCGGGCACCCTTCGTTACCCATTTGAACTTCTTGTTTTCCGGGCTGCTATCAAAGAAGGCCAAAGGATTCAAATATGGGCGTCTGCATTCAGCCATTATTGCTGGACACTGATTTTTGAGCTCAACCCACTGCCATTTACGGCAACAGACCCAAAAAGGGCACGTTCTCTGATGGGGTAGCGCGGCATGCCGCTCATCAAAAAGCGGCCAGCTTCAAGCAACCAGGCCAGACCTCTCAATTACCTTTCAACATTCCTCCTCTTCTAAAATTGAGGTGGCGCTATTCCAAGATGAAGAAAGTGAAGCTGGAGATCCTCCAAGCAGCCCTCGACCAGGCTTAAACATGATCAGGAACAGTTTGATTCCCCTCAATTTGGCTGGCAGCTTACGGCGCTGTTCGGCACCCGAACCCCACCGATTTCTGTGAGGACTTTGCTTCAGAAAATCGGTGGACCGACAATCTTCGAGTATGAGGCTTTACTTGGAAACAGCCAGGCCAAGCGCTCCCCGAACTGTAAAGCGAGGGACGAGGCATTGCCGTTGTTCAACCATCACCTACGCTGATGTTGATGGCATTTGACCGCCACCTACGCTGATTTGGTTTAGCCCCAGCCTGACCCACGCCGATTTTCTTTGAGTACTACTTTGACCCACGCCGATTTTCCACGCCCCGCCCCAGGCTTGCGGCCCAAGCCCGCGTCGGGGGTCATGGAGTCTCCCATGCTTCACGCCTGTGTGGCCAGCGTGAAGGAGGCTCTTGAACCCAAGGTGAAGCACGATCCCGGCGAAGAGGGAAGGTAAAGCTGGAGAAGGAGGAAAAGGCAGACACGAAGGTGCGCAGTCCCATTCTCTTGCAAGCAGATCCCTCATAAACATGACTGTCCAGCCCCTGAGGTTGTCAGAAAAGAGGTTGACCCAGCCGCAAAGAATGAGCTGGTCAATCGCGGCAGCTGCGCAGTCAATGCCAGTAAACCATGTGTCCATAGCTACTGGTGTGTTGGCCAGCTTGCTCGCCATGAAAGATGCTCCTAATATTGACCTGGTGAGCAAGGGTTTGATTCGCACAGAAGCTGCGCAACTCCAAAGTTAGCCAAGACTCTCAGACTGTTTGAGCATCACATTTGGCCAGTCAAATAGCTCATAGAAAGTGCCCGGGAGGTCGTGCCTTGGCGTCGACGCGAGTTGTGGCTTGTTATCAGTGAGCAATGCTATGTTCAACTGTGCCGCTGCGGGCGCGGTGTTGCCCGGGGATATGGTGCAAAGTCAGAATCATCATCAGTTGTCTGTCGCTTCAACGTCCTGGGCAGGCTCACACATCAAACGTAAGCTGCCAGCCAAATTGAGGGGAATCAAACTGTTCCTGATCATGTTTAAGCCTGGTCGAGGGCTGCTTGGAGGATCTCCAGCTTCACTTTCTTCATCTTGGAAAAGCGCCACCTCAATTTTAGAAGGGGAGGAATGTTGAAAGTTAATTGGGGGGTCTGACCTGGTTGCTTGAAGCTGGCCGCTTTTTGATGAGCGGCATGCCGCGCTACCCCGTCAGAGAACGTGCCCTTTTTGGGTCTGTTGCCGTAAATGGCAGCGGGTTGAGCTCAAGAATCAGTGTCCAGCAATAATGGCTGAATGCAGACGCCCATGTTTGAATCTTTGGCCTTCTTTGATAGCAGCCCGGAAAAAAGAAGTTCCAATGGGTAACGAAGGATGCCCGCCAGCGGTTTCAAACAGGGGCTTACACTTGAGAGCCCGCCAACTGCTAGCGGCAGGCAGCAAAGCAGCCGGGAGCACCTTGCAGCTGCCGCTGCCGCCGCCGCCGCCAGCGGTTTCCTTCCGTACCTTTTCCACCTTTCAACTAACCGCTACAACATGAAAACCCTGACAGCTCAACAGAACGAATAGACAGCTAAGTGCCATGAAATTAACTTCTGCGTGAACCCCCATTTGGCTTCGGGAACTGGGGTTCAACCCCCGCAACCACCGATCCAAAGCACCAATGAGGGGGTACCTGATGTTTTTCCATATGAAACAACCTCACACAAAAACAGCCCATTTCGGCCGCAATCACCTTCGGAAGCCCAGATTGCAGCTTTTGCTCTTCGCCTTCTTTGCCTTCGCTGTCCGCGCACCTGTGGCGCTCTGCACCGAGGGTTGGTTCAGGTACATGTCCTTGATCTGCGCCGCGGTAGTCGCTTGCCTGGTCACAAGTGCCTTTTCGTTTACTCTCAGTTCGCGGGTTCGTTGGGGAAACACTTCCCCCAATCTGGCTGCAAGCCAATGTTCATACTCGTCAGAAGAACCCTCGAAACATAGATCATTTCACTCAAAAAAATGGACCTCAAAAGAGAAACCAAAAAACGAAAGCTCATTTCAGGTCGATTCGCTTCGAACAACTGAGTCTCACCCCATGTTTCCTTGGGGTAATGGCTCGGTTTCAGCCGGATCTGCCAAAGCCAAAGCGCTCTGCGCCCTTGTCCGGGCGCGCGCGCACCACGCGCGGGAATCGGAGCCCGATGCCCCTGTCCTGACTGAAAGCCCCCCAAATGAGCGTCAGCTTGGCTGTCAGCCAAAACCCCCCCAAACAAAATGCGACAAAACCACATGTTTGCCAGGCTGGGGACTTGTTCATTCTGCCCGCCCTTGCACCTAAAGCCATCTGACCACTGACAGAGGGGTTCCTCCACTTTGAAACGCCACACAGTTTGTCCGGGGGCGCTTCACTGCGGCTGTTGAATCCACTTCATGATGGGAACCCAGTAGATTCTTCTAAACTAACGCATGTGTTGCTTACCAGATGGGAGCACTCTATTGACAGGCCTCCGTGTTGAAAAGTCCGGAAGGTCGCTTCTTCTTGATGGTTGTGTGAAATCGTGCTCTCCCTGTTCCTCGGTGGCGAAGTGGGCCGCCCATGTGCCAACCCCAGTCTCGGCACCGATCTGAACATTCAGTACTTCCCTTACCCGAAACAAGGGTCAACGATTGAGCTGCGAGCGAACCATGCACAATGACTCTGATCTGGGTGGATTTTCAGGTGGGCAGTGTGTGTTGTTGGCTGTGTGCCTACGCCAACCGCGACCACTCCCGAAAGAACGCCAATGCTACTACATGGCAACGCGACTCATCGCATTACTATCGCATTTAGGGCTTCGCACAATTGCAATTTGTCAGTTCCCAGCTGGGAAACACAACTTGTCAGTACACGAAGTGCACTTAGGCAGCTCAAGCTCGCACGTCGCAACTTGTCAGTACAAGTGGGGTAGGGGTACACATTGGCAGCTCCAGCTTACAAATCGCAGCTTCTAAGTTCGCTAGTTTCAAGAGTAGTGCTTTCGTGTGTAATGAAAACTCAACAAACAAGGTACGTGTGGAAGGCGCGGAAAGTAGGTACTCATCATGTGTGCGTGTACGAGGTGCGGATGCGATGATAGGGTGTGTGTGTGTGTGTGTTGCGTGTGTGCGTGTGTGCGTGTGTGCGTGTGTGCGTGTGTGCGTGTGTGCGTGTGTGCGTGTGTGCGTGTGTGCGTGTGTGGTGTGCGTGTGTGCGTGTGTGCGTGTGTGCGTGTGTGCGTGTGTGCGTGTGTGCGTGTGTGCGTGTGTGTGCGTGTGTGCGCGTGTGTGCGTGTGTGTGCGCGTGTGTGCGCGTGTGTGCGTGTGTGTGCGTGTGTGTGCGTGTGTGTGCGTGTGTGTGCGTGTGTGTGCGTGTGTGCGTGTGTGCGTGTGTGCGTGTGTGCGGCGTGTGCGGCGTGTGTGCGGGTGTGCGGGTGTGCGGGTGTGCGGGTGTGCGTGTGCGTGTGTGTGTGCGTGTGTGTGCGTGTGCGTGTGTGTGCGTGTGTGTGTGTGTGTGTGTGTGTGCGTGTGTGCGTGTGTGCGTGTGTGTGCGTGTTGCTGTGTGCGTGTGCGTGTGCGTGCGCGCGTGCGCGTGCGCGTGCGCGTGCGTGTGCGTGTGCGTGTGCGTGTGCGTGTGCGCGTGCGTGTGGGTGTGGGTGTGGGTGTGGGTGTGGGTGTGGGTGTGGGTGTGGGTGTGGGTGTGGGTGTGGGTGTGGGTGTGTGTGTTTGTGTGTGTGTGTGTGTGTGTCTGTGTGTGTGTGTGTGTGTGTTTGTGTTTGTTTGTGTGTTTGTGTGTGTTTGTGTGTGTTTGTGTGTGTGTTTGTGTGTTTGTGTGTGTGTGTTTGTGTGTGTTTGTGTGTGTGTGGGTGGGTGGGTGGGTGGGTGTGTGTGTGTGCGCGCGCCTGTACCCTTCACCTGTACCCCCCGAATTCCCGTCCTCCTCTCCCACATCGCCCTTGGCGCAGGAATGCGTTTGGGATAGCGTCAGGTCTGCGCCGGTGATTTCCTGGAACGAGCGACTCAGAGACTCACTTTGGCCAACCTGCTGCGAACACCGCCGAAAAAACATCTCGGTGAAAAGTCTGGGCGGGCTTGCCCCCAGCCGGGCCAACACCACACTCTTGTTCCATATTAGACTACCCTAAACTACAAGAACTAACATTTCACATGGTTTTCAGCCTCGTTCGCCGGATCGCAGAAATTCATATCCAAGTGTCCATCACCGGCGCCTTGGAGATGTCCTGGATCCAAAGCCACCTGCGTCCCAAACTTGAGTTCCAACCAAAAAACATCACCCTACAATGAGCCAAAGGGTAAGGCTTACACCTTGAACGAGTCAATGTGAGGATTTAAAACCACCAACGCAGGGGCCTCCCAGACTTTCCGTGGGTTTCCATGCAAAACACGAAGGACACCAAGCTGCGGCTTGTTTGGTAGACTTCCCAAACATGGTCGGGAGGTAACCTGCGTTTTGCCCACCTGCCCGTACTGACATCTGAGGGCCCTGGGCATGGTGGCTCACAACTTTCAAGGCAATTTCGCGCCCGGAGAAAGTAAGCGCCAGAACCAAGCCTAATCTCCAAACTGCCCTATGCCCTGCCTATATGTGTGAACATGAGTGTGTCCCTGTCGCCCACGAACATGGAACCCGCCAGAGGCTTCCTCTAAATTACGCATTTCGGGAGAAACCAACGGGAACATCACGCAAACAAGTAACAAATAAGTGAAGCCATCTAAACGGTTAAACCAGCGCTCCACCCCGCACAGGCCAGCTATTTGTGGAATACCTCGAATCCAATCAACAATATCACCGTAAACTAGATCATTTCCACCCAGCAATCAGGAGTCTCCACTCAATTGCAGCCTGACTTTGCTTGGCGGCCGGGATGAAGGGAAGCAATATTTGGCAGTTTGACAATCCCGGACAAGGTCAAAAGTTCTTCGTGGGACTGTTCCTAAAAGGCAAAAGTCTCAATGACTCAAAGACCCAACACAATTGCCATGCGGAGATTGGACGTGAACCTCATGCCTCTGCTCCTTTGAAAGCAAGGTGGCCCAAGCCAGGACGTTTCTGTGAGGTTCCATGGACGGGAAGGTAGCAGGTAAGCATAATCGGGGCCAGGCGCTCAGACATCGCTGAAGAGGTCTCCAAAAACTTTGGTGCGCTTTCGGCGTCTCGTCCCACCAAGCGCTCGCACTGCGTATAGTACTCCGCCAGCTTCTGGGGCCAGAAGCTAAAATGAAGGAGAGGATCGTTTCTTCTGCAACCTGCTATTGGTGTGTGTGTGTGTGTTTGTTGGCTGTTTCGTTTTTTGTTTGTTTGTTTGTTTGTTTGTTTGTTTGTTTGTTCGTTTGCTTGTTCACACTTCGCGAGCTGCCATCCCGGCCCGCCAAAGTGATGCAGTCCAGCACATTGTCATCGCACCCAACAAAATGCCATCAATCAGCACATGGTCCGGTTGAGCACATGGTCAGCATCCAATCCCGTCCAGGACATGGTCAGCACCCCACCCAAGCGATCCCGTCCAGCACATGGCCAACCCGTGCGCACAGTATCTGAATGACACTTAGGAAAGTCGGTGCGAGAGCAGAAAAGAACATGCAAACACATTCCGCAGCCTTCAAGAGAGATTTGAAAGGTGACCTCAAAATAACGAAGCCGAAGCGCATGCTCCCCCCACGCCTGCCAATGTGTTCAATGAATGTTGTTAGGGAAGCGGCCCGTTGCGCAGGAAGCCCATGTTGCAGTCGAAAACTTCGAAAACGCATGAAACAACACACCCTCGGGTCGTGTGTGTGTGTGTGTGCTTGCTTGCTTGCTTGCTTGCTTGCTTGCTTGCTTGCTTGCTTGCTTGCTTGCTTGCTTGCTTGCTTGCTTGCTTGCGTGCTTGCGTGCTTGCGTGCTTGCTTGCTTGCTTGCTTGCTTGCTTGCTTTGCTTTGCTTGCTTGCTTGCTTGCTTGCTTGCTTGCTTGCTTGCTTGCTTGCTTGTGTGTTTGTTTGTTTGTTTGTGTGTTTGTTTGTGTGTTTGTTTATGTGTTCGTGGCTTGTTTGTTTGTTTGTTGTTTGTTTGTTTGCTTGCTTTCTTGCCTGTTTGTTTTTGTTTGCTTGCTTTCTTGATTTGGCTTCGGTATTGTTTTTGTGTTTGTTTTTGACGGCACCCTTTCAAGTTGGTTTAAAGGGGAGGAACACCACGCCAAAAGTCACAAGAGGCAAACAAATGGTCAAGAGACAGGAGGATGGGCAACCATGGACCATACAGGATCTGAATGTCTGGTGTCACACACAACTACCCATGTGCTGGGTGTAGTTTATGAAGAAAAAACAATGGGCTACGTAGCCTCGCATGAGCCTTGAGTCCTTCATTGTGTTGCAGTGTCCCCTAAGTGCAAGTCAGCCATGTTCAAAAACAACTGGTAAATGGAGCTGAACCCTTGAAAGTAGGTCCTTGAGGGATCCTCGGGTTTCGGCGGGAGGCTCTGCGTCTGGTTAAGTTGTTTTCTCTTGGTTGTGAACACCACGCCGCATCGGTCCTCGTTGGTGAGGCCACCCACAGCACAAATCGTCTGGTACTTTGCGGGCTTCCGGGTGCTCTTCCTGGTGCCGGCAAGCTGCCAACAGCGCTGCAGTAGCTAACTCCAGCGCTGGGTTGCTCCCGCCCCATCGGGCGAGCAAAAAAGTCGTGATCGACCGTTTATACATTTCTGCAACCGGAAAAGCCGGTCGATGCCAAAAAGGTCTAGGCGGCTAGTCGGTCACACCAAAGACACCCCCCTCCTGTTCACATGAAGGCACACAGGAAGCCGTTTCTAGTTTCAAACACATTGTTTTCCTTGACAGCGAGCTGACCGAGCTTCAACCAGCAGCAAGGCCTGGAGCACATGAGAAGCCCACAACAACGGCTTCCTCTCGACATGAACTGTTCGGGCGTGGTTAAACACAGCGCAGCTTGCGCGCCCCTGCCACGAAGGTAATCATGCTGTCCCATCTCTGATTCGTTGAGCGTGTCGCGAAGGAAATGCACATTCTTTACAAAGACATGATTGCTTAGATTTGTCTCGCAACGCAGTCTTTAGTCTACAGGGGGCGCGGTCCTGTTCGAGCAACAGTCGCAATAGTGGTTGAAACGCTTTTGGACTTGTCATTCGTCGGACACAACTAATACTGAAGGGCCCCCGAACAATACAAGCAAAGCATTCAAAACCCCAGTGGGCCCAATGCTGTCACACAATACTGATTTGCAGATTTCCCCTCCTTCACTGACTTGATACCCGGGGATCCTCTATTCTCAGTCAGCAAGCGCGGCTTTTGAAAGAAGAACAAGTTGTTGTTTCCTATTAAGTTACTAGTTCACTTACTTTGCTACTGTGGAGGCCGGATATCACTGAAAATCTAAGTGTTACTCCTCGTTGATTTCTTGTTTGGGGGAGCTTTTACTAGGGGCAAGGGATTCCAAGGGAAAACGTGAAACGCATTTGAAAGAATAAATAACTCAGTGATTGGCCGAACCCTAGTTCAGCGCCCTCAGGGTGCCGCTGGTCTCGGGGATTCAGCTTGGAGGTTTGCACGAAGCTGGTAAACTTGGAGCGTTCTCCAAGCCCCAGGACCCTTATTCCATGTACACACCAAGGAAAAAATGCATGCCAATCGGTTTCAGATAAGCCCCCATACAATCCGTTCGGCGATGTAAGGCAATTCTTGAACCCCTCCAACTGCAATCACGAAAACTGGCCCCACTAAGTTACCCTCAAAATCACCCCTTGGTGAGCTAAGGGGAAACCCACTTCTGACTTTAACCACCAGATAACGTCAAAATAGTATGACCCCCACTTTTTAAGAAACAAGTAACAAGACCGACAACTTCGCCTCATGATTTTTCCCGGGCCTCACGGCGAGCAGGTAGGAGCCGTAGTACTGGCTGCGTTGCCCCTGGCCGCGCTTCACTCCCACCACCACCGCGTCGATGGAGTCGCCTCCAGCGAGAGCTCGCTCCACGAGCGAGACGGCGGTTGAGAGACGGATCGGGGAACAAATGCAACGCACTTCTGGAGTGGATGGCCAAACAATTTGTAACCAAAGTGGTTGTTTACCAATACAATGGTCCAACCCCCCCCCCCCAAAAAAAAAAAAGGCCAGGACCGCAGGGAGTAAGGCAAGAAACATGACATTGTACAGGGAATCCGAGGGTTCTTGGTGGACATTTCGCCAATTTCCGAAGTTCTTGTGGCCGAACCACAACAGAAGGGAATTTTGCCAGTTATACCCTCCACGCGACCTATTTAAATCCAGAACAAGACAACATCATAACGTATAGTTCGGTTGGCGGGAGGCGCCGAACTTCCAGCAGGGTGCGTTTTACCAATTGAACGGTTGCTGTTGACCCCATGGCTAAGCCATCCTAGCACCAACTAACCTGGACACCGATGAACTGCGTTAACCGTTTTTTTAGCCAGCCAGAAAGGCCCAGTCAAAAGTCGAACTCAAGTTCAACCAAGTCGAGATTGGCGCTGGCGCAAACAAGGAGAAACACTGAAGGAAACCGAGTCAAAAAGAAAAGCCATCCGACGAGAGACGACAACTCCACAGGATCTGCACATTCCCATTCCCCCCCCCACACGAACATCATGGTAAGCTTGTTGTCGCCTAAGGCTTGCTCAGGTGGGGTGGGGAAGTACGTTCCCACGGCGACCCCTCGATTGTGATTGAGAATGGAGGACCCCGTTGTAGTTGACTTGATATCTAAAAAGGAACCCAACAGGAAACTTTTGAGAATCAACCTCTTGGCTTCCCTTAGCCAAGAAGACGCTTCCAAGATACACCCGGCCAATGCCCTCGTACCTCGTATGCCAAGGGGCTGAGGCTGCTATCCAGGTAGTCCTTGCGGCTTCGAACAATCCGAAACAGGTCCGGTGACAAGGCTCATACTTCCCTATGGGTTTCAAAAGTGCTGCTCAAACGGCGGCCGAAGAAGAAACACAAAAACTCAGTGACCCTGTCTGCAAAACAACGAGGGACCCCTGTTCGGGTTGGTCCCGAACTCAAACAAAAGATTCGGGTGATTCGGGTGCCACTGAACAAGTGGACCTCATCGGACACGACTGAAAGAGCTTCTCGCTTCCTGACTGGATTGATTCGGGCATCCAAGTCAGTGCGTCCTCTTGGCCAGTTAATGGCCTTCTCAAACTTGGTTGACGTTGGAAGGGGAGCAACAAATTAAACTTTAGCAGTTAATTGGTTGGATTTCAACCACTAAACCACAATAAGCAAAAATGTGAAATGTTTCCCAACAACAACCATGCAAACATTTGACTAGACTTAGACCCCCTGCAGGAAGTGAAACTTCTTGCTGACGAAAAATGAAGGAAAACCAAAAAAGGGAAACAGTTATAAAAAGGTCACGCATCTAGGCAATGTCTTGCGTCCGAAACGGAACTGCGGAAGTGAGGCCTTTATGTTCAACCAAACAATGTGATTCCACAAGTTCACCTCAAGTTGGCCCAAGCGGTGATGTCTAAACGTACCTCAAAATCATCTCATTTTGCTCGTAGCAAGTTCCCCCAGGCATGTCTTCACATAACCCCCCGCTCAAAGGCATCTGGGGAAGCCAGTCCAACCCAACCCCCCAGCTTTCGGCGCCTTCTTCAGCTTCATCCACTCTCTCGTCCGCGCCCCGGGCCTGAGACATGGGTCCCATGGAGTTCTGGAAATCGTGCCCTAAAGAGTCGGACAATTAAAAAGAAAAAGCCCTTCAACTTTTCCCCTCCGACTTTTCTGTGTGAAACGACTTTCTCCCTCAGGCCCTTGGACGTGTCTTGGAACAAAAACGGGCCGGGCCTGAAAAAATCAGTCGGCTGGCCTATGAGCTTCCCGAAGCTGAAGAGGGCACTTTAGCAACCGAGATGCTTGGCAAAGGTGTTAGGCCACTCCCAGCTGATGCAGAGCCAGGAGGCTTCGCAAAATTGGGACCTCTAAAATAAAGGGAAGCTAAATTCGAGGTCCGATTTCTGTTCCCAAAGTCCCAAAGCCGCCCTGGCTTCAAACGACAGGCCCTCTTCTGTACAGTCCAGCATGGGTCACCTCTGTGACCAAATTCCTTTGGATGGTTTCCCTAGGCCACAGGCCTAGAAATAAACTGATCCCAACCATTTTGCCACGGTGGTTGGCCTAAACCTGTGGGTCCTCCTGAATCCGGCCAAAAGTGAAGTATAGGAACATGGGGGCGGCAACGGCAGTACATGGCCCCTTGATCTTATAACCTGTGAAAAAGAGACAAGCAATAATCAAAGACCGTCAGAAAACAAAGCCAGCTGAGAAGAGTAAAGCCACGACAAAATTAACTAGAAAGAAAGAGACCAGCTGATATCTGGGTGAATAAACATAATCAGCAACTGAAAATATGTACGGAACATTTGATTTTAGAAGCTTGATTTCCTGTTCACAGGGTTCCCCTCAAGAAAACGATGCATCCAAATACCCTCCTGCTTTCTGTCACATCCGTTTTGGTTTCGGGTGTACGTCCGGGCGGCTTGTAGCGAGCGCTGAGACTCTTCAGCATGAGACCCTCGGTGGAAGCCGCGATGGAGTCCTCCAGCGCTTGCCTTACAGCCCCCCCTCGAGGCCGCGATCGCGATCGATCGATCCATCGGTTCAAAAAGAAACGAAGGCCAGGACTGTGCTAGGAACACTACCTCGGGGGTTCCCTTTGACGTGTACCAGGTGGGTTTCCTGGTGCCTTCTTTAGGTGTAGTTTGATGGGTTTCCTGGTTGGAGTTCCTTAGCCGGTGTTTTTTGGTGAATTCTTTAAACAAGGTAGACTTGTCAGCTTGAAAAGCTGAGCAGAAAGCCATGATTTTGGGGCTCAACTCCTTATACTAACACTCACCCATATGGCTGTGGAAACAATGCAGGAATACCAAAAATTGCACCTTGGTATATGGAGACAATGACAAACAATAAGTCTGAACATTATGCAAATTCATAACTTAACGTGGTTTGATTGAAATATTCAGGGAACTGTAGACCCGCAGGATGGCAGTTCTGCTTCGAACTGCAAATTGGGCGTAACGCCTGCTTCATTGAGAAAGTACATCCACATATAGTTCAATCCCAGCGCAACCATTAAACCTGAAGGCAGGGACGGTTTCCGCTTTTGGGGCGGTTCCACCAGTGAGAGAAAAAAACAACACACTTCCTGAGTGAACTGGCCACAAACAGTCCGACCTTTTATTTAACACTAAAACGATCGTCCCCAAAAGCATGAATCCGAAACAGAACGCAGCGAAATACATGGAACTGCTGAGCCTAAGGTGGACACTCCCCCAAATTGGGCCTGCGAACTAGGGAAAACAGATTGAGCCAAGCATAGGACCCAAAATGGCCCCTTTTTCTCCTATGTGTCGCATGGAACCCCAAAACCCTCCGCTATTGTGTTAAGACAGATCGGATCCCCTTTGTGGGTGCAGCGCTTTCGAACCTGCAAAACGAACTGGGCGAGGGCGGCTTGCGGTGGCTCAAACGCACAAAGCTCTGGGAGTTTGGCAACAGGTGAGTCACTTGCTCAAAACCCGGTACAAACATGGTCGACCCAGAACCATGTAAAGAAGTAAGAAGGTGGCCGCAGCTGTTTATTATGGCTGGGATCGTCCCTTACTAACCTTTACTTATCCGGGTTTTGATTGTGGCTCAGGTACAGTTGGGGGAAAGTGGACGGCATATCACGATCGCCTCCCATGTTGGTTTAGACACCCAGTCTTCTTACCCACAAAAACGGAAAAATCAGCTGGGGGTGGTTTCACAGGTACCCTCTACAAAAGCCAGCGCTTCAAATCCAAATCCAAGCCAATCCAACCGCCAACCTGACAGGTTAATTGAAAATACGGCATGTACAGTTGGGTGAATGACATCAGGATCCTCTGGTGTATTCACCCATCCTTCTTAACCACACGGGGCACTTAGCACTGAGCGAGACTGCGCCAAAGATCTCCGTCATGGCTCGAATAGCATCAAAACCAAGCTGCTGCAGGTCTCCTTCCTCCATCAATTGCCGCCCTTGCGCCAGCTTCAACATGCCTTTCTCCTCCAGCACCTCGCGCCTCGATCGCATCGAACCGAATTTTGAGCGCAGCGATTCGCCCAACGGCAACCGACATGTTTCTTTTTCTGAGCAAGGGGCTCAGGGCTCAAGGAAAAAACATAAATTTTGCGCAGCCCCGTGTGGCTTTGGGCTCTTGAAAGCTGGTATGCAAAATAAAACGGGAACAACCCTGTCTACCGTTCTTAATAGCAAGCCTGATGCAGGGACAGCAGTGACACTCCCTGAAAAGCAATTGCCTTCTATTGATAAGCTTCGTTCCACCCTCAGGCAAGTATGTTTTGTTGCGGGTGGGGGAATATATTTTTAGGCAGAAAATCACCTGAACCCCCTTGCCATAACTAGGGCCTCCGATCATTGCAAATCTTGCGGAAACAGACGCACGAGGCTTGGACAGCACCTCTTCCGAAAGATTCCTTGACTGCCCCTCGCCAGAACTCTTCAAAGACAGCAATCTGTTTGTCACAAGTGACTGGGTTTGATTTCCTCATCACTTCTCCATGCAATGCGATGCCTATCAACTCTCAGGTACCACCAAAAGGTGTAGGTATTTGCATTCCTGCAAGTGTGGGAGTTCTCAGCGTTTACACGTTTCGCCGATATCGCCTCATCATTCATGTTAGACCTTCCCTGGGTTGCAGAACCTGTGACACCTCATGGAATTCAAAGGGATAAAGCTGCTGCTGGCCCCAATAAACTTTTAGAGAGTGCCCAGATTGTAGGCGATCCTTTCGAAGCGATCGGCTTCACGCCTTCGCTTGGGTTTGCTCCTATAGGCATACACCCTGAACAACGGGTGTGAGATACTCGGGGTTGAGCTAAACGTTAGACAGCGCAATGGCATTCTAGACGTAGGCGTAGCTCCGGCCCTTTTGGTTAGCTATCTTCCATGGGGAGTCTCAGCAAATCTTGGGTCTCAGGAATGGCGGAAACTCTTCAGCTCGAGCCAGTCCATGCCCCTTGATCACAAAGCCATGCCTCGAATGATCGTGCGCACAAAAGCCATCAGACATGGCTACAGTCATGCTTGTGATATTCCTAAAGTTGCACTTGTGTCTACTTGCTGTCCACCTGGCGGCTCTCGGGCTTTGCACCTTGCATCCTAAGTCAGCCCACAATCGTTCTCCCAGGGGAAAAATCGCAGTCGCCTAGTGGCCCTGCTAGAAAAGGATACTTTCTTGGGGCGACCCTCTTCAGCGAACCCGCCAAACAACAGGGGAACCAGGGCGCACAAGGGCGCACTGAGCTGGAAATTCCCAAGTGGGACGCTGCCAATGCCAGGGCGCATCTTCTGTTGCCTCTCACGGAGGCTCAGCGGCAGCAAAGACTCGCCATTTAGGAAAAGGCAGTCAAAGGCATAGATGGCCACAGCCTGCATTGAGCCCCCACCCCCGGTTGGTCCATTGGTGTCACTTGGGAGGGTTACTAAGCCTTGGTGGGTTGACGTGAGGCTAGCATAACCAATGGAACGCAACCCCCGTTCTTGGGCGCAACCGGGAAAAGCATATGTACATCTTCGGGCAAGCATATGTGTTGGTTTGGGTTGGGTAACCGGGGATTCAACCAGGCAAGGAATCACTTTGGTACAATCCAATATCAACACGACACCTCCAAAGCCTGTGACTCAGTTGCCCAAAGGACCCATACACATGCTAATCTTGTGGTGCCAAAAGCAAAATGGACGTGAAAAGGACTTCAAGGTCAAAAGGTCGGCTTTGGCTTTGTGAGTTGAGGCATCTGCCTTTCGTGCTCATCTCTAGGCGTATCCTGTGCCTCTTGGGCTTTTGCTTGCTGGAGCTCGACCATGATTTGCCATCAACGGCACCCCCGAAGCGGTCGAAAGAAAAGCCTTTCCCAAAACACGGTCGTTGATACCCCTCGGAAACAGTCAAATCAAAACACCAGTAGCCAAGAAGAAAAGCAGCTGTTTGCCTTTCTCTTCCTTAAAAGGGTACCCCTCTGCAGAAGAAACAATAACAAGCAAGTGCTCTGCTGGAGGGTGGGAATTAAAGAATTTATTTTCCCAATTGAACAGGAGTGCAAGGGACTCGCTTGCAATTTGGACGGGAATGGAATGGTTGCCCCCAAGTGGTAGGTGAAGGAAAAGACGTTGATGCGGCGGATGCCCTAAATATTGCAAGTAAGGGAACCAGGGTCCCCCTATCTAATTTACGGGAGTCCACCCTGGTTGAGTATGGTTGTTTACTTGCAACATGCAAGGGCATCCAGCTTAGCACCCTTAGAATCAGCCAAAATGGGGCCCCACAAGGAAAACCACCATCTCTTGGATGGTATGTCCTATTTACATACCCACAAGTGGCCTGGGAACTGAAGTTTTTCAACTTCAGTTCACGCGTCCGAGCGTCAGAACTGTCGTCCTGGTCGGTGGCTTTGCGCGGCCTGCGGGAAAGGATCTGGAAGGGCAGGATCCTGTCCTCAGTGACTTAAGTATGACAACTACTACAACTAGCCACTACTAAAACTAAAACTAGGCCATCTATCTAGACCACTTAAATATTATAGTCTAAAAGCCTGAGCTGAACCGGATGGCTGGGCTTGCCACCTGGGTAGCCCCCACACCCACACACCCACACACCCACATACCCACACACCCACACCCACTGACAGCCCACAGCCGCAAACCCCCACACCCCCACACACACCCTTTAGAGGCAAATTGGGTAACCCTGCAGGAAAAAGTCTAAAACAACACCAGCCACAGCCAAACAGCTCCATCCACGGCCACGACCTCCGCATCCAGGATAATGCTCTCCAGCTGCTGCTCTTCCAGCGCTTCCTCGATCTGCGGGTACCGCTCCGTGACAGTTTTCAGATTCCCTCGGCGGAAGAGCGAAGAAAGCATGAGTCATAATCAAAACGGATCGGCATTCACCTGGTCTATCCAAAACCATGTATAAAAAGGCGGCCGTACCCAATTCTGGTTAGGAGTACCCCTTGCCAACCTTCATCTACTGACTGTAGCTCACATTGGCTTCCTTTGAGCCTTCCTTAAAATAGTGGCTCCCCACTGTGCAGAAACATCGTGCGTGAGTTGGTAGTTGGTGTCCCATCCCAACTGGCGCAGGATTTTGTCCATCCACAGTAGGGCCGGCTTCCTTTTGATTTCCCTGTAAGCGAAGCAGCCATCAAAACCCAAAGCGGGGAATGTCCACCCCAAATGTTTGCATCAGTACGTTAAAATGGGGGGTGACATGAAAGTCAGCTTCTCCACCGCGGTGGCGTGCCAATCGCACGAAATCAGATTGCCCAACTTGCTTGATGGCCACCTGTAATTCCCCCTCTTGGAATCTGCAAACACGGTATTGGCAGAGTGCAACAAGGATGGCAAGTGGGGGGGTAACCTTAACATGAGAGCCGGCGGAAACTGAGTACGACCCAGCGCGGCTTCACACCCCACACAACCACATCTCACCCCACCGCTTGGCACACCCCGCAACAACCGGATCTCACCCCACAAGCAAAAAATCCTGCTGGCACACCGCATGAAAAACCCGCGTTTATGTTGCAACTGCCTCGTCCGGCCCGTTCGTGCCTATGTGTTTTCACCGTAGCCCCTGCTTGTCTGAGCAAGGCTGCGAGGTTAAAACAACGCCCGATTCGTGTCCACAAACGTTTGGCACACCACACTTCACCAACATGTGCTAAAATGTTGCTGAGTCCCCTATGCGTATAAGCAACAACCTTCCAATATACAGCTGACAACCAATGCGCTCAAGAAGCACTTCCCACATGGCACACCGCGTTTCGCATGCGCTTCAACCAAGGTCACCCAGGTGTACCTCCAGCGGCCCCGGACCTGCTTTTGCTCCTATGTGTTTTCACATTGGATTCTACCTGTCTGAGCTAGGTTGCGAGCAAAGAAATTGCCCGAACCGTGTCCGCGAACGCTTGAGCGGCCCCGGGGCTGGCTTGCGCCTATGTGCTTTCACATGTACTTCTACCTGTCTCTGTCTGAGCTAGGTTGCGAGCTTGGAAATTGTTCGAACCGTGTCCACAAACGCTTGGCACACCACAATTCACCAAGATAAGCTGAAAGGTTGCTAAGTGAATTGTTCATAGCCACCTGTATGCGTAAAAAGCAACAACCTTCCAATAAACAGCTGACACCAATGCGCTCAACAAGCACTTCCCCGATGGCACACACCGCGTTTCACATACGCTTCAACCAAGGTCACCCAGGTGTACCTCCATTTCACATTAATTAGCTTCTGCCTGTCTGAGTTAGGTTGCGAGCATAGAAATTGCTCAAACGCTTGGCACACCGCACTTTGCCAACATGCGCTGCAGCGTTGCTAAGTTCTTTGTTCATAGCCACCCCTGTGTGTTGATAAGCACAACCTTCTGAACACCAATGAGCTTCCCCCATGGTTCTTTCTTCTTTCTTCTTTCTTTCCCTTGCTTCTTTCTCTTTCCCTTACTTTTTGTTTTCTCTTTCCCTTACTTTTTGTTTTCTCTTTCACTTGCGCTGTGTCTTGCCTTTCCCTTTCTCTTCCTCTGTTGCGCCCCTGTCACAAATCTGCTTCTGAAAGCTCTGCGCCTGCCACAGGACCTGCGCCTGGCCTTGTGGAAGCACTGCGCCTGTCACGAAATTGCGAAAGTGCTGCACCTGCCACGAAACCTTGCGAAAACAGTGCTGTAGCCAGCCAATTGAACGAGGTCGAAACGAGGTACTAACGAGGTCAAAACGATGTGCGAACGCGGTCCACAGGCTGGCCCTGTCCAGCACGCCTGTTTGGACACAATCCCGTGCTTAGAGCGTGCGCATCTGCGTGTGTGAGAGAAAGCACAGCACAAAGAACCCAACTCCCGCGCGTCAGTAGAGGCAGTGCGCACTTGCAAATCCTACTGGCACACAACTGAACGACACAAGATACAAAACTCCCATGTGTTAGCTGACTTGACCTTCTCAGTATCTTGGCCAGAGCAAGTGCCATTGCGTTTTGTGACGGGAGTGGGCCTCAACATTCAACAGCCCCCCTTCCGATCCCCCATAACAGACCAGATCCTTTGGCTTTGTGCGCGGTGGGGGCTGGGGTAGCACGTGCGTCGTCAGCAACATCTAAGTGAAAGGAATGTGCCCATGCGATTTGTTTCAAAGTGGCTTCATGCCATACATCTATATATGACAGCATGATCATGACTCTAGATAGCTTCCGCACTGGCACAACGCTTGCGGCACGAGATCATGTCTTGCTGGGCGTGTAACAACAAGGACCCAGTTCATCTGTCCCCCAACATATTTGCTCCGTTTCAAAGCAAAAAAAAACGGCATGAAACCATCTCGATCCCAACACCAGACTCCTCACATGCCACGCCTGCAAGGAAACCCAAAACCAGACTCCTCACATGCCACACCTACTAGGAAGCTAAGGAAATCATTTTGGGCCTAACTTGAATATCAGCTTGCCCCTGATTGTCATTTCCTCCTTGGTGATTGGCATTGACGGCCCGGAGAGGGTGGTTTCCCATGTCCAGCAAGAACCCGGGGTTCAAATCCCAAAATCAATCCGAGCCCCCAAGTAGGGGTTACCTGAGGCTGAAGCCAAAGGTCAGGCGTCGAGTAGGGGGTCTGAGAAAAGTGAGGCACCTGTTCAAAGTCTGGAAATCTCAAATACCAATGGTGGGACAGCACAAGGAAAACCACCATGGACCCACAAAGCCCACCGACCCCCCCCATCGAATCCCCTCCGCTTATCGCATGCGAGAAGAGCACGCGAGAAGAGCATCATCTTCTCGGATCTGGCAAAGTGGATCTGCAGGCGCTCCCCGTCGTACTTCCACTCTGCCGTCCAGCCGCCCTTCGTCCTCGGCGAAGGCCACGTCGTGTGTTCACATAGAAAGGGTCCCATATTGGCGGGTTTCCTTTTGGCTTCCTGCTCAACCAACCTGAAAAAAGTCGTATTCTTGTGAGAAAAGCTTGACCGTTTGTTGGTTGGTGCGAACATACGCTTCCCAAACAGGTGGAGGTCAAGAACCCAACCAAACAGCAGCCAAACAGCAAAGCAGAAGGGAACAAGGATCTTCTGTTGGATTCTATGTTTGTGGTGACCACGAAAGGCCAAAAGGTGGACAGTCGACTGCTTTGCTTTGCAATTTGATCCATCGCTAATAGTTAGACCTTGGGTCAGTATCACACAAATTGATCTAAGCTCTTAAAAGTCTTAAGTCTAGGCTGGGAACCGCCAAGATTGGGCGGCGTTTGCGCCCCTCAAGTTGCGCACCCCTCAACGCCGCAAACCTTCAAGAGGCTTGGTAAGGCCGGACGGGTCAGCCAGGTTAAGCCAACAGGAGCACATCTCCAGGCTGGATTGCCCCCGTTCTTGATCCGAGGGGCAATGTGAGAGAAGGGCAAATCAAAGGACAAATGCCCTCCCACCAACTAGCATGGAAGTGCACAGGACCCCTTTCCAAGTGGAAAGTAGTCTTTCTACAGGGGTTTGTGCACTGCATTGTTAGTTGGTGGGAGGGTAGTGGCTTTCGCAACTGGGCAGAGGCCCTGCTGTTACTGTCTCTCCGTCGGATATGAGGATCGATATGAAGCCGCCTTCTTGCTACATGTAAGGTGCTTGGTCTGTTCAAAGCACTTACATCTCGCACTTTCCTGCATCGACACGGACATGTGTTTGTAGCCGAGTGAGATGTTCCCGCGTGCTAAATTATAGCAAATGCAGTTTCCTTTTGACCCCAACACTGCGATTTAACATTTGGTTCCCAGTACCAGGTTGACTCACCCCTCCGAGGGGCTCTTTCATCTTCTTCTGAACCTCCTCGACACTGCGCGCCTCAGCGAAAGGAAATCCGAAGGAGAAGCTGGCAATGGGGGGTGGTCAATCTCTCACCTGTCCAAAACACCCGTAAACCAAAGGTCGAGCTGGGAAATCTAGCATTCAAAAGCTGTAGAGAATCCCCAAACGGGACCTTCAGCATGGGGTCGGTTTTACCGCGGAATACGAGCTAGCTATAAGCAGGGAGTTGCAACAACAGTGGAAAGCCACAAGGTAGAAAGGTCAGAGGCTGGTGAGGAGATCAGACACCATCCAAGCCGTAAGCGAAGCCACCAAATGAATCAACCACCGAAGGCATGAGCCACAGCCAAACTACCTTGCAAACATGAAACGATCTATTCCATGATTAACGAGTTCTCCAGAGTTCACCAAATGGCAGTACTGCACTATCATAAAAGGGCATCGTTGTTTGAAGTCCCGTAGCGGGTTCCGTGCACATTGCAAGAGATACCGAAATCATAATGTGAGATGCTCTTGACCCCTGCAGGAGCTCGAGCCATACAGGCGATTCCCTAAACATGAAGAAACCACCCTGCAATCACATGCCTACATGGACATGGCTTCATCCTTGAGGTGATCCTAGCCCCCCCACCCCACCACGTGCCCGAGGCCCATAATCTGAGCACCTCACAGGCTGCGCTTGCTGCGGGGAGATCGGCGAGAAGAGTTGGGACTCCAAGAAATCTCCGCTGCTCAGCCTAGGGTCTAAGCTGGGTAAGTCTGGAAAAAAACTGCTACAAATTCTCAGTTGCCCAGTTTGGACCGGGCAATAAAAGGTGATCACCTTCTGGGACCAGGACTAAGTATGGGATCCCAAAATGGAAAAACAAAACATGTCAAGAGACCGACTTGCCTTGAACAGCTGAGCAATGCACATCCCCTATTGGCGCCTTGGAAGAAAATATTCCTAACATGTTCCACGAGATAGTTCGCTACACGCCTTTGCTGATCTTCGGCTAAGCCAACTGCTCTACCCTTTTTTCTGCACCTGGTTTGATAGCATTGCTTTTATTTAGGCACAAAGGACCACCTACGAATGGACGTGAGTAACCAGCTACCGGAAATTATGTACTCGCCAAAACCCCTTCTGGCAGTGCTCAAGGTGGTTTGGGCGTCAGAGGCTACTTTCCCGGTTGGCTCCTTGAAAAGGAACTGGGGTTCAAGCCCCCCACCAGTTGAGGAGCTGAAGACGCCGAGTTCGAGAGAAAAAAGGCCCTTGCATGTGCTGCCAAGCAGAACGACTCTCCTGCCATGGCCTTGTTCCCAACTGGCAACCATAGATCAACACGTGCCGGCACGCACCCAAAAGCTGATCGAATTCAGCGCACAGCAAATGAGCAGAGCAGCTTATCCACGATGACGTCGATGTCTGGGTTCACTTCCAGCATGTCCTGGAAGGGTCTCAGACTGCAGGATTGTTTTGCGATGATTGCCTGCCCGAACTCACGCGGCTGGACTTGTGCAGTTCCCGGCCTGGTACCGTTTTGGACTAGCGAGTGTTTTTTTTCCTCTGAAGGTGATGAATATGGAACCCGCACGAAGATTAAACCAAAACGGCAATTTGTCCACAAAAGACTAATTTACAAGTCTCATTCCATGTTAACCTGCAGCAGAATTCTATAACGTGGTCAGGGGCGCCTCGGTTAAGAGTTAACACTGCACAAAGGGAATAAATCCAGCTTTCCCCCATGCGTAGTGGCTTGGGCGAGTAGGAGCCCTCTACAAGCAAAGAGATACCTCATCGAACCTAACAAAAGAAAAGTGCAGAGTGCAGGCAGAAAAACAACCAGCGACTAGTACTACCTGTATTTCTACAATACTTAGGGCACCCCCCAACGATGATAACTTCAAAGGAAATCTTAAAAGGAAAGCATCCATTTAGGGGTCTCTGGTGGACATCATTTCGGTGGCAAAGTTGTGTCCACCAACCCTTTGGGAAGGTATTCATGCGTGCGTGTGTGTGGGTGTGCCAGCAATTGGGGCACCCCGCAAAATCCATGCTGTTTCCTTGAGTTGCCTTTTTGTCCAACTACCCAAAACCGGTAGCCCAAACCAAACCCCAAACTTGCTGGTGATGGGCACGGAATAGGAAATGGAATAACCCCAAGGACAACAACCATCCAGTTTCCTTTATTCCCGGTCCAAAGCCAAAAGCGTTCGTCCAACTCTTTCTGCATTGTTCTAGTCTGTTATTCCAACAGCTGAATCAAGAATTGGACCCCCAAGCAAAGGACCTTTTATCATGGCTTCAGCTCGATATACCCCCGAACGGCGAGCTCGCTATCAAATAATCCCTTCCCCCTTTTCAATAAACGGACCCTATTAATAAATACTACTTTTAGAATAGGCCAATTCAAATCCAATACTAAACTCTCGGATTTCTTACCCAGACCAGCCCCAGCCTTATTAGGTGGGTAATTCGTCCAGGACCCAAGCTCCTTGCAACAACCCAACAATTAACAAGCCGAGGGTATTGTTTTGAACCAACTGGTAATTAGACACCAGCTTAAGCAGAACGGCATCGATGCGCTGCCCTCAATGTCTGTCTCTCTGACCCCGCACGAATTTGTGCTGACCCAAACCAAATAAATGCGAAGAGTCTGTTCCTTTCAAAGTTTGTATTGCAAACTATTTGACAAGATCGATTTTAGGCCCGCTTCCAGGGATGAGTAATTATCTTTGTCTCCGGGGGCCGCATCAGACGAAAAAGGACCCTATTAATAAATATGTTTCGCACCGGAGGCTGATTTACTAATAGGGGGGGGGGGGGGCCGGGAGGGGGAAGGGATTAGGCAGAACTCATTCCATTTCCACAACTCTGAATGACCCCCGACCACCATCCGCTCGTGGTTTCCCTTCTTCGAATACCAAAGCCAAAAACGCTTCATTCCATCTCTCCTTCCCCTTTCGCGCGCCCCAAGCAAACCCAAAGGCCCCCCAAAAACGGCCGGCCGCTCGCTCGCTCCCCCCCCCCTCAGCTGTTCAGTGACCATGAAAAGAAAGGGAACCCTTTTTGGGGAAGACCATTTTTAGTGGGGCCACTAAAAAAAGAGTTGGAAAAATAATTGGTACCACAACTAAGGGTACTGAACAACTGAGCCCCGGCAAGCCAACCGCAAGCCAACCGCCGCTCCAGCAGGCGCTCGCCGTTGGGCACCCGCCTCTGCCGCGCAAAGGCCAGGGCCACCGTCTTCCCCGAGGCCCCGATGCCCAGGCCCTGGCCCAGCCTCAAGCAACCGCGCGCGAGCGCTCGCGGAGGTGCCGGCCGAATGGGAAGCACCAAAGTCTCGCTTCCCGTGGAGCGGATGGATGGCCGACAAAAAGGCCACCAAACGTCGCATTTACCGCTGAAATGGTGCAACTTCTACCCGAAAATGTGGCTAAAGTCCGTGAACTCGGGAAGCGAGCTACACGCCCTCACATGGAAGCTCCCTCAATTGGCCCTCTGAAAATGGAACCAAGTCTTCCATTTCTGGGTCCATTCGGAAGCTTCAAGTCTGTTCAGTGACCCTGGTAGTGGAATAATGGGAACCATTTCTTTGAAAGATGCCGATTCCACTTCAAGGAACCCAAAAGGGGATTTAGAGGGTGTCACTGAGTAACCGAGAAGCAGTTTGGCTGTTGAAGCAATCAACCAGGTTGCATAGTATACCACTTGTTCTACAGAATGCAGCGTTACAAGCTTATTTGTGTGGCTTCTAAGCATCCACCAAAACAATGACATACCTGGAAATACCATCTAAGTTTGGATGGGGATGCGTTCTTGGCGGAATGGTTTGGTTACAAATGGGAGATATAAATTCTATAAACCTCCTCAATCAATGGTTGCGTAAGCGGCCAACTAGCTTCCTTCTGATCTCCGTTTCGCATAAGGAACCAAAGGTTCTTCAGAACCAAGTAAATGGGGCTACCAATTCAAGCAACAAACACGTGTTTTAAATGTCTTTGCGTTCTCGCTTGAATTCACCAACCGAAGGGAACAATTGACTGCAAACTTTTGTCTCTTGAGACGGCTTTGGCAACTGAATCACGGTTCATGAAATACGATCGCCGGCCAGGTCTTGAAGCCTTGTTCGCTACCCCTGCTTTCTGGTGGGATCACTTTTGTTTTTATTGACAGCTGTGTCAGAATTTAAGGTTATTTAAGGTTCCTTTAAAAACAATTGGGGGAAAAAGCTGAGGTACATTTGGGGGTTCCTTCGCTTTGGCGACAACCCCCCCCTTGGCTGCTTGGCGTTTACATGGTTTCCGGCAGGAAGCCAACAACTGTGCAAATTCCCAAAGCTTCCCTGAGAATGGTAGGAAGCAAAATATAATATGCACAATGCAACAATGAAGCAGCTATTGCACAGAATCATGCCAACCAACAACAAGAACCAAACACCATGTGGTCACCCTTTTCACGTTGGTTGACGGGGGAACCAACAGGAGAACCCAAAACCAACAGGAGACCCACTAGGGCAAATGGGGGGTGCCTTGAAACAAATCAGCCCAAACAAATGCTTTTTAGTAATGTAGGCGTCCATGTTCCAACAAAAAGACGAGGGTTGCCTGGGCAAAAACAACTCCGCAACCCCGCCCCCCCCCCCCCCCCGCGTTTTTTCCCACACCACCACAAATCCTCCAAATCCCCCAACCCAAAACAATTAACAATTGCGTAGTGCCATCGCCCGAGGGGGGTGCAACCGTTTCCAAATGGGTGTTTTGTGCGACCCCCAGAAGATGGTGGCTTCCTTTTGGTTTCGCTTCAAAAGAGCCCCCCCTTTTTTCCCACACCACAAACCCTCAAAATTCCCAACTCCCCAAATCCCCAAATCTCCCAAATCTCCCCCCCCGTTTGGTTCTTTGATCATTCTCTGCGTGGCAGGATCCGCGCGATGTACTTGCCCCCCGCCGGAAAGCTGCCGCAGCCCAGCGCCAGCTGCGCGGCCAGCTGGGCGCGCGCCAACTGGGCGCCGGTGGATTTCAGCCGCGCCATCTCCCCCAAGGCCTGGGGTCGTTGAGTGGATTGGAACTAGGTCAACCTACTGGAAGTGGGTCAGGTGGAGTGGAGAAACCCCAACACCTAGGCGTCCTTTTGGACCAATAGATGGGTTTTCCTAGCAAAAGAAACAAAACCAGTCAAAACCAGTGGAACCCATCCACTTCCTATGCAAAGGAACCGATCAAAAGCACACCTGTGCCCCAAAAAAGCGACTCAAGTCGCTACAACTCCAAGCGAGACATGGCCTAACTCAACACCACTCTAGGGTTGATTCCCCATTTTAGCCATCGCTCTTTTCAAAAACCGATCGCTATTTCCCCAAGGTTGTTGGTGCTTTTCTGGAAAGATTCGGATCCCTGGAAAGAATGGGGAAGTTACCCCTAGAATCTAATCCTCGAAACTCAAGGCCTGGGGTCATTGAGTGGATGGGCAAAACAAGATCGGAAGGTGTTGCTTTTGCTTACTGCCAAAATGGTCAAGCCGCCAAGCCGCCAAGCCCAAGAAGGACCTGGAAATACAGCCTGGGCTCCATAGGTGTCCTTTTAGGGGAAATAGATGGCCCTGGTACATGATTAAACCAACAGGTAAACCAGGGCCACAAAGGACACCTATGCTGGGCTCACTTCCCATCTAAACCTCGAAACTCAAGGTAGCCAAGCCCAACTTAAGACGGGTATTTAGCTCACTTTCAATGGAGAGGTCCCACAGCTTGGACCTGGAAATAGAAGCTCAAGCGTTTGGAACCTTGACTGAAAATGGGAGAACCCAACAAATGGGAGAAAACAACAACCACAACAACAACAACAAAATGAGAAAAAAGGTCAACAGGTCAAAAGGTCGATTCGCTTGGGGCAACTGAGTCTTTGAGTCGTTGGCTCACTTCATCGAGTGGATTCGCAAAATCCAAGTCGGAAGTGTCCCAATTTACCACCAAAATGTCGACCAAACCCAAAAAGTGACTCAAGCCTTGGAACCCGAAAACTCCGGAAGTGAATTCCCAATGTTGACCTCAGATTTCTTTTTCAACTTCAGGTTAGGAATATGGGGGTGGTCTTTTTGTCCCCTCCAAAAGTAGTCTGATTCCCCATGACATTTCACCCAAACAAACCCCCCTACTCAAAAGCTGGGCTTGAGTCATGGGTCAACTTTCTGGCCCATACTGAGCATCCCCATGAGCCGGTACCTCTTTGGTATCCACGCGGTCTTTCCCGCCAAGACGACGCCCAACTTATTCTCTCGCAGAAAATGGCAAAGGACTGCGTGGTCGCCGAGGGGCGTCCCAAACTTCCTGCAGCGTCCAATCTGTTTCCCGCAGCTTCTCCTCTTCCAAGAGCCTGAGGCCAAGTTGCCAGCTCGACTTGGAAACTCGGGACCCTCCCACAATGCAGCTCAACGGCCTCGCTCATCCAAAAGGAGGGTTGCGCGACCGAACAGCGAGACGCAACTTCCGTGCCGAAGGCCAGTGCACACAAGTTTCCACGACCCCAGGCTCTGATATCATGTTTTGAGGAGACCTCAAATCCCTACCGAAATGATGTCCCCATAAGGGCCCGCAGGAACAAAACAAATATACCTACCTAAAGTCACACTTCCGGAGAGGAAGGGCAAACAAAACATAAAAAACTTCTTGTTTGCCACTAAAATGGTCCAAATCCAGAAACCATGAACTCAGGAAGTGATCAGTACTAAGCACCTGAACTTCCTGGAAGTCCCCTGCCAGGCTCCTCCTTTCGCTCCGCGCTTCGGCTCTGCGGGCTCCGGCCTCTGCCAGCCTTCGCCGATGTCGGCCACCTGGCCCTCGCTGATCCACCGCTCCAAGGTCTCCTGAGCGACGCGCCGTCAGGATCAAGTCCTGCAAATGGAATCAAAACCTGTGGACGAAATCTCCGTTCAGAACCCAACGGAATCATCTGACTCCCCTGTAAATACCGACAAACAATGGATTGCAGGAGTTGAGACATTGCCTTCTGCTTGTCAAAGGGCCCCCAATAAAGCCCCCCAATCTTATTCAATAAGGGGGACTGGCGACTAGTCCGGCCTAGGGCCTAAGTGCTAATAAAATTCACTTTTTGGGGGGTCCCTTTTTTGAAGGGCCCACACCATGAGATGGCTACCCAAAACGCACAATCAACCTATAAGAAGCCTACGCCAGAATCAAAAGGGCAGAGAAATCCGCAAAATACTCAATGAATTATCCCTTACCCTTCTTGCCTGAGTGCGGACCAAGTCCAGCAACTCAGGAAAAGGAATTGATACTGTATAATTGAATTACTAGAGATACAAACTGAAAGGAGGCAAAAGGTTCTGTAGAAGCACAACAATCAAAAGGTGGGTCACTCGACTATAGCCACGCTTGAAAAGGAACTTAAAGTAAAGCAGCTCCTTCCGAGGTTTGAACTACTCCCCTGCAAACTAAATCTTGTTCAACAAAAACAAACCCCTTCAGCACCCCCCTACCACTGCTTTTGCCCATGCCCAAAATCCCAAGCACTGTCCAACAAGCAGTGGTGGGGGGTGCTGGTTTCAACATCATGTTCTTCAACTGGGTTAAGGATATTTTTGGTGGCCCCAGCCTCAGAAACCCCCGGAAAAGTTCTCAGAACCCTTTCAGGAACCTCTAAGAAGGCTCTGAAAAGCCTTCTTGCAACCGGAGCCTCGGGAGGTAAATTTTAGTGGACCCTCCCCCCAAAGAAAAACACGACCTCTTCCTTTGTTTTCCTTAAAAAACCAAACAACCAATGGCCCTTGTAAGGTGGCCACCTAGGTTTGCCCCATTGCCCCGCCACCATTCTCCACTTCGGCTCGCCTTGGGGGATTTCCTCGCAAGGCCCATCTCATCTGCCGCTGCCAAAAGCACCGCGCCGCCCACCTGGCGGAAAAGGGTGGGGTGTGGCGGGGGTGAGGGGGTGGCGGGGAGGTAGGGGTGGGGGGTGTGGGGTGTGGGGATTTCAGGAGGGCTGTTCATCTATGTTTCCGCAGGTCTCAGTTGCAGATCGCAACCCCTAACCCCGCCCCAAAAGTTCAAAACACATCTTTCAGCCTGCCTCCCTGGAGAAATAAGTGGCACGCGAAGCAACTTAGCATGCTGAACAGCCACCAAAAAAAAAAACAGCCGCTGGCCTTTGATCTCCCAAGCGTTTGCTTGGTCGAACCAAAGGGCAGCAAAAAAAGATGGCTACACCAGTGTGATGAAAGTACATGGCGCAATTTCCTTTCTGTCCGCAGACGATCACAAATTCCTTCAGGCGAGTTTGTGCCATCTACTTTCACTCAACCGTCAGTGCGGGAACTGACGGGCTTCCCCATATTTCCCCTGAAAACTCAACCACAAAGGCGACCTCACCCTAAATCGTCCCAGTTCAAATATATGTTCAAAACTGCCCACATAAATGTAGGAACTCACTTCCGGAGCGGATGGCCCCTAAAAAAAGGGGTCCAGTCGTTCTGCCACCAATTAATATGGCAACCAATTAATATGGCAACCAAACCCCAGTGGCTAAAGTCCATGAACTCAGAGATGACAGAGGTCGCACCCTGAAAATCCTTGGTAGTCATTTTCGGTCCATGTCACAAAGGTGAAACCCAAAAAGTGAAAGTCCATGAACTCAGGAAATGAGACTTCCATTTGGTTGAGACCCCTGGAGGAAAAAAAACATATATTTCCAGTAGTGAAATCGATTCCCTTTAAAACCAAGAGGGAGAAACAAAAAACAATTCAGCAAATGGAAGCAGAATCTTCGCCCCAAGCTCCGAGCCTCAAAACCTCAAAACCAGCCAGCCTGGAGCCGAGGTAGGCGACCCAGAAGCAGCTTGAGCGCCACCTTCATCTCCTGCCACCCAATGGTTTCACGTGCGCCACGTGTCAATCGGTTGGGTTGCAGGAAAATCTACTGAAAACGGCCCCACAACACCCTAAATCAGC
Organism: Effrenium voratum; assembly: GCA_963377175.1. NCBI lineage: Eukaryota > Dinophyceae > Suessiales > Symbiodiniaceae > Effrenium > Effrenium voratum. The sequence goes on along the minus strand of CAUJNA010001213.1, from coordinate 1,020,648 downwards.
TGTTTTACCGTAGAATTTTGTGTAACCCAACCTTTTGAATGTGGCCACTTGCGTGGCCTTTTGGTTGAAGAACCGAGGCCCCAATGCCAGCCATGCAAGTTCAAGGTTCCAATTCAAGGTGCCAGGACCACTTAAAGCAGAAATGGAAAAGCCTGAAGGCTTCAGGTCGGCTGTGGGTCTGTACACAGAGCACAAGCAAGAGGCTCGCAGTTGGGGCATCCAAACATGTCCAAACTATGTGCTTGGTTTATTATACGCACCGTGGCTCAGAAAAGGCCTCGAAAAGAAAAACACAATTACTCCCGAGAGGAAGAGCCTCGGCACAACCAGGCTCGGGCTTCCCTTGCGCAGTAGGTCTGAAAAAGAACAGAAGCACGGGGCAGTTCAAAATTTCGGGCCTAAGAAGCACCCAGCAACGGGGTCCACCGTCTGCTAAGAACCCCTAATCTTAGTGGGTGTGGGTGGGGGTGGAACTGGGTGTCTAGAACAGCTTGGCTATTTCCTTGTTGGATTTTCCAACAAGGAGCAATTCCTTGTGGGTGGCATTTTGAGGATGTTGAAGCAAGTGGGGGGCTTCGCTCCTACTATGACCAAGCGTCAAGTGATGTTTGCCCAACCCGGCCTGCAAGTCTCCTTTGCCCACCGAGTTGAAGACGTCCCTGACAAACGGGCTGAAGGACGTACTGGGTACCAACACCTCCTCTCCCGGAAAATAATGCTAGAAGGATATGGTATGATGCCTATGTATGTAATACAGTATATATTGCAATATGGTATAGGGTGCATAAGCGTTTAGAGCATGATGGACAGTGATGGCTATGAAACTGGCTACAGTACCTTTCCAACCCTTGGTATGTGAGCCACTAAGCATGAACAGAACTAAACAAACAGAACTAAACAACTGAAACAAATGCCAAGAACGGTGAAGAGTAGATGACGGGTTTTCTTCCCCCCCGACTTCCGAGACCCCTCTATCTTGGCGGTTGGTTCTAAAGGGGGTTCACCCCCTTCAAAAAGTGGGAAAACGGAAGCAACCTCTTGCAGGGGTTTGGAATGGGTCTGCCTTTCGGGAACCCCCCAACACGGCAGCTTTCTCTTTGGTTTCCGGGCCAACCACAAAACGTTGACCCCATATGAATTTCAACCCCAGTTTACAAACAGGGGGGTGTCCATTGCTGGCTTTGGGAATCAGACCGCTTTGGCAGGGGCCCCCACCCCCCTGTCAACAAATTGGGGTTGAACTTCATTCTGGGGTCAACATAAACCGCCAGCCCTCCGTAGAAAACGGGGGGAAAAAAGAAAAAAAACACACGCGCGCCCGGGTCCAAAAATTTTTCCGTCCAAAGCGCTCGAGGTGTCGCAGCTTCCGGAGCTTCGAGCCGTCCCCCTTTTCAGCAGACACCTTCTCCAGGCCAACGGCGAAGCTCCGGAACCTCCCGCCGCTCCCCGAATTTCGCGCTCCGTTTTTTTTGTGACGCGCGAGAAAGGTTCGGAAGGATCTGTTCGAAGCCCAGGAAAAGACCAAAACCAAAGGAGACTCAGGGGAAAACTGAGCTTCCCTCTGATTGGTGGCTTGGAGCCTGGATGTTTGGTGGCTTGGGGTGGTTTTCCATTGGTCCTCCACAAGGGGTTCAAATCCCCAAACCAATTCAAACCACCAACTAGGGGTTATTACCTGAAAAACAAACCGTTCCAACCAAAACTGAAGAAAACAAGTGGCATCCCGACTGGAAGTACCCATCTCAGCTAGCAAATCGATTCCCATCGGATGGAAGAGCAAGGCGAACACCGCGATCCCCTTCTTACGAAACAAGCGGCATCCCATTTGGAGGTACCCATCCCAGCTTGTGAAATCGATTCTCTTTTGGAACCAACCGAGGGAAACCACGAAAACGCCAGAAAGAACACCGCGATCCACTTGGTGCCACATCGTACCTGAATGGGAAACTGCTCTCCAACCAAACCACCAATCCCAACCGCCAATTGGAGGGAAGGGGAATAATGTTCCCTGGGCGGATTGAAACATCCCTTGGCATGGCTAAGTATTCAGGCTTGCCATGCCCAAAGACAGCGCGGTGTCCCAACTAGTCACTAGTCCAAGGGCACCCCCTCCTGAAGAAAACACCCCGTTCCAACCTGAAGAAAACACGTGGCAGCCCAATGGGAGGTGCCACATCTTACGGGGGCAAGGGACCGGTGACAACGATCCCATGCCTCAGCGCAGGGCGGCTGGTGGACAGCTGCCTCACGGATCCTGGCATGCGCCCCATGGCTATGGGACAAAATGCCAGGTCACCCCTCCTCCCCCGAAAAAAGAAGAAGTATGTATTTAATGTATGTATGTATTTCATGTATGTATGTATGTACGTATGTATGCATGCATGTATGCATGTATGCATGTATGCATCTAATGTTCGATTTATCTATTTGTCTATTTGTATGGTTGTCTTTCTATTTGTTTTGTCTATCTATTATGTTTTCTTTGGGGAGCAAGTGTTTTTGAGGCCCCTGGCTTTTTTCCAGTTTGGAACTTGGCTCCGAATTCCCCTTCTTGTCCCTTTTCCTGCACCAGAAACTGGAGATGTTGAGACCAAAGCTATGTCAAGTAACAGGTCCAAACCTGGGCCCTACGTCTGCACTCCAAGGAAGCTATCTGTCAACGCAGCTTTCCGACATGGGGTGTAAAGGTTTGCGGGGGCTCTTAATCAATAATCAGGCAGTAGAGCCAATAGACCCTCAAAAACAAAACGCGGACTAGAACATACTAGACCCCCCCCCCAAAAAAAACATAATAAATAAATAAATAAATACGGCCGAGGACCTTCTCCTAAAACGATCAACGGATCGTTGCCCCCCCCCCCCCCTACTCCTCTCGGCCGCCATCTCGTGAATGCTCGACTGTCCGGCCGCCGGAAGAGTAGCAGGAGGCCGGCCATGGTTGCGACACGCCATGCCATTCAAGACAACTGCAAAACCCGACTTTGATTCTAGCAACAGTAGCCCCATACTAAACATGCCATTCATGGTAGCAACAACCCTGAATGGTGGTATGGTAGCAAACAACCTTGCTTTTGCAGCCCCCGACTAAACATGAACAGAACCAAACAACATCAAATCAACTTTCTCAAGAACAGTGAAGACGAGGGAAGTCGATGGAAACCTGAAATCGCAATTTCCCTATTGGACACCCCTCATTTGAAGTCTGACCCTTGTGGTAAAAACAAAACTACAAATACATTTGGCGCCGCAAAGGCAGTACTACCCCTTTGCGAAGATTAGACAGACTCCAAGCGGTTGAGGCAAACGAGCTCAGTTTCGAGCTTCGATGGTACCCTGCAAATAAACAAGGAACCGTTGGGGATTGCACGTTATTCTGAACGAGAGCACCTCCCGGGAACTAAAAAACGAACCTGTCGGGGCTGTATTGGGGAAATATTCGGTTCCGAGTTTCTGGGCCCAAGCTTCCCCCTTTGAGCCAATGCTGCTGCGCAGGGAATCGTTGGAGGGGTTCTGTGAATACAACGTTTGGGATTCCCTGAAGGGAAACCACCAGTTGGATGGTTCAGTTTGAGGTCAACTCATTCCCTGAGAGCCAGCAAGGCCGACCGGGCCCCGGCCCTCCATTTGCTCAGCAAGCGGAATGCACGCCAGCTAGTTGTAAGATTGTTTCACCTGGGGGCACCGGTTTTGGATTTGAATTCCAAGGAAGCCGCAGGGAAATTATGGGTTACCCGTTTTTGTGTAAACAAAACACTAAATTGGAAGCTTCCCATTCGGAGACGAACCCGAATGGACGAAATGTACAGAAAACCAATCCACGTTGTTCAGGAAGATTCTCACTTGAAGTCACTTGGCTGACCAAGCCCACACCAAGTGTGCACACTTTTGGGGTCACCACTACAGGGAAAGCTACTCAGTTGTTCAGTGACCCCGGCAACAAGGGGGCCCTTTTCGCGGCTTGGACCGGACTTTTTTTCGTGGGGCCGCAAAAAAAAGCAAGAGGATTGGTGCCACTGAAGAACTGAGAACTCCACCACCTGAATCAAGAATCGGTTTTCTGGGCAAAAGAATTGGTGCCACTGAAGAACTGAGGCTATCATCAACTCTGTAAAGTGCAGGTCGCCAAATCCAGGGTGGGCTCCCTCGCCCAAAGAAGGCGAGAAGAAGTCCTCTTCAGCTGTGCCAAAGGCTTCGCAAATCCATGGCCACCTTTTGGTTCCCAACCCAGCGGAAAGTCCTGGAAAGTGTATGTATCCCCGGCTGTACGGTGGATGCCCTAAATGTTGACACAAGGAAACTCGCTATTGTACCGTATTTGACCCATGCCGTGGTTCGGTCTGGGTTGTTTACTTGCAACATGTTGGGCCTTTTGGAATATCCCAAGTTGCCCAAAGGCCCCGGAAATGCCAGGGCTAGCCCTTCTGGGGCCATGAGATCATAGAAACCAAAAGGCTAAATGTTTTTGGGTTTGGGCAAGTGAGCATACAGCACCATCTCCGGAGGAGTCTGCGCATCGGTTTTTGTTTCAAGCGAGTCCCTTTGGTCCCCGGCAACGCTGCTGACCTCCGGCCCTTGCGGCGCAGCGCTGAAGGTTGAAGGGGAGACCCTCCTCCTTGGCGCGAGCGAGGCCGCGAGGTTTCAGCGGTTTCAGGCGGGTTACCCTCCGGCCAACTAACATGGAACGTGACGGCGGGGTCCTGGAAGACAATTATCCTTTTAAAGGAATCCCCGAATATCAGGTTCCATGCTAGTGGTGGGAGGGCACCTCAGTTGCTCCTTAGGGACCCAGACGTAGACATGGCCGCCTTTGGATCTTGTGGGTTCCATGTTAGAGGACGGGATGGTTTCCTTTGGGGAACCTTGACTACTCATGGACCAAATCAACGGTCGGCTTCAGTCAAGCGAGCTCGGCGAGCATCAAGGGTGCCCTTTGCAAGGGCTGACTTTTACTCCTTGTCACATGGTCAGGGCATGTCAGGGCCTCACTTCCCGAGTGGACGGACACAACAAAAAATCCAAACCTGTTTATCTACCACTAAAATTGCCAAAGACCAAAAAGTTTAAAGTCCAGGAACTCAGGAAGTGAGGGGCAACAGCATGGCATGGTCAGCGTGTGGTAAAGGGCAAAAGGGGGAAGGGGCACCCTGTCTCTAACCGACTAAGGGTTCATCCGATCTTGTTCAGGGCTGAGCGTCCCTTGTGCCGTTCTGTATTCAGTTCTGTTTGGCGGCCGGCCAGGAAACTGTAAGGGCGGTTGCAAAGAACATAAGTTGCTGGAAGATTTCGCCAACTGCCAAAAACAAGTTGCCAAAAAGGGGAAACCAACAGGTGAAAACCTCAATTGTCCAGACTACGGATTGGATGTGTTTGTGGACTTCACCTGTTCTTCCCCCTCTTTCTTTTTGGTAAACTAGTGCTTCTCCAACAACAGACCCACATCCGCAGATTCGCAACCTCCAAGCCGTGTCCGTCGCCTCCTGTGGCGCGCTGGAGCCAAAGTCACGGACCTCAGGTGCGTTTTGGGCAAACAAATCCGCGCTCCTCGTGGGCTGATGCCAAAAGGGCTAAATGTAGGCCCAGCTCCGTTTTGGCATGGCGTCGCAGTGGAAACAATGGTTGCCATAGACCGTCCAAGAGTCGATTTGCTTTTTGCCATCTAAGCGATAGCCAAGGATTCATTGACCCTTTGATTTGGAGGGGTCGTTCAATTCAAAAGGACGTCCTTGACACGTGTTCTTTGCAACCCATGTATGCATCAGGCGGATTCATCCGGGGTCGACTGTCAAAGCTGATGCCCGAGATCCCGAGAACAGTAGAACCTCAGTGGTTGCATACCCATTTTTGCAGCATGTGCATATGTGTGCCGGATCCAGCGTTGACAACCTCTGCTCCCCCCGCTCTTCGGGGTAGCGGTTTGGGGGGTAGTTGCCAACCACTTTGTTGCAGCCACCCACTAAGCATGAACAGAACCAACAAAAACATGCAACACTTGGTGCAGCACAAATAAACATAAACTAGCAAACAGCTCAGTACAACAAAAACAATAATAACTACACCAACACCGGTGAAGAAATAACAGCCAAAAGAACGCGCTGAAGCCAAAATAAGCAACACACAAGTTCAACTAAAACCACACCAACGACACATTGCTTATAACGTGAAGTTCGTGGGTTTCCGCACCGTTTGCCGCTTCGCCCCGGTTCTGCCGGACAAAAATCCCAATTCCCCGGGCGGCGGACGAGCTGGGCTCCTGACATGTAACCCGGTGTCGTGCACCGCGATGATGGCGTTGGGCGCAAGGGCTGGCAACAAACGCTCGAAGGCCTTCAAGCTGTACCTCGCGTGGAGAACGTGTCCCTCGGCCATGGAAAGGGTGCTACCTCGATGGTCTCCTTCGTTGGTTCTGGAAAACACAACGAAAGGGTTGGTTTCCCTCAGCTGGGCCTCTTGAAAACCCAAGAGGGTGGCCCCCTCTGGGGCCTTAGGGACCCCCACAAATACAAAAGGGTGACCACCTTTGGCCAAAAGTGGCGGACAGGGAAATCGCGAAGGGGAAAAGGGTTCGCTATGGGTAAGTGGGCTTCGACAAATCCATGTAGATTTTAAGTGCCACAGGCCTCAACAACAGTCCTGAAGGCTGCACTTGGATACTCAGTCCACTGCCCAGGAAGCAGCGAGATATACAACCATTCGGCACCATATGCAGTTGTTTATGCTGGCGCAACACCTTGGAATACCGTCACATATTTTGGGCCCTTGGAGAGCATTCCTCGCTGGCTTCGGACGTCGGTTCAAGGTTTTGAATCATATTAGAGACCCACATTTGTCGAACATCGGCTTTCCGGAAGGATGCCCGCTCAGTGTTTCAGCCATGGCATTCCTTAGCTGGTGTCTTCACTGCTACCAAGGCAGTTCTGCCCCGCAGTACGTACACTGAGTTTCGTGGACAACATCATCCTCACAGCAGATCAGGCACCAGCAATCGCGGCTGCCTGGTTTTCACTACAGGTTCTTCGCACTATGGGGAATGACTTTGGACTCCTCCAAGACGTACACTTGGGGCACTACCAAACACACCAGGCGCGGTGTTCTGCCCCTGGGTTTTTCCATGGCACTTGACGCCCGAGAGCTTGGTGGCATCATGTCATTCACGAAGCAGAGACGCAATCGCCCACTCGCTCAGCGTGGAACGCAGCAGGAAGACAGCTGATTGAGACTCCGTCGCTCTCGCGCACCCTTTGCCAAGAAGGTTGCCATGTTGCCAATGGTTTTCTGGCCGAGCATTCTGCACGGTGCAAGCAGCTGCCCGATCTCAGACACTTACCTGAAAAAGCTCCGTACATCAGCAGTACGTGCCTTGGGAGTTGCACATGGCGGAGCCAGTCCGCTCATTCGACTTTCCATCAGTAAGCAGCCTGCTGCAGATCCGGGTTACTACCAGCTTATTCACACGGTGCACGATTTTCGGCGCATCAGCAGGAAATCCCCCCAGTTGCAAGAGCAATGGAATGCAGCTGGCTCCAATGCCATCCTGGCAGGACCCTTCACGAAGCTCAGGCAGCTATTCCAAACAATTGGATGGCAGATTTTGGTGCCCCCCCTTTTCTCCGATCATGACGGCCTCATCCACAACCTCTTCACACTGGACTCGGTTGCCCTTGACTCCTTATTGGAGGAAGCGTGGATGCAGCATGTGGCGGAACAGGTACGGCACCGTTCCACACTTTCGGATTTGGCGGGCATTGACAAGTTTCAGACCCTTCAATTTGATGACAAACTCACGCCTTTGCAGCTTGCGCAGATCAACTGCATACGGGAAGGCTCGTTCATTTCCCCCTGGCAACAATCCCGGTTTGACCTTACCAAACATGCGGACTGCGCAGTTTGCAATGTACCGAACACGCAGCTTCATTGGGTTGAGTGTCCAAAATTTGCGGAACACAGGCTGGACCAGCCAGAGATCCTGACATGGTTGCAGACGAAACCTCGCAGCTTCATGCAACATCTTTTGGTCCCACGCTCACCCCATTTGAAGAAGTATCGGCAGACACTATTGCAGACGCCTTGCAGTTTTAAGTTTTACTCCAAACCCACCTGTGGCATGCAACACATCTTCACGGATGGAAGTTGTACGCGACATGCGGGAGGCACAGCTCCACTTGCAGCTTGGGCGGTTGTGAGCGCTAGCAGCTCTGATGTTATCTCCGGGGGCATTTGGCTGGTTTTACGCAGTCAAGCAACCGCGCAGAACTTCAGGCGCTCATCGCTGCAGTATCCTGGATTGCCACCTATCAGTGCAATGCTCAAATCTGGTGCGACTCCAAGAGCACAGTACAGGTAGCTACCGCATTGCAGCAGGGCGATCATAGCTGCCTCCGTGGCACGCCGAACAACCATGACCTTCTGGCAGCTCTTGCGGAACAAATCCAGCACACAGAGCCACAGCAGCTCTCAAGACATTGGATACCTTCGCATTTGGATCTTGTACAGTGCGCAGATGAGTTTGAGGAATGGATTTGCACTTGGAACAACATTGCAGACAGCATTGCTTTTTCTTTCAATGAGAGCCGGGAGCCCTCACTTGAGCGCATCTTGCAAATGCAGACGCAGTGGTGCAACAGTTGGACGCATGCAACTTGGACTATGCAGTCGTTTTACCTTGCTGTTGCCGATTCAATCCAGCATGCAAGCGAACCGCAGTTGCCCGAATTGCAAGGTGGGCACGAACCACAGCTTGATTGGGACGCACATGTTGGGCATCTTAGCCTCGTTGAGCAGCTCCCACTTGCTTGGTTTCAGACCCTCGGCCTTGGCACTAGTCAGTGCCCTGTTGAATTTGCGGCGCAATTGGTTGCACAAGTGGAGGAGTGGGATGACTTTGCATGCCAACTTGAGCCCATCAGTATGATTGAGCTCACATTTTTGCTCATTCAGCCGGGCCGAGCCAATTCCGGGGCCCAGCGAATGAAGCCTTTGAGGTCTCTCTTTACCCGTCCAACCTTCGCCTTTTTGGTTGGGGTTGTTCGTTCTTGTTTGCGGCTGCTTTGCCGCTCATTCGGTCTGGGGTGCTATTTACTGGACGGGCTGGACAGATCTCGTTGTTGCATTACTTGCCGAGCTGACGGCATAGTGCTTCGCTTAGCGGAGGCACATCGCCAGCGAGCGATTAGCTTGGTTGGCATCTTTTCAAACGGCCGTGGCCTTCGCAAGGCATCAGACCTTGCAAGGCCTGCCGTATAGGCAGGACGACTCGGACAGAGCGCTGCACTGCGACCGCCGTGCACGTTCTGAGCACAGCTTCGTTCGCGCTAAGTGCTACAGGCCTCAACAACAGTCCTGAAGGCTGCACTTGGATACTCAGTCCACTGCCCAGGAAGCAGCGAGATATGGTTTCGCCAGCTAAAGCAAACCAAGGGGGAAAAAACAAAAACAAAAAAACACTTGGGAAACATTCGATGTCAGGTTGCAAACCCAGAGGCCACAACTAGACACCTGAGGCCACCCAATCCAGATTTACAACAGTCAACCCATATTGCAAACACACATTTATGTACAACCACGTGTAACCAAGGAAGACATATCCATATCCCCCTGCAAGCATATCATAAACCCCCAGGCATACGGTAGGTCCTCAAGTGGAGAGGTTAGAATAAGGGTACTTTTTCTCTGTAGTCTATTTTAGTAGGGGAACCCTCCCCCCCAAAAATGTAAAAGGGCACTACTGAAAGACCTCGTATGGTTTCCCCGTATGGCCCAAGTAACATCACAAAAACCGCCCGACCATCCGCCGGCGTGAAGGGGTCTGGCGCGCACTCCACCAAATGCCCCGCGTCGAAGAAGGCGACGTCCACCAAGCGGGGGGCGACGTCCGAAGCCTCGAAGTCCGCCTGGCCTCGCCGAAGGGACGGAGGGACCCCGACGAAGCGGTGGTTTGGTGGTTTTCCGTTGGGGGTGGCATCCCGTTTACCAAAAGCCAGGGTTCAAATCCAAATCCAAACCGAGGAGATCTTTTGGGGTGGCGTCCAATTGACCCAGAAAAGCCAGGGGTTCAATTCCAAATCCAAATCCAAAAGCCAAAGTGACCAGTTGATTACCTGAGTCTTCCCAATGGGAGCTGACAGGGTTTTCGGCTGACGACCGTCCTCAACCACCTCTCCGCTTTAAAGGGCAGAGCTTTTCCAACCTGAAGGTATGGTAGGTGAGTGAACCTGTTGCACCCCCTCGCTAAAAAATGGTAGAAGTACCGACAAAAAAAACAACAACATGCAAAGAACCGAAGACATTGTTCGCCCACCCAAGGGAAAATATCGCTAAGGTACCCCAGAAATGCGATGTGGTAATTGTTGTATACAGCGGCTGTATATATGGTTCAGCTTCCCTCTATCCAGCTTTTTGCCCTCAAGAACCAGGGGTTCACATCTCCTAACCGCCCCAACCGATTAGGGCCAGCCTGACTTGCGGCGGTTGAAATGGAAAACAACGGAAACGTAAAAGAGCAAAGGGGCGCAAAAGGTGAGATAAGTCTGGCAATGCTCAAAAACGGACAACCAATGAATAACAAAAAGATACCGTACCACATGTTTTTGGGGCAACCTGGGAAGCCTCTACCACCTATTTAGCAGGTTGATAGCCCAATGCATAAACGTATTTCATATTCTATAGATTATGCTTCTGTGCCCCACTTCCGGAAAATGTATGAGGGTCCCTTTATCGACGGCACCCCGAATTATTTTCAAAGGGTGCGTAATGTTCAAAGGGTAGTGTGATTCAGGGGAACACCACACAACCATCTCCTTGGCCTTCCGTCGTACTTGTGGAGGGTACAACCCAAGCCACCAAGCAGAGCTTAGAGAGCTAAGTGGGAACTGCAGAGGTTTTCGGAGCCTTGGAAAACCAGCCCCCAGCCAATGGAAGTCGGTCCCGATGGCACCTGGTAGTTCAGCGGATTTCAATTGTGGCATGTGGGAGGCCAGGTTGGAATCTGAAGGCACCCCTTCCTGCCCTGATCGCTGGGACGGGTTCCCCAACCACAAATCCAAGCCATCAATGAGTGGGAGCAGACTTACTGGAAACCCAACAACTAGGAAGATCAAGGTTACCGACGAAGGGTGAATAAACCCCTGGTTGATTTACATGGAGTGTCCCGTTTTTGCCATTTGAGTGGGGATCACCACCTTTGGGGGAGCATGAAGCAACAAGAATCCGCCAAGCTGATTCATCCGGGCACGGCATTAGCCAAGGAAACTATCCTTCAAGTTAACCAAACGCATCCGAGTAAACGTTGTGGTAGCTGACTGGTATTCAGTGGCAAAGTTGTGCGTCCATTTCGTCCATTCATGGGGGCAGAGGGCCCAACGACCACCAGTAAAGTTGGTGTGTTTTTGATGGTCCACCGCTGGATTCCTTGACAATCGCGCTAAAATCATGCTAAAACGAGTGCAACTTTGTAGGGTGCAATTCAGAATTGTGGTCCGCACTCAGAATTCTTAAAGGCCGAGAACCCTTTTGAGGCGCGGAGAGCACTTAGCACTGGAAACGAGCCTCCAGGGTCCCAAGGAGCCATGAAATGGGTGGGTGCCAGGGAACCAAATGCCAGTGAGAGACCCGTCATGTGGTCGTGAGCGTGTACCCAAGTTGAAATAGGCATGACGTTGCCACACAGAGACCGGGTATTCCATCCGTGCAGAAAGTCGCCCAAACCTCATGCCCCCGAAGGGTTCCCTATTTCCTCTCCAACACATCACCTTACCAGAAGGAAGGGCCAAGTGATGTCTGAAACGGGAGAATATGTGCATGAAGTTTGATTCGGGACCGTTGGGTGGAAATCATTTGGGTGGGGGCTCATCATGTCCACCAACCACTGTTCAGGCGGTTCTGTCAAAAGTCATCTTGGCTGCTACAACACCGACCCCTCTGCAACAAGCTCAACTTGTTGTGGGTTCAATTCGGAAACCATCAGATACAGTAAAACGTTGTGGGTTCAATGGAAAACCACAAGCAAATTACACACGTTTTGATGTCCCCATAAGTTAAAGCCCAAGTATCCAACCCAACAGCAATGCAGCCATGGAACCCCATCTGTACTGAACCCAGCCCGAACCCAGCCAGACTGCGTTTTGAGTCGGCGGCTCTTCCCGTGAAAGATGAAGCGCGGATCTGAGTCCTGCGAATCTTCCGCTTGCTTTTTCGCCTGCTGGAAACAGATAAAAATATATGTCCAGTACAATAGACTCCCTTTAAAACCTGCAAACAAGGGAAATAATAATATTGAAACAAAACAAGCAAATGGACCTTGTTGCACTTCCGTGCTGTTTAAAAGAATATGTGCTCGGTTCTGTCAATCTAACCAATGACTTTGGTGGCAACTGCTCCTTAGCTTCTTTTTTTGGAGGGCTTACCGATCCCTAGCCCGTTGGCTCCGCCGAATGGCCAGGGAAGGGGAAGTTGTCCAATAGCTGCTTGGGCTTCCTTCCGGAGTTTCAGAAATCTACACTACGATGAACTAACCATTTGATTCACCTGAATTATATAAGGCATCCCTCGCTACATCTTCACTGGTGAGACGAGTCGTGGACGAAACAGCTCGATGCAAAAACCACGGAACACGCGTAGACCGAAACTGGTGACTTCCACAAAAATATGTGTTTTAGTTGGGGGACTTGTTTTCCTGTTGGTTTCTCTATGTTTCTCTTTTTGACCACAAAGTAGAAAATCAGTTGCTTTTTCGCCCCCTGGAAAGTCCAGTAGTGATAGAGTCCTTTTAAAACCAACAGTGGAAACGAAAAAAAACATTCTTCGCCCTCCAAAAGAAGACACCCACAGGGTGTCTCCCAAACCTTGCCATTGCTTAGATCGGCGACGAATGAGCGTCACTGGATGCAAAATGGTTTACCTTGCCACCGATAATTTCCTTTAAAGGGACCCCTGAACGTCAGGTTCCATGTGAAAAGGGTGGGAGGGTAAGTCCCAACAAAAAAACACCTGCTCGAAACCAGGAACTACAGGAACTTCGCCCAATGCCCTGGTTTTGGGGAATGTAACTCCCGCTAGAATTTCCTGGTGTCAACACATCCATTTCCTTTCTGCAAGCTTTCTCGACACAGGTCCGGGACCTGTCGGTGCCGGCGTTGCGTAGGGCGCAGGCCCTTACTAAACTGACACGGTCTTTCGAGGCTCGGTTGTGCAATTGCCCGCCCCTGTGCTCCGAATTGTTTGAGGTTGGCACCAACGTCCTGCTAAACATCAAGAGCCCAAAAAACCACCGATGTTGAAGCAGGTTGAATCTCCCTTTTCCCAATGAAGTTGGCTTCCCACAAAACAAAAGGAAACTAGTTTAGGGAGGTTCCCATGGGTCTATCTCAAACATGGAAATAGCTCCCTGAAAATTGCGATTTTCCTTTTAGTTTCCTTAAAATCAACCCACAGAAGGGTATCTGACTCAAAAAAGAACACGCCACCTGCCTCGGAGCAAAACCAACCTGAAACCGTCCGGCGTGCCTCCAAAGCCTGTGCGGAGGGGTACGGCAGGATGTCGTAGCCTCGTGCCACGAGAGCGAAATTGCATGAAATTGCCATATGCATGTACGGGTGGATGCCCACAAAAAAAAGCACGAAAAGAACAAGGCAAGCCATGTTTTGTAGCCATGCTTTGTTGTTTTCTTACGGCCATTTCGCACAACCATGAATTGAAACTGGTGCGGTGGATGCCCTAAATATTGCAAGTGGACACCCGGTAATTTCCCATGCTTTGGTTGACTTCTCACATTCTGGAGGGCATCCACCGTACCAAGTCGGGTTCGCGCCCATTGGGCTTGGTGATTACCACGGCGCCTGACACGGGTGGCTCGTCTTTTTTTGAGGGATACCCAGGGGTTGACTTGAAGGGACCCGACCCCACCATTTTGGGGCTGTCGGTTCCAGGTGAGAGGGCCGTCGCCGCACAAAAACCGCAGCCTGAACGAACCACACCCCTGGCGATGTTCCAGGCACACGTTGCTTTGGGTGTGAATGGACGAAGTCCTGCTCCAGTTGGGATGGATGAAGCCCTCTGAAAAAACAGATAAGCATACCAACATATATACCAACTGGTGGGTCCAACAAGCCGAACGCACCACAAAACCGAAATTTGGCCAAGTCTTGGTTGCTGTTGACCCCTCTGCCAAACAGCTTAACTTCTTCCACTTCGGAAAATCCACTGCTTCCCCAAAGCTGAAGTCCCAAACTCCAACCAAACAACCACAGAGCGGCGGCGTTTCTTGGGGCCCCAGCTGTGCACCAAAGCCTGCGGGTCATCTGCGATGGCATGCCTTAGGAGCGTGTTTGGGCGTCAACACAAGCCTTCGACAGGACACCCGCTGGGAGACTGTCCTCCTAAGAAAATGGTGCTTGTCTGAATTGCTGTGTCTGGAGGGTAATTAAGCGTGTTAACATCCATATATGATTTCACTCACCAAGCCCTGAACGCAGGGCTAACGCAGGGCTTTCGGACCCTGAAGTGAAGTCTTCAACGCCCAAACAAAAAATGGGCTGGCGCTATGATGTGTATGGATCTAGGGGTACCTTCCCCATTCTTTCCAGGGATCCTTCTTTTCAGGAAACCAGGTATCAAACCGGCAAGAAGCAGTGTGTGCTGTGTGAGGCGGTCAAGTTTGGCAGAGGCAAGGTCAGCCAAAAGTTGGCAAAGCCGTGTAAGCCAAAGAAGGTGTAGGGAACTACGCCATGCCTTGTGTGTCAAAAACCATCAAACACGCAGGGAAACAGCCGTTGTTTTTGTCCAAAGCAACGATGGTTGAAAAGAATGAGGAATCAACCCCCGCGGGGAAGCTCCGGGGAAATAAGCGGCTTCCTCTTGGCTAACGCCGAAAGGCGGCCTAAAGGCGAAGCAAAGTTCATGGGATTTCACTCCCATCCCTGACCCCCCCCCTCGAAAAAAGAAAAAAAAAGAAACAAAACAGGCCTTAACAAGGAGTTCTTAAGTTCTTATTTGGAGGAACCCAAACGGAGGAGGCTTGGGATCCTATGAACCTTGGGAACTTCTCGGAAGATTGGGCTTCGAGGTCTGATTCTTCTCGAAGGATTCCTGGGGCCATGGGATTCAACCTAAGCTTGCATTCCGAAAGCAAGTAACACATATGTCCGGTAGTGCTGGATTCCCTTTCAAACCAAAAAGGGAATATCAAACATACTCCTAAGCAAATGGAAGGAAGCCAATGTCAGGCGGGTGAAGCGCTAAGCACCTGGCGTTTGGGCAGCCAAAGTTTTGGCTCCGCCCGGCTCCGAGAAAGCCAATCCCCGCTTTGTTTGTGAGACCCCACCTAGGGAAGCAGTTCATAGCTGGGGTGGTCCATGTCAAGTCACACTCCATGCTGCGACGGGGAAACCTCGGTAAAATCAGCATATGGGGCCTATATGTGTGATGCCTTCAAGGGGTGCCGAAGCCAAGGCAACACTTCCCGAGGCCTCAAGGGTGGTTTTAGTGGTGGTCTGCTTTGGCTCTGAGGTGTTCCAGGGGAATTTGCTCCCATTCACCCTCACGATCCCTTCAAATCTAAATCCAAGCCACAAATCCCACTCGCGAAATACAATCTGAACAAAAACCACCAACCCTGATGACGAATGGCTTCTTTGCATTTGCTAAATCAGCCCCACCTTAACCGTAGTCCCGTAAGTACAGTAGCAAAACGGGTCCCTGCCACTGGGAAATTCTGGTTGAAACCAGCGCCTCGGGGCTTCCGTGGGCCCCTGCAGCCAGTTCAAAGCGCTGAAGCCGTGGGAGGTGCCAAACCTCGGACAAGGCCGAAGCGCCAGCGAAGAGGCCTGGCAAAAAAAACTAAGCCCTGAACATGACGCCGTGTTCTTCTTTGGGGCGGGGGGGGGGAAACAAAGAGTCAAGGGGAGGTGTTTGTTTGTGTTTTTTGGGGGGGAACAAAGGCTTCAGGGGAGGGGGGGGGGGAGCAAATAATTACCTCTCTTGTGGCAGTAATCGTGGTTGAACAAAAAACTCACAGGTGCCACCACTACATGGGGCGCATGGGTCGTGGAGCTCCTTCCTGGCGTCCCTGGCCCTGTGGTCATAGTAGAAAGGGAGGGGGGGGGGGGGGGTGTTGGACTGTTCCGGACTATGCGACAAGAAAGCGAGCGCAAGAAAGGGAGAACAACATATTTAGATAGAAAGATAGATGCATCAAAAGATCAGATTATATAGGGGGGGGGAAGGAAATTGATGATTTGGGCATGTGTCCTCGGTTGCAGCCATAAATTTCAGCAAAGTTTTGGAGTTCCCCTTGTGCCACATGCCAGGATCCTTTTCAGTTTCGAACGAGGAAGCACAACCAAAGCCATTTTGCTTGGATGTTAGGACTTTAACTTTTTGCCAACTAATGAGTTTTCCATGAAACCACTAAAAGCTAAACTTTTGGCAGGGGAGCAGAAAGCTTGCTAAAGAATCCTGAAAGGGGGATGTCCCAATTACAAGGCCATTGGTCCCCTCAAATGTTCGCTCTGGTCGTGAAAAAGGATCCGACAAAAGGCATAAGTCCGCAACGTTACCAACAAACTATCCTACAAGGGAACAGCTTCCGCTAAAGGCGAGAAATGACATCCGCCCGAATCGGTGAGCTGGCCATGCTGGTGCTCAAAAAAGGAACTGACCATTTTGCTGGAGAACTCACCTCGCAAAAGTGTGGAAAGGGTGGAATCCATGAAGCAACTGAGCTATCAAAACACGGGCAAATACAGGTACGACATAGTCCCAACCAGAAAATAGGTGCGTCCCGTTTAAGATCCTTTAGCATGGTTGGTAGATTGCAACTCAACTGGAGGTGCCTGTTTGAAGGGTTCTCTTGGCGGCAAAAGGACAACCCCGCCTTCTTTGGCCCCCCTGTTTCTTGGTTGACGTTGGGTTTGGGGAGCAAACATTTAATCATATTTTAGCAGTTGAGTGGATTTGGATTTCAATCACTAAACCAAAAATAAGCAAACATGTAAATTGCTTCCAACGACAACCATCGTTTTGCCACAGAACTGGGTTCATGGCACCAGCAACTGAAATCCAGTGGCAAGGTTGTCGGTAGGCCGGAAGGCGGTTCAGCAACCCAACGGGCCCTCATATTGGGTTCGCTATTTGGGCGTGTACCCTTTTTGGGGTTGGTTTAAAGGGGATCCCAAAAGGAAAAAACTACAATCCGTGGTCACAACACAAACAAGCAGAGCTGAAGAAAAGATCAGAGCAACCCTCCTGGTTCGATTTGCAGTTACTTGGACTTCAACCCAGCTGAACCGCGCCGAGAAAGCAAGACACGCCTCGAGCCTTGCGAACCAAGGCCCCAGCTCCACAATGGTCCGTGGGCCTTGGACTTGGAGAAATCGGTCACCAAATTTTGACTCTTGTCATAGCCCCCCCTTAAGGGGGAGGGGGGTCCCCAATTCCTTTTATCGAGTCTTCCCCAGAATGGAACAATAAATGGAATTCCAGGGGTCGCACAAGGCCATCTGTGGGGGGGGGGGATCTTGACATACGCTGATTCAGAGACATGACAAGAGAAGCCATTGCAACTTGACATTTAAAGATCATTAAGGCAACTGCCCCATGCATTCACTACGGCTCTCTCGGTAATGGAAGTTACCAAGAATCACTTCTTGAAGAGCAGACGTAGTAAACATCTTGCAGGCCAGAAAAGTCAGAAGACCGACTGAGCGTAACCAAGCTCTTGGGTATGTTCTTCTTGAGGGGTAATCCGTCCATCATCGCCGCAAGCCATACGGAAACCCGCCATTTTGGGCGTACCCCCGCCCGAGTCTGAGCAAAGGCTTCAACGACCGGAATGATCCAATGATCCAATAGTGATGGTTTCTCCTTCTGGGTCCCCTTGAAAGCCATTCACCCACAACCTCCTTCCAGCCATGGACATTCCCCAAAAGGAAAGTTGTCTTCCAAGACCGGAGGGCAAAGAATCAACTGTGAAAACTCGAAATCTCGCAAGGGGTCTGAGGTCCAAACGAAGTGCACGCACGAGGCCATAGAGCAACAAGGCCTCATCGTCCTAGCACACGCTGACCTGCTGAGTCGACCGGTCACACTTCCGTGGACCGGCATGATGAAGCCACCTGCCAATCCAACAAAATACATTGACAGGTCGAGACGTGACAAGTTCTACCTTAGTTGCCCCCCACACCACAAAACATATGTTCAGCCTCTGCTCTAAAATTTCTGAACTTCAAATGCAACATCCTAAGATATTACAGCAAAAGTCGCGATGGTGCGGCAAACTTGCAACCAAAGGGACTGGAAAAACAATAATCAATAATCACCTTTTTGAAGCTTGACAAGCATAGACTGAATTGGGAGAACCAAACGGTCAAAAGGCAGGCTTTGGAAAAACATGTGCTTCTTGTTGCTAGAAAGAACGTATGCGGGGCCCGGCTCATTGACCCACCGTCCTGCACAGGCCCGAGTCGAGGCTCATTGTCCCGTCGCAGGTGCGTCCTGACTGCAACACCATCCCAAACGCCAACAAGAGCTGCCCACGAGAGAAACAAAAGACAACCAAGCATGAACGAGGGAGAATGAGTCATAACTGATGAGATTTGCGGATGCATGAGCCCATGTCTGAAGCGGTTTGAAGTGTCATGGAGACTCCAGGGCAGACCATTTGCGGCGGGTGAACCTCCAAGCTGGAAAGCAAGTCTAGGAATAGGTCATGTCCACTAACATGATCTTCAGAAACCTCAAGAGTCCAATGCTTGAACCCCTGGATAAACCCCCCAACCTGGTCTCATAGTTATAGGTTAAAATGAAAAGGGCGCTAAATATGGGTTAAAATTTGGCGGTCGGTGAAAAGCACTTGGCACGCGAACCGGTTTGCCCTTTGAGAGAATTGACTGCCGCGCAAGTGTGGCTCGATGGAGGCGGTTTGGTATCCGGCCAGAGAAAACTGGCCACTCAGCCATGTGTACATCATTAGCGCTAGCGGGGAACTGCCTTTGGCCTAGCACATGGTGGGATTCGCGTTTGGCAAACGTCTTCAAGGTTTTCGGTGTCAACCTGGGCTGTAAAACTGGGGTTCATACAGGAAACTTGCCACAAAATGTGCCCGGAAACCCCTATGAACCCCAAAAATATGTGGCCGAAAACCCCAATGAACCCCAGCCCGGTGGCTTTCTGTGGCTTAAAGCCCTATAAACCCAAGCTTGTGGTTTGAAGACCGCGCCCCTTCAAAAGTTGCCAGCACCAACTGTGACTTCGCCATTTTTGCAACATTTGAAGGTGCCCGTTCTGACTGGAAGCCGCTCCAGCGATTGATTATCAATCCCAGCGGTGGTTCTGCGGGGCAATCCGCGTTGCAGGAATTGAGCCTTGAGGGGGGCTCTTGCGATGACAAAAGTGAGCTTCGGAATCAATCAAATCACGTATTTCTCTGTATTATCAGGGGTCCTTGTAAAATGGCCTTTGCAGACAGAAATCGGCGAAATCAAAGGTAAGCCTCAACCAGGCCTTAATTAAGGCCTAGCCAACGATGAACATTCCAGGGGTGTTCCCAGGGGTTCAAACATAGTCCTTTTGAAAACCACTTTGGTTCTCAAGAGCTAACTTTACCCCTGTTGTTGGCGACAGCCCCAGGGTGAAAGTAAGCACTAATCCTGTTGAGTCCAGGAGCGACGAAAATGAAAAAAACATTCAAACAGGTGTGTCTTGTTTTATAAAGTGGACCCCCCAAAATGGCGGGTTCCCCCTTGGTTTCCTGCTCAACCCCCCAAAAGAGGCTCCCCCCAAAAACGACACATCCAAGGGTCACCCATAGCGCCCTCGTGAGAGATGTGTCTGAGCACGCGGACAGGTCGTAGTGCGAAGTGGAGGGCCGGAAATCCAGGTCCCTGGCGCCAGAGGCTCAAAGGACCTTCACCAAGCTGAAGTAATGGATTTAGTGGGGGATGTCCCCGGTTTCAGTGGGGACTTATAAGCAATGTTGACCCCGGATTAATACACCCCAGTTAATGTTTTTAGGGGGGTGTTTTCGGTTTTAGTGAGGATTTATCACTTTTGGAGGGGAACACCCCCATATTCATAAACAGGGGTTTATGAATCCGGGGTCAACACTACAGGATCTAAAAGAAAGAAACCTTGATCATGGGTAAGCTGGCTATCTGGTGTCAAACCATTCATCTCTTCCCCCTAATATCTACAAAATACTCGAATATGTTTTGCTGGCCGGGATTTTCTTTTATTAGGGGGGGGGGGGGGCGTCGTTTATTATTAGGGGGAAGGGATTAGGGCTGTTCTATACGTGAGAAACCGCATTCGTAATCACGCCCCCGGCTACACAAGCACCCGTCCGCATCTCAAACAGACTGTATGACATGAAACTCAAAGATCAACCCTCTGGACCTCGACAAATGGTGGGCACAAACACGCCGAACGCGTAAAAGGGAAAACTCTCTCGCTCTCTCTCTCTCTCTCTCTCTCTCTCTCTCTCTCTCTCGACAAAGAACATGGAAAACTAACTAACTAATTATCTGAAGGGCTGCCGCTTGTGGCTTCAGTTCGGGCAGCTTCACAAATGCATCGCGCACAGCTCACCAACTGACCCCGGCCTCGATTTGTGTTCTTCCCCATTCTCGTGAAAATGCACACGTCCCCAACACATGAAAGGTCAAAGACCCAACCCAGCCAAGTGGATTCCAAAGCTAAGAAATCTCACCTGCGATTGCGCAAATCCGCCGAAGCCACGCAAAGCGCTTCACCGACGTGAGGCTGCAACACCTTTCGAAGGTGAAGGCGGAATCCCAGCCTGGGGTGCTATCCAGTTCGGTCACCGAACCGCTTTCGGTAGAAAGAGAATTGGAACCCTTGGGGTTGAATCAGGGTTGTGGGATCAAGGGGTTTGTCCTCACTTCTGTGAAGCCCTTTGTATCACAGAAGTGGTCACTTCCCACAGACCTGGGTTGAGTCCATTTGATGGAAGGAATCGTTGGAACTCGTGCCACTCGCCAAAACCTGCTGAATGAGGATCCTCTAAAGCTTGCATCCTGTTCAAGCAAATCCCTGGCAAAAGGGCAGACACGTGGATCCTCAAAAAAAAACGCAAGACAGGAGACCTCCCCAAAACGCCAAATGTCTAGCCTTGAGGTTCGGCCGGGATTCAAAGGCAAGAGCAACGCCACTTCTGTAGAGAGAGGAGACATTGAAACATGTAACTTGACAGGCTCCGTCTTGGGGAAACAAGCTGGTCATGTGGGGAAAGCTGCCAGGGGGGAACAGGAATGGAAATAAGCACCAACATCCCACATCCTGTCAGAACGTAGGGGTTTCTCAGAGGGCTCAAGATGTCACCGCGTATGGGATCTGACACAGTTGCACCTTCGTGGAGTAGCGGCTGCCACTTGCCATTCACAACTTTCAACTCAGAAATCCATTAGTGGGTATGGCTCAAAAAACCGGTACCAAAATGGAACCCTGGTAAGTGGAAACATGGACCAACACCTGCGTAACCCTAGCTCTTTAAACCTGAGCCACTGCCAAGTAAAGGGCCTTCATGCCCGAGCTCTTTTTGCCCTCTCGCCCTTTTGCCTTGGCCATGCCGAAACGGAAACGGCGGCATCCATCCGCGGAAGGGTGCACCCGCTTGTGGGAAGCCCAGCGGGACGGCGAGGCCGCGAGGCCGAGAAGATAGCACGCAAGGGAAGTGACAAACAACTTGCAACAACAAAGTAGCGCACAAAACACATCTTGGAAGGAGTGCCCAATTGCCGAACAGTACCTTCCATTTGCGTACGCCGCCTGGAAAAACAATAATTCCAATAGTGATAGATTCACTTTCAAAACAACAACCACAAAAAACCTATTCTTAAGAACATGGAGGGCACTGCTTTCTTCAAAGCTTTGGCTCCGACATCTCGGTCACCTCTCGCCGCGCGAACTCGAATTCGCGGAACTGGTGGAAGTTCCCGAACTCTCCCGGCTCAACCTGCGCTGAGTCGAGGTCCGGGGCTGCACGGTGGCTGGATCCCTCCGCCCTCGAATCAAAGGCGGTCTAAGGGCCCCTAAGGGCTTTTGTACGTTTAAAGGAAAGCCATTTGTTTCCAAAAGGCTTAAGGTACTCCTTGCGATCTGCACGTCCAAAAGGCTTAAGGGGTTAAGGTGGTTGCTAAATGGGCCTATAAAAGGGAGTGTCTCTGTGTCTGTGTGTGTGTGTTCGCTCTTGTCGAGGTTGCGCTTGTCATCTTTGGCTTGGGGAAACCAGGAGCAGACCTACACCTGTTTTGGGGTCCTCCTATTTGGACATATACCCAATTTGTATAGTCTTCCAGCTGCGCCATCATGGAAGCTGACAGAAAAAAGCGTGGGAAGACTACTTCGCTTGTGGTGAGCTCCTCTTCAGGACTCCCTATATTTCCCTTTTTAAACATCACCTCGAAAGGGAACTGAGTTGAAATTTGCCGAAATCGTGATGATTGAAATCACCAGCGGAAATATAGGGACCACCGTACAAAGGAAACATATAGGGACCACACGAAATAGAAGGAAGGAACCCCAACAGGGAGAACAAAAAAACAACAAGTCGGAAAATACAGGGACCACCATAAGACCACCAACAAAGGAAATCCAGGGACTGCCACAGGAAATAGAAGGAACCCCAACAGGGAAAAACAAAGAAAAAGGAAAAACACAGGAACTATAGAGAGCCCAGAGTTCTTCAAGCTGCAAAACGCAGCGAACCCGACGAGCGCATCTCCGCACCTGAAGGGAACCGTCTCCGAGGCCTAAGTGCGTGCTGTCACTTCCAGGTTTCATTGGCAACGATTGCCCAAATGTTGTCCAAACTGTTATTTACCCACTAAACTGGCTGGCTGGCTGGCTGGCTGGCTGGCCGGCTGGCTGGCTGGATGCTATTTACCACAAAACTGGTCTTTCCAAAACGCGAATGAAGTCCAGGAACTCGGGAAGGGAGGAAATCATGAGGGCGATGTGCTGGTTTGTACGGTGGTAGCTCGGGAACCAGCGAATTGACGTATGCTAGCTTTTTCAACACCTGACCGGGACCCGCGGATTGCGGATTCTGTAGTTTACGGCTTACAATATGCGGCTTGCAGATTGCAAATAAATGTCGGGTTGCATTAAGGTTTTTCTCCAGTACGAGGTTTGGACCCACAATTTGCAGCGCGGATTGCGGACCAACCAGCACAAGGATAAACTAATCAGACTACGGAACAAACTGGACATCCCTTGCAGCTGCTGGTGGTGATGGTGGTGGTGTACGTGTGGGCACCACGGCCCTGCTAAAGGTTGGGTGGTGGCTTGCTCGGCGTTGTTGGTAGTGGCTGGCTGATGCTGGCTGGCTGGCTCGCTGCTGCTGGTGGCTGTGGTGGTGGCTACTACCGTTCTGTGCCTTTGCTCAGATTGAGGCTGAGGAGCCATCTAAACCGTCTAAACAACAACAAGGGCCTGATCGGCGCCCAATGTTGACGCGGCACAAAGATTGGCGTGGAGATTGTGACAGCCTCCAAAAAACTTTGGATCAACGACAGGGCCAGCTCGTCAGTTTGCGTACGTGCCATGCAAAAGTTCAGGTTGATGACGGTATGGAGACCAAGAAAGTGAGTATGGCAAATTGAGGTGGCTGCATCCTGCGGATGCTTCTGCCCCTGAAAGTTCGAAGGCTGAAGCAGGAAAGGCTTCAAAATGAGTTGGATGGAAATATCCTGATGGAGTAGAAGTTGTCGCGATTGCGGACTTTGGGGCGCCAAACAACTGCCAGATTGCCGCCCTGCGGATGACAAACTGCTGTCGTTTGTTAAGCTTGGTCCAAGGTACGGGGTAGACAGCATTTATGGACATCATATTGGCAGAACATGGTTCAAAACGGAACGTTGATGAACTTGGATGCCTACAACGGAGAAGCATTCTGGTCTTGTGTTATTCAGTGAAAGGTGCATTCGAAACTGTGAGGGGTTTCACTATGTTGAATGAACATTTAGTTGGTCAATTACAGGTGGTTGATAGGCGGTTGCTCTTCTTGGTTTACCATTGCATACACGATTTCAGCGCTCAGTCTTACAAAAGTTGATGGTTTGCTGTTACTGTAGGGGTTTATCTTCTTGGTCGGATCTAGCGATCTCTTTGGAGTGAGCTCGCACGGCAAACATCTCTTGAGGCCGGGGACAGGGCCTCTCTCTGCCGTTGCGTCCAAAAGGTCCCACTTCGTGAGGCAACGTGTGCAGGCGGCTGCCATATTGACAGTGGCCAAAGGACCAACAAGCGCTATCCTCCCCTTTTGCTTTTCCTTGTGTTTTCCCTTCGCGTACTCGGTGGCTTTCTGCTCCCCTGCTAAAAGTTTAACTTTTAGTGGTTTAATGGAAAACCCAGTAGGTGGCAAAAAGTTAAAGACCTAACATCCAAGCAACATGCACCAAAGGGAAATTAAAGCAGCCGGACTTGTTGCGGTCTCCACAGAACGGCTTGAGCAGATCCGGTGGTTCCCGGGATTTTAAAACCTTGATTCATGGTCCGGTTAGGCCTTACGTTCTTCCAGAAACGGGACAATAAAACACATGTGAGTTGCCTGAAGTCTCCATGACCCTTAAAAAACTGGGGGTCAGTACCCAAACTAGTGGGGTCCTTGAACCATTCTTGAAGGGTCATGGAGACTCCAGGGTAATTAGCCGGTCTGTTTTCTCCTCGCCTTGCCCTCCAGACCCCCGCCTGCCACTCTGGCAGGTTCCATGACATTGAGGTCACGTCCGCCATGACATCCGTGACCTCGAAGCCCAAATGCCCACTTCTTGGAACCTTTGCCATCCCAAAACAAAAACAAAAAAAGAAACATAGATTGGCAACAGGGCCATGTTTTGAGACCGACACCAGTAGATGTCCAACTTGACATGAAAAGGTTAGCCCTCGGAAGCTTCCAGGGTGGTCAAAAAAGATAGCCTGGAGACACTCAGGCCTTAAGCCCGCGACAACCGATCCAGCATCTTTGTGGATCGCATTGAACACGCTCGCCATGGCGTCGTCATCCCCTGCACTGACCAAAGCACGCCCATATGAAAATCATTGAAATGCATCAACACCGTCAACACATAAAAGCATCAACTCTGTATGCATGCGTGACGCGCCGGCAACTGAATCAATGAATGAACAAACAAATGGGTGAGCGAGCGAGCAAACGAGTAAGCAAATCAGTGCTTGCGTGCGTGCGTGAGTCAGTGAGTCAGTGAAACAAAAATAACAAATGTACTTTCAATGAAGCGAAGAGAGTCCATGAATGGATAAACTATTCTGAAAGCATGGATGGGATGGGATGGGATGGGATGGGATGGAATGAAATGAAATGGAATGGAATGGGATGGAACGGACGAATGAATGAATGAACTAACGAATGAATGAACGAATGAATGAATGCATGGATGGGATGGGATGGGATGGGATGGGATGGAATGAAATGAAATGGAATGGAATGGGATGGGATGGAACGGACGAATGAATGAATGAACGAACGAATGAATGAACGAATGAATGAATGCATGAATGCATTAATGAATGAATGCATGACTAAATGAACAGATGCATGAACAAATAAAGAATGAATGATTGAATTCGCAAATGAGTAACTAAATTATTGTGTCAGCGACACAACTGAAGGCATGGAATTCTTGCGTGCATGGATGGATGGAATGGAATGGAATGGAATGGAATGGAATGGAACAAAGTGGAATGGAATGGAAGGGAATGGAATGGGGCGAAGTGGAATGGAAGGGAATGGAAAGGAATGGATTGGAAATGAATGGACATGAATGGAAATGAATGGAAATGAATAGAATGGGATCGATGGACGAACGAACAAACAAATGAATGCATAGATGGATGAATATCAGACTGAATGAAAGCATGAATGAAAAATATAGTGATTTAATGAAAAAAAAACAAACATGTAACATGTATGGAGTGGAATGGAATGCATGCTTGAATGAAGGAAGAATGACCACTCTAATGAATTCGATGAACAAATGAACGAATTAATGAACGAATGAATGAACGAACGAACGAATGAATGAATGAATGAATGAATTGATGAATGGATGGGTGGGTGGGTGGGTGGGTGGGTGGGTGGGTGGATGGATGGATGGATGGATGGATGGATAGACGGATAGATGGATGGATGGATGGATGGATGGATGAATAATTGAATGAATGAACGAATGAAAGACGTGACATGAAGTGAGATGAAATGAAATGGCATGGAATGAAATGTACCGGGATGGGACGAACTAGTGATTTCGTGAATGAGTTCAGTAGCATGAAGCAACGCACAAACCAACAAACACACAAACAAGAGAACGAACAAACAACCAAACAAGCGCATGACTGTATGTATGCGTGAATGTGCACAAGCACGCGTGTTTGGCAAGCAGACACTCCATGTGTGGCCAACACCAACAAACACAGGCATTCACAAGTAGCAAAGGAACCAGGACCATCAAGAGGAGCGCTAAAAATTAAGCCGATTGCTAACTATGACTGACTGCTTCTGTTTCTGGTTGGGAGAGTCCCCTGCAGTGCTATCCTTCAACCCAGGCTTGATTGTGCCTCATTCAAACCCTTACCCCCAAAACTTTGTGACAAAGGAAGCACATTTCTGTTTTTGTTTTTTGTTTTTTTTGCCGGTTTTTAACCTCTGGCACGGAGCCCTTCCATCTTGCACTCGGGAGATCTCATGTGGCAGTCCTGCCTGCAAACTTGGTGGCGCGGGCCTGCCTCAGCACGGGGGCAGGCCAAACCCCAGACCTTTGTTGGTTCCAAAGTAGCAGCCCCGGTCCTTTTTGACGAATCCAGTGACGTCAAAAACAAAAAGCCCAACCCTTCTTGGTTGGACCAGGTTGGGAGCAACCACCAAAAGAAACTTCTCTAGGTCCTCCAGACTTGAGAGGATAGAATAAGGGTACCCGACTTTTGTCTGTAGTCTATTTTAGTAGGGGAACCCTTTTTTGGGCACTACTGGGCGACCTAGATACCCTTCCTCCTTGAACGAGTCAGACAAGAAGTGCCAATAAAGCCTGAACACATCAAATCGAGGGACTTTTCAAGTACCTCGGGTGGGCATCTTGTTTCACGAGCCGCGTGCAAGAGCCTTACCACAAGCACCGTTTTGGGTGGGCAACCCACCGAACAAAAGGGGACAAAGGACCAACACTAAGCAACCGTGCCCAAGCCGTCTGTGTGTGTTGGTTGAAGGGGGTTATACAAACACGCCTCCCAAAGAAAGACTTTCTGGCTCTTCAATTTCTTCACAACCATTGGTCTGGTCGCAAAAAAAACACATTTGTGTTTTTTGCAGCCCCCTACAAAAATGAAACAGAACCGACCAACGAAAACAAAAAACAAAAAACACTTCATCCAAGAGCGGTGAAGCTGCACAAGCAGATCGAGCTGGCCGTGGCCTCCCGCGGTTTCGTTTCTTGTTGTGTCCCGAACTCGGACAGCGATCGGTCCCGGAAGGGCCTTTTGACGTCCTGCCGGGGATCCCGGCAGGTATTCCTTGTCCGAGCGGTAGTAGATGAGCCGAAGCCCCGTGCAGGGCTCCGGCGAGAAGTGGCTCTTCAGCACCTGCCGACTTTTCAGCGACCTGTTGGGCCCGAGAGCGGAAAGAACAACTCTGCCTCGAGAAAACTTCAGCCAGGTGCTTGGCCTTCTTTTTCTTGCCTCAAGAGCGAAGAGGCCCCCATTTCTCAGTTGCCACAGTTTGGACCCAAACATGTTCCAGGTGAACCTTTTGCTGCCGCCGAACATGGGAACCCGGAAATGGGAAAAATCAAAGCGGTCATTTCAGGTCGATTCGCTTTGGGCAAGCGCTCCTTCAAAGTAACTTGGCCGAACCCGGGCTGCTCCAAGTCCCCCTGAGCAGCACTTGCTGAGTTTAATCAAACACATTGGCTCCAAATCCTCACCAAAAGCAAGCCGACTTCCTGACGAATTTCCTGTAGCTGGTTTCCTAGATGATGGATTGGCCCAGCGTCCAAGCTCTGGACACGAGGGGAAGTTTTAGCTGCCAAAAAAAACGAGAGTTCTGTGGCCAGCCCCCCCCCCCCCAAGAAACAAATACAAAACTTCAAAACAAGTTCTCACATTCTGGGGGTTTTGGATGGCCCTCGATGTGAATGATCACAAGATGCCGGCCCCGTTCGGCCTTTGGACATGTCTGATTGACCGTGGAACGGCTTTGCTCCACATCACTCAGCACCAGTGGCTTGGATTGGAAAGTCCCACAGGCCCCCACCTCCCCGCATCCCAGGAAGGCGAAGTGGAGAAGCGACTCATGGAAGGCTTCCCCACACCCGAATCAAAGTAGGGGCCAAAAACTGATATGCTGCTGGGGTGATGCCAAACACCCGCACAAGCGAAAGCATGCCGAGGCTTTTGGTTCCCCGAAAACTCTTACCACCGCCGGCGGTTCTCATTCTGCCGAATGAAGCAGCCTTTCAAAACGCCCAAGATTGCATGAATGGCCGAATGCCCCATGAATGGCACGAATCGAATCGGCAAATTCCAAAAAATAACAGTAAATGAAATAAGCGAGCGTGCAAGGCTCCCTTCCTGAGTAGATCGCCCAAAAAAATATGAGCTTTTTGTTTACCCCTAAAATGGGCTTCCCAAAAGTTTAAAGTCCAAGAACTGAGGAAGTGAGAAGGACAGGACCTACATCATAGTAAGCTCATTGTTTACCCCCAGCTCGCCAATCCTATCCGGACGTTCAACCTGCCTCGACTGGATTTGTGTTCAGGTAGTCGGCCATCCCTGCGCGTCCGCCTAGGTAACCATTGGGTCCAGGAGCTCAGCGTACGCTTGGTTGCTGCAACGACCCCCCTGCAAAAAGTGGACCACTTGTTGGAGGGGTTAGTAGAAAACCCAACTTGATTTCAACCAACAACTTCAAGTCTAAAGATCCGTTGCCCAGTAGCAGTCAGGTACAGGCACCGAAGCTACAAACTTGAAGCTTGCCAATGCATTGCATATGCTCTGCACACATGCGACTGATTCAACATCACCACCCTTCACAACTGTGAAAAAACTGGAAGGGAGCTTTATCATGGGTGGGATTGGTCGGATTGAACCCCTGATCGCTAACCACCTCTGCAACTGCAAATCAACAACATGTTCATCAAGGTTCCCCCTTTAAACTAACTTCTCACGTCCTGAGAGGATTGGCCAAAGTCCGAAGCCACATGGTCCTTAAAGGAGTGACTGAAGTCCGAAACGGATCTTAAAGGAGTGAGACTCTCAAACCTCAAGATCTTCACTTTGGAGAAAGACTCGAACCCAAGGCAGCCCGAAGCCGAAAAAACCGAAACTGATCCGGGTCTGCCACCCAGTTGGCTCAGCGCCTGGCAAGCCACTTGGACTTACCCTCCCACCCTTTTTACCTGACAGGGGGCACAACAGGGAATCCCTTTAAAAGGAAAATTGTCTTCCAGGGCCCCCCTGTCAGGTTCCATGTCAATGTGAAAAAGGGGTGGGAGGGCAAATGCAGGAAGCGCGCGCCTCTGTAAAAAGAGGGTTCGTAGCGACCCCGGATATGTCGGCCAGAAACCGTGCTTCTTGCATTTGCTTAAGTCTGGGTGGCCCTGGATGGCCCGGCGCAGTAAAGAGGAAGCACTCCATAGTCTGCTTGGTCGAGTACTTTGGGCTCCACATTCCCTCATTCAGGCCCGCCAATTGGCCCATGCGGAGAAAACCGTGAATCCAGCGACCCCAAAAAAGCCCTCAGCTGACCAAAATTCACCAGAGACATATGAGGCACGGCCATGATGCGCTTCCTTACAGATGTCTGAAATTTCGAGCTCCCACGGCCCCTTCAAATGGCCATGGGTCAAAAGCCCGGATAGCCCCCAGCAAACATCCCAATCCCAACCAAAATAGGCTAAATGGGTGGTGAATTCACCTACCCCAAAATGGGATCCCATTGGTTTTGACCCACAGCCAAATGGTGCATATAGACACCGACCGATTTCGCCCACGCCCCCCGTCAAACAGCTGCCCCAAACAGCCGCCCGTTCAGCCCCTCCCCCGCCTCCTGGTAGGAGAGCTCACTGCTTGGCACGGAAGGCTCTAGGCCTTGAGCTCACACCGGATCCGACTGGCACCGGCGGGTGGTTTGGAGTCCGGCGGCCGGTTTGGAGTCCGGTGTGAATTTTTGGAGCCCCCTTTTGTTTTCAATCAAACAAATCTGCAAAGATATTGAAGTCGTCGGTATGGAAGGAAACCCAGATTTTATCAAACTTGCCAAAGCTTATGGCATGGCTTCGTTTAGGAGTAAGCGACCGCATGCAATGAGATTTGGAGTTGAAGCCCTGCTTGTGGGTAAATGGGAAACCCCTCCATAACCAAACCGATTCGGCTCCAAACCACCAAGTGGAAAGCTGACCTTAGCCACCTGTGGAAATACAAGGGCGCTGGTGGCTGATGTTTGCTGATAGAAGGGGAACATCATGGAACGCCAAGGCAAAAAGTCCGGCAAGGTATGGTAAGGCAAGTCCGGCAAGGTATGGTAAGTATGGCAAGTATGGCTGCTTATTAAATGGGTCATAAAGTCAACTGCAGCTTGCTGCATGCTAGACACATACAAAACCATACAGGGGCGGCCAAGTAAAGGGGTGTGCCATTTTTGAAGGGTACTGGGGCTGGCAGGGTACTCGGGCTCGCTTCAAGGCGACGCCAAAGCGACTTTGTTGGGAAACCAAACGTATTCGGGGATTTTCTGATGGGACGTGGCGTGGCATCAAAATGTTGTTCTGCTTCGGTCCCCTTTTGACATCGATTGCGGGATTTCCCATCAAGCAAGGGCTCAGAAGTCTGCCCAAGCTTTTCCAACAATCATGGAAGTTCAACTGCGGTTCTGGAAGACCATCTCAAAAAGACCACAGATCTTCCACTTGCATGATTCTCGAAAAACCGGCAATTGACTGATTTGCCGATCCCTTGCAGAAAGTTAGGCTTTTCAGTCGATGGTAAAATCCCTCAAACTCTAAAAGACTACAACTATAACTATAATTTTAGCTTCGCGTCGATATTAGCCCCAAGGGCCATGCTCTAACCAGTGGCGGTCCCTTTGTTTTTTTTGGACATGCTCTTTTGGGCACTCTGATTTGCAGAGTCCTCCGGAATCCGAAGTTTACACGGGTTGAGCTGCGAAGCTTCATCCGGTAAATCTGGAATCTTGTTCAGTTCGACTTCTCACAGCCGGTTGGTCTGGCAACCTCCTCTAGCGGATTGGTCCGGGATTGGCGTCAGTCTTTTGGGTGCTCCTGGAATCTTGGCCAAACGGACACGAGTCCCCGCAAAAAATCAGAGAAAAAGAGGCTAACTTCTTACTGATGAACCACCCCAAGAGCAAGCTGCTGAAAGCCAAGCTTCGGATGCACCAAAAAAAAGCGCGCGGCCTGAACCGCAAAGCCGTGGGCAAACAAATGCGCCCAGCTCGAGGATCGCTTTGATCGTTCCAACTTACTTGCAATATGGCGAACGGGGCATCCGTAAGTCCAAGACATGAAATGATCTTGCCGAGGTTTCAAAGTCCCCAACCTGGGAGAGTGAGTCATTGGTTTGGGGGTTCTGGTGGGCTTAAAGCTGGGCCACAGTCCCGCTCGAACTGGCTTGGATTGGTAAAGCCAGGGCTTCAACTCCGCCAGCCGACCCAACGAAATCAGCGCCCCGCAACTCTCCGGTGTCCCGCCTGGCAAAACGAAGCGCAGGAAGATGAAGTGCGCCATGCAGTGCCTCAACAACACGACTGCGTGCGATGCCAGGTTCTCATCGTTTCCCCATTTCAACAGCGGTCTTGTGATGTGAATGCCAGTCCATCCCCCCCCAAGATCGTGAGCAAAGCCCTGACAGAAGAATCTCAGGCTTGCCCCCTCTGCGCTCCCTGCAGTGTGTGTATCAGGCACCGCCTGCTTAAGCCAAGCTGCCAGACGAAGGCGTGCCTCGGAACGCCCAATGGCCCAATGCTCAGCCAGACCTCTTCCCCTCGACTCAATGCCTGCGACTGCACTGAAACAACCAAACAACAAATTTCATCAACTCGAAAATTGAAGCGGCCAAGAGGCAAACAACCAGGATCTGGGCTTGTTGAATTCTGTGGAGTGAAATGCAGGACCCCGCTTTGATCGACCAGGCACCTTAACTATGCGCCTCTGATGATTCCTTAGGTAGCAAGTCGAACATAGGGCAACCTCACAAACTCATCAAGCAAGTTTTGGAACCTCGACGCAACTTCCCCGCCAAACTCCTAGGACCCTCGCCTCATCGCCCCCTCCCCGTTTTTTCAAAACAAGCTCTCTAGGAACCCACCCGAAAAATCCCACACTCCAACCCAACCAAGCCCACAAAATCCCAGAAAACCCATCCCCTCCCAAAAATCCCACACTCCAACTCAAGCCCCTTCCCGGCCTTCCCAAAAAAAACCAACCCACGACATCATATCTCCCTGAAAAATCGCTTCAACCGAGGCGAGCGCCAGCCGGTGGAGTAGTCCTCCAAGGCCGCCTTCTTGCTGGCGCGCTCCCAGGTTGCCGCCAGCAAGCCCAGGGGAATGCACCAGTACACCGACTGGCACGCCTCGACCAGGAAATCCCCCCCAAAAAATGGGTGGAGCAGGATAGAATTTCTATTCGTCTACGTGGCGTTGACCTACAGCCACATGTGCCAAGGCGTGGAAATCAACGCAAGCGACGAGCCACATGTAGAGAAAGAAGACTGAGTAGTTGGAACCCTTTCTTCTGCCCTCAGATCCCCTGCTAAAAGTTTAATGTTAAACGGAAACGACCACTAGACACTAAAAGGCTAAAAAGCTAAGGGGATGGCTGGAAGCCACCTAAATTTGATGGAGGTGATTCTAAGTGAAGCCATTGAACAACAAAACAACGTCATCGGAGGCCAAAAAAACAAATCGTGCCACAACCCCTGACAAATTGTTGCTGGCCAAAAGAAAACGAAATCCAAGAGGGCAGAAAAGGACAAATGCTAGCTAAGTCTGGCAAATCGTTCCAGGGATCCTTCTTTCCAAACCCCATTCCACCCGCGCCCGTGCATGTCGCACCCCCCATCGCCAATTGAGGCCAATGAGTGATGAGCCAGAAACTCGTGTGTTTGTCATCCCCTCTTAAGGAAAAGGATAAACCAAATATGCAAAACAAAATGAAGAAAAAAAGCCAGTGATGACCAAAGCTTCGCTAGTCAGCTAAGGCGCATGAAGTCCCTTCGTGCCTTGCCAGTTTGCGGAGTCCCACCGCAGGATACGGACACGGTACTGTACGTAGGCCTTGGATAGTAAAGCTGAGGCAGCTAAACAACTCACGTCCCAAAAACAAACCTCGTAGAGAGCTGTCCTTAGGGGTTGAATCCTCTAAATGTCTAAGGATCGACTACCCATTCTGTTCACCCATCGCTTCTCTTTAGAAGCGGCCAAACTTTTCCCAGGCGATTGGCCCCTTGAGGAAAAGGATCCCGGAAGCGCCGTCAAGATAGGGTTAGAATACAACTTGGCAACTGTGATCTTCATTGGCGAACATGTATCCGTAAATTCCGCGCATCAAGAACAAAAATGGGTCAGTTCTCTTGAAAATCCACCCAAACCAACCCCGCAGCCTCAACAAAAACACAGGCCACATGGGGATTAGACCGCAGTCATCCCAATGCCAGAAACCTTCCAGGTTGCAAGCCAGAACCTCCTTCAGGTCGCTCGAGTTGGCTCCCAGTCATACAACTAAACGGTTCTCTTGGTTGCCCCCGTTTCACAAGGCCTGGCAATTGCGATGCTCATGGCCATGTACAATTCGTCCTCAAAAATGGCCAGCAAATGATGGTTCAACGACGTGGCGCATTAAGGATCCCAGCTTAGGCTACCCAGCCCTTAAAGAACGGACGCAATGCCAGGGCACGACTCCGCTAAAGAGGATCAAGAGCGGGAACAGAAGTCCTCGGCATTTGAATGGGTCTCAGGAGTGAAAGCAAATAAGCGTCTTTTTTGGAGGGTACTGTTTTCTTTGTGTGCGCTTTTGAAAAACCAAAGAAGAACAACAATTGTGGGGGGTCCCGGAAAAACACAGACCTAAATAGCACTACTCAATTTATGCCCGTAAGGAAAAAGGATGATTATCCTTGGGTGAAGTGAAATCGGCGCCTAAGTCTTGCATAGGGTTCTGGCAAACCCATGCAAAACCTGCCTTGTTTGAAAAGCCTGCTACCGTGTATTTGTCTAACTTTATCCAACAACGGAAGTGGACAGGAGGCCTTTGGAAAATGATGCCAATCTTTCAACATCCCGACGGGTCACCGCTAGCTGGTTACGAACGTCAGTGTCACTGACCGTCAAACATAAACAACAAGTGTCTTATGCCAAAAGCCGCCGCAGCTTTTGCAGGCAGCCTGCAAGACTCGACACCCTCTGTGGGAATCTTAGCCGTCCCATCTTTGTTGCCGAATTTTCCATCGTCCTTCAAATCCACAGAGCCAAGGCTAAAAGGGATCTCGAGCGTTTGCCGGACACTTAGCAAAGACACAGCGTTTTATTTGGGCAGAGGGCTCCGTTGCCAAAACGCCCCCGCTGAAACAGCCAATGTCTCGATTTAAAGCCAATCCCCACTAAGAAATTGAGCATCTCAGCTTCTTAACTGGGCAAAGGGGCCGGTGGCTCTCTACAAGAACCAGGGGTTCAAATCCCCAAGCCACTAATCCAAACGATCAATTGAGGGCTACTGATTCCATGTCGTTTGTTTTGGAGTAACCAAACTCCACCCCCACAAACCCACCCTCACTCCGTCTGAGGTTCGGTGATGCATGGACGGCCCCAGCAGGAAGGTGGAGATGATCGTGGCGGTGGTGCAAATCCTAAAAAGAAAAACTGGGGGAAGACTAAAGCAGTGCAATCAAAACCAAAACTGGAGCTGTGCTGGGGGGGGGGGTTGGGTTGGGGGGTTGGGGGTTTGGGGGGCACTTTTATGAGAGGGGTAGCAAGGCCGTGTCCCAAAACAGCCCCGTGGCTGGGTGGTTCGAAGAGAGAAACGGAGAGGAACCAGTCATCTGAAGACACCCAACTGCCAAAGAGAACCGGAGCTGATTGAAATATTGTCATTTTTGAACTCTCAGTTTCTAGCAACAAATGGTAAGACCATAGCACAAGGCAAGAAAATTTGCACATTACTGCAAATGGACTGCCAAGGAAAGCTCAACTGGAGGCCAGAGGGTGGTTGAGCCGTTTAAGAACCAAGGGGTTCAACCCCCCACAACACAAAGTGAGGGGCCCAAGGCAGCCAATCCTTAAAAAATCACAATCCTCGCTGGACCTGCGGGAGGGAACAACCCAACAACACCAGAAAACAACCGGCGAAACAAACGGCACATATTTGGTCTGCCGGCGACACGAAGATTGTTTCAACGCAAGTCACAGCTGTGTCTATTCTGTTTGTGGTTTACTCCAAAGTTAAATTCATGGCACTTGGCTGCCTATTCGTTCTGTTGAGCTGTCAGGGTTTTCATGTTGTAGCGGTTAGTTGAAAGGTGGAAAAGGTACAGAAGGAAACCGCTTGCGGCGGCAGCGGCAGCTGCACGTTGCTCCCGGCTGCTTTGCTGCCTGCCGCTAGCAGTTGGCGGGCTCTCAAGTGTAAGCCCCTATTTGAAGCCGCTGGCGGGCACCCTTCGTTACCCATTTGAACTTCTTTTTTTCCGGGCTGCTATCAAAGAAGGCCAAAGGATTCAAATATGGGCGTCTGCATTCAGCCATTATTGCTGGACAGTGATTTTTGAGCTCAACCCACTGCCATTACGGCAACAGACCCAAAAAGGGCACGTTCTCTGACGGGGTAGCACGGCATGCCGCTCATCAAAAAGCGGCCAGCTTCAAGCAACCAGGCCAGACCCCTCAATTACCTTTCAACACTCCTCCTCTTCTAAAATTGAGGTGGCGCTATTCCAAGATGAAGAAAGTGAAGCTGGAGATCCTCCAAGCAGCCCTCGACCAGGCTTAAACATGATCAGTTTGATTCCCCTCAATTTGGCTGGCAGCTTACGTTTGATGTGTGAGCCTGTTCAGGCCCTCCAGCCAGGAAGTTGAAGCGACGGACAACTGATGACGATTCTGACTTTGCACCATATCCCGGGCAACACCGCGCCCGCAGCGGCACAGTTGAAAATAGCATTGCTCACTGGTAACTAGCCACAACTCGCTTCGACGCCAAGGAACGACCTGCCGGGCACTTTCTATGAGCTATTTGACTGGCCAAATGTGATGCTCGAACAGTTTGAGAGTCTTGGCTAGCTTTGGAGTTGCGCAGCTTCTGTGCGAATCAAACCCTTGCTCACCAGGTCAATATTAGGAGCATCTTTCATGGCGAGCAAGCTGGCCAACACACCAGTAGCTATGGACGCATGGTTTACTGGCATTGACTGCGCAGCTGCCGCGATTGACCAGCTCATTCTTTGCGGCTAGGTCAACCTCTTTTCTGACAACCTCAGGGGCTGGACAGTCATGTTTATGAGGGGTCTGCTTGCAAGAGAATGGGACTGCGCACCTTCGTGTCTGCCTTTTCCTCCTTCTCCAGCTTTACCTTTCCCTCTTCGCCGGGATCGTGCTTCACCTTGGGTTCAAGAGCCTCCTTCACGCTGGCCACACAGGCTCGAAGCATGGGAGACTCCAATGACCCCCGACGCAGGCTTGGGCCGCACGCCTGGGCGGGGCGTGAAAAATCGGCGTGGGTCAAAGTAGTACTCAAAGAAAATCGGCGTGGGTCAGGCTGGGGCTAAACCAAATCAGCGTAGGTGGCGGTCAAATGCCATCAACATCAGCGTAGGTGATGGTTGAACAACGGTTAAATCGTCGTGTCTCGGGCGCTGAACCACACGGATTTTGGAAAGATCGTAGATGTCAGTCCAGTGATTTTTTTCAACAACATGATGTCGGAAATCGGCGTTGTCGGGTGCTGAACCCCACTGATTTTCATTCAGGTTTATGTGCCCACGCTGAAAAGATTACACGGCCAAAAGTGCAAAATCGCTGTAGGGGGGGTTGGCTAAAGCAAATTCGGCGTTGTTCGGCGCCCGAACCCCACCGATTTCTGTGAGGACGTTGCTTCAGAAAATCGGTGGACCGACAATCTTCGAGTATGAGGCTTTACTTGGAAACAGCCAGGCCAAGCGCTCCCCGAACAGTAAAGCGAGGGACGAGGCATTGCCGTTGTTCAACCATCACCTACGCTGATGTTGATGGCATTTGACCGCCACCTACGCTGATTTGGTTTAGCCCCAGCCTGACCCACGCCGATTTTCTTTGAGTACTACTTTGACCCACGCCGATTTTCCACGCCCCGCCCCAGGCGTGCGGCCCAAGCCTGCGTCGGGGGTCATGGAGTCTCCCATGCTTCGAGCCTGTGTGGCCAGCGTGAAGGAGGCTCTTGAACCCAAGGTGAAGCACGATCCCGGCGAAGAGGGAAAGGTAAAGCTGGAGAAGGAGGAAAAGGCAGACACGAAGGTGCGCAGTCCCATTCTCTTGCAAGCAGACCCCTCATAAACTGTCCAGCCCCTGAGGTTGTCAGAAAAGAGGTTGACCCAGCCGCAAAGAATGAGCTGGTCAATCGCGGCAGCTGCGCAGTCAATGCCAGTAAACCATGTGTCCATAGCCACTGGTGTGTTGGCCAGCTTGCTCGCCATGAAAGATGCTCCTAATATTGACCTGGTGAGCAAGGGTTTGATTCGCACAGAAGCTGCGCAACTCCAAAGCTAGCCAAGACTCTCAAACTGTTTGAGCATCACATTTGGCCAGTCAAATAGCTCATAGAAAGTGCCCGGGAGGTCGTGCCTTGGCGTCGAAGCGAGTTGTGGCTAGTTATCAGTGAGCAATGCTATGTTCAACTGTGCCGCTGCGGGCGCGGTGTTGCCCGGGGATTTGGTGCAAAGTCAGAATCATCATCAGTTGTCCGTCGCTTCAACTTCCTTGCTGGAGGGCCTGGGCAGGCTCACACATCAAACGTAAGCTGCCAGCCAAATTGAGGGGAATCAAACTGATCATGTTTAAGCCTGGTCGAGGGCTGCTTGGAGGATCTCCAGCTTCACTTTCTTCATCTTGGAATAGCGCCACCTCAATTTTAGAAGAGGAGGAATGTTGAAAGGTAATTGGGGGGTCTGGCCTGGTTGCTTGAAGCTGGCCGCTTTTTGATGAGCGGCATGCCGCGCTGCCCCGTCAGAGAACGTGCCCTTTTTGGGTCTGTTGCCGTAAATGGCAGCGGGTTGAGCTCAAAAATCAGTGTCCAGCAATAATGGCTGAATGCAGACGCCCATATTTGAATCCTTTGGCCTTCTTTGATAGCAGCCCGGAAAAAAAGAAGTTCAAATGGGTAACGAAGGGTGCCCGCCAGCGGTTTCAAATAGGGGCTTACACTTGAGAGCCCGCCAACTGCTAGCGGCAGGCAGCAAAGCAGCCGGGAGCACGTTGCAGCTGCCGCCGCCGCCAGCGGTTTCCTTCTGTACCTTTTCCACCTTTCAACTAACCGCTACAACATGAAAACCCTGACAGCTCAACAGAACGAATAGACAGCTAAGTGCCATGAAATTAACTTTCCAACAGAATGGCGGGATCGAAAGGTGGCGCACGGAGGCACCAAGGTCGAAAATGAGCC
Organism: Effrenium voratum; assembly: GCA_963377175.1. NCBI lineage: Eukaryota > Dinophyceae > Suessiales > Symbiodiniaceae > Effrenium > Effrenium voratum. The sequence goes on along the minus strand of CAUJNA010001213.1, from coordinate 981,993 downwards.
ATGGTATGTGTCCAAGAAGACCCCCGAATACAACATGGCTTTTCTGTGGCGTCCCTTCAATCAAACTAAACAAATGGCAGCCTCAAAAAACTCCCACACACACACACACCTCGCGGTTTGGTTGTCGGGGGTGCCTTTTCCGCTTGGATTACAGGAACTGGGTGCAAATCTCCAATTCCTAAACTCCAAACCACCGAAGGAGACCAGTCGCTCACTTGCCCGGGATGGGACATGGACAGAGGTGATCGCCTGAAACCATTATAAAAATGTCAACCCAAGCAAAAACTCAAAAGGTCGGAGATTGAGACACCCCCATGATTTGTTCACCGTAATTCTATACAGGGATCCTTACATTACACACCTGAACATTGCCTTGGAAATGGTGGTTTCCCTTTATTTTGGTGGAAAAAGCCATGTTTCAAATGAGCAAAATGTATCTTTTAAGGAGCCCTGCTAGAACGCCCACTGTTTGAGACCCCCCCCCCCCCTCCCCCAATGTTTGTCAACCCACAGGCCCCAAGTGACCTTTCTGCCCGGCCACAGGTCGGCCAGTGGCACTTTGAGGTCCTCAGACGAAACCGCTGGAGCCCGGTGTGGAGCGAGCGCGGTGGTTGGCTGTGGATGTTTCCCTTTTTTTTCCCGCAGCAAGGCTAGGTCCTCCAGTAGAGAAGTTAGAATAAGAGTACCAACTGCTTTCTGTAGTCTATTTTAGTAGGGGAAGCCTCCGAACCAAAAAAGGCTACAAGGGCACTACTGGGAGACCTAGAAGGGTCAGAAAACAACCAAGTTCAAACTGCAAAAAGGGAGACCCTGAGAGCTTTGGTCGCCCCGAAGCTCGCTGCGAGCCTTGCATTCATGGATTTGATAAGCCACACCACATCGCCACTTGCTGAATTCAAATCAGGGCTGTGGGGAATGACCACTTCTGTGATGCAACAGAAAGGGCCTAACCCCAAGACGATTTTCTTCATATAAAGGGAGATTCCCAAAAGTATCACAGAAGTGGTTGGAGAAACCCCTTGATCCCACAACCTTCAGGTTGGAGAAACCCCGAGTGATCCCACCCTGATTCAGATTCTTTCGCCTTGAAACACGGCCAGCCCGCGGCAGGTTCCAAGTTCCAAGTCTCCGTTGGCCCAGCCATCATAGCCACCTCCGCTTGCCCCGGCGTGATGCGACTGTCCTCGGCTCCGCCGGACCGCTGGACCCCATGGGACTTGGGCGAAAGCTCCGGAGGGGACCTGGACATAGAAAATGAGCACCTTTCGGGACCTTGACTAAACATAGGCCAAAAGGGAAAAACAAAAGGTTTGGGTTTAAACTTTTAAACATAGTGCGGCCATGCATCATTCTAGAATCACATAAGCAAACTGATGCCTGCTACAGACCCAAAGGAGATGCCTCAGCGATGTCCTTTCGTGCTTCAAAGGATCTTTGGGAAAAACTGGAGCGCACCACCTGCATCCTCAGTAGATTGGACCCGGAACTAGAAGGTCAACCTTTGATTTTTGGGGCCATGATAAAAAGAAAGAAAGACACCATTGCCAAGTCTCCCGTTTGATCCGCAAGACGGCCACATAGAGAGTAAACCCAATGCTGATCACCTGAAGCGACGCTGGATCGGCTACCAATGGTATCGCCTTGCAGGCACCCCACTATCGGGGCGGTGGGGTCAAGGTCCCGTATTCAAGTTTCTGGACTTCCAGCTACGGGGGCACATCCCCACCCTTAGGGACAACAAACGGCTCACCAAGCTGCACACCAGTTCCAAACGAAAACAAAGCCTCTTCAAAGCAAATATCTCCAAGTGCTGTGGTTTGCGCAATGGCTGCAGAGAATGGAATACATGGGTGTCTTCTTTGAGGGTACCCCAGTTGTTTGGTTTTGAAGTAAAACCAACAGGAATATCACAAAAATCCGTGGGGTCCCCGAAACAAAGACACACCAACATGTCGTATGTGTGTGGCGCCGCCCTTTCCATCTGGGCACGGAAAACCTCAAAACCTCCTGGAGTTCCTCGAAGGACCTGGGAAAGGGCAAGACTTTGGAAATCGAAAGAAACCAATTAGTGTGCTTGGTTTTTGAGGGAGACCTTGCATGGCTCAAACTCTTTAGGGGACAACCACATGGACGAATCTCACTTGTGTGTTCCCCCACTTAGAGACAAACCCATTGGGGTTGTGACATCTTGTCGGAGCAACCCTGCTATGGCCGCATTTTGCACGCCAGACTGCAAATGCTCAGGTCTCCGAATCAGGTCTCCAAGCAGTCCTGTAAAAAGGATGTGGCTGTTGGATTCCATGTTGAATTCAGGGCAGCCGTTGGGTTTCCGCATTAAACAAAATGCCGGGAGGTGCGTCCTCAACGGGTTGGGGTCGTGAAAGACTCATATCCAAAGTCCGATTGGCTGCCGAAGGGCTGGCTCTGCCAGATATGGGACCAGGACATAGCTCGGAAAGAGGAGGTAGAACATGTTGTCCTGCGATCCATTTGCTTTTTCGCCCCCCGGCCAAAAAAACAACAGTAGTGATGGATTCCCCGTAAAACCAACAAGGGAAAATAACAAATGTTCCTAAGCAAATGGAAGCCTGTGATCCAAGAGTTTTGGTCTCACCCCGGACCTCCTACATGCACATCCCACATGGACCCCCGATGAATGAAGTCTGGAAGGCTGGGGCATACTCCAGAGATATGTTTCCGGGTGTGTGTAAGTGAGCAACACATCCCATGATTACGCGACGGTGCTACCAACAAAATGGTCACTCGCAGAAAGTTCAAAGGGGAAAAAACAGCGGACCTGCGTGATCGCGATTGGCCTCACGGATCAAAAAAAACACAGAAAGTTGAAAGGAGAAACATTTGTGCAAATGGACTTCCTGGAGCCAAGTCCCTCCTCCGTTTTCAACATTCCACCTTTGAGGTGGAGCATGTGTCCAAGCATAGCGTCGCGACCTCAATGCAACCGAGGCTCCTGCACCTTGGAGAAAAAGCGAACGAAAATGCAAAAGCAAAACAACAACCAACTTCAATGCTCCTCTTGAAAAGGCTGGAAAGTCCTGTTTATTTGACTGTATGCTCGAAATGGAGGGTCACAGCCAATCCGAGGCAAAGTAGGGATCTTGCGGATTGCCTTCAACCAGACCCGCTGAGCCGAAACGACACCGGAGCCGAGGCACCACTTCCAGCTTGATGGGGTCGCTGAGGTTGTCCGACAACTGCTGTGCCGAACTCAAACTCGTGACCTTAGCCCCAGCTGTCGGCCCGGCCAAGCGACGCACAGCTCAAGAAACCCCAGCCGAAGCGTCGACAAGGATCAAAGGTGCTATTTAGGCCTGATTGACGGATGAGGCCAGGTTTGCAACATCTGATTTGGTCGACTTCCATTGGACAGGTCCTCCCCGTCTTCCACTGACGCGCGTTCCCTGTTGATGAGGCAGGGCACTGTTCCCTTCCAAACTGTGCAACATCTACGTTGCAATTGTTTAAGTCTCCATGACACATCTTTGATCCTTCAGGAAACTCTTGGGTCCCAAAAAAAAACGGAACACCTGAGACCGAACACCTCACGATGGCACTGGCACTTGATGGCAAGTGAGCCGCTGGAAACTGAGGCGACCACCACAAAGTCCTCAGCTGCACGTCGTCTCAACTTGATGGACCCCCCACCCCCGAAAAAACATGGCTTGTTTGCTGGTGTGCCTTCACGCCAACACTCGGTTCTTGAAAACTGTCCAGGAAAAACTCAAAAAGTTGCTCGTGGATGTGTGTGTGTGTGTTTTACTACCCCCCCCCCCTCCAAGGAAACACACTGGTTTTGCTTTTGGTTCCCTTTTAAATGCAAACAATGGGTACCACCTCCACAAAACACACCCCATGTTTCTCTGAGCTCTGATTCGGGCAAGCGTCCATCATGCAGTTGATGGCGACACACCTGAGTGAGAGAGAGCAAGGCCGCCTAAACATGCGCTGAAGGCACTAAAAGCCAAATGACCTGAACATGTTGGATTTCCCTTTCAACAGTAGAAATTTACTGGTGGCGTCCACCCATTAGGTCCCAAGAAAGGGACGACATTCCAGAAGCCCAGTTGGAAGCTTGGCGTAAAACTCGTTGCCAGACTTGACTTCACTCGCGCCTAAACAAGAAGAAAATTCCAAGACGAGGCGCGGGATAAGCACGGCCAAATCTACGAGCTCTTTCTGACTCTGGTGCCAGAAGCCCATGTAGTCAGTGAGCTTTGGAATGATGATGCTGACAAAGCCTGAAGTTCAAGCCGGTTCCGACCGAGCTCTCGCATGGTCTGGAGAGAACACAAAGGACCCACCCACCAGGGCAAAAAGACACAATGGTGATTCAGACTGGCAATGTTGCACGGGGAAGAGTCCCGTATCGCGGGGGTGCCGCACCCCTTTCCATAAATTCAGGGGGTACGGGGGCGGCCTTCATTCCCAGTTGACTCGACCTGCGCCCAGGAAACAACCAAGGGGAAACAACCACAGTTCTACCCCTGTGGTTTGGTTGTCGGGGCGAGTGAATGCTGCGAGATTGCTTCCTCTCGATGTCTGAGTGCCAAATAATCTGCTATTGCATAAGATTGTTTCCTCTACCCCCACACCGCTACCCCCGAGTAGGGGCATACAACCACATAAGCAGGAACAAGCACCTCATAACTGGGCAGCGGCGCTTCCTATTTCTAGGCGGACACCAAATACCAGCAACTGCAGCGTTGCAAGCCGACTGCCATGCGAGTTGTTTGCTTAGGTGAACGAACGGGCGTACATGCGGCTTAGGAGTAGTGGAGGTGGGACACCCTCTTCAAAGCTGCGACTACGAGATGAATGTGTGCAAGCAAGTGGCAGTTGCCCAATGCCTCAGCAATCAGCGGTCAAGTCTACCGCTGGCCATACCAACATGTCCTGCACATGTCTAAAGGTTGATCCCCCAATTGTCTTCACCCATCGTTCTTTGCAGAAACCACTTGAGTTGCCTCAGTTTCGGCAATGAAACTAAAACAACTCTGAAAGGGATCTGCAAATTGCACACATCCAAAGCCTGAAACAAGCGATCCCCAAGTAAAGTACGCATTCGCTCGTTCTTCGCAAGAATCCGTACGCTCGCCTAAGTGGCAAAAGAACGAGGGAAGGTCCATTCAAGGATACATTCGGGCCACTCAAGAAATCATCTTGCTGATTTAGAGGTTCCTCTTGTAAAGAGGGTGGTTCCGGAATCTATCCCCAAGGAACCCCAAAGAACATCAAAAAGCCAAGGCTCGATAAAAAGACCGGAGAGGTTGGACATGAAAATGGCCAGCAGCGAAGAGAAATGGAACGAGCCCACGCTCCTGGAGTCATGGGTTGGGCAAATAGTTGGCTTGTCTCAGAAAAGCAGCATGAACAAGCTGAAGCTGGCGTCCTTTTCTCACTTGCCCGCAAAACCTGGAAATAAAGGTTAACCTTTTTGGAGCCTTGACTAAAATTTGGCCAACTCAGGGAAAGTGAGTGGGAGCCTTGACTAAAAAATTGCCAAATCAGGGAAAGTGAGTACATGTTGGTGTCCCTTTAAAACAGCCCAAAATTGGGCAGCCTCAGAAAAAAAAGACCCCCAAACCAATATATGTGTTTCAACAATCCGACCATCAAGTGGGAAACAGCCAAACCCGAAAAGGGTTCAAAGGATTTCACTGTGTCTCCAACATTGGAGGTAAGGAGGGTAGAGGACTTTTATGAAAGGGGTGTATGCCCAGCTCCCCTTTTGGCGGGAGACATGAACACGCACCGCCAAGAACCAACTTGAACATGCGCATCCCGTCATGGAGAGTCTGTAAAAGGGAGTGTAAAGCGCGAACCACACCGCCAGCACGGCCAGCAGAATGAAGAATGACCTGAGCAGCAGCCTAGAGGCATTCCAAACCGATGCAGTCGGTGCAGCAAATTGCTCCCTGCACAAAATCAAGCATACGGGGGTTTCAACAGAAATAGGACCTGCAAATTGCTGATCTCCTCTTGGTTTCCTTTTAAACTAACCCCAAAAAGGGTACCCTCCCACCAATCAACATGGAACCTGACAGGGGGGTGCTGGTTTGGACAATTTCCTTTCAAAAGGACGCCCTGTCAGGTTCCATGTGAAATACAAACACACCTATACAAACAAGACGACCAAGAAGAACCTGCCCGGGTGAGCTCGCAGTGTGAACTTCAATCGACCGCTTCAACGGTTGCTGGACGCAAATACTAAATGATGCCCACCCTATTGAACATACATATATATATATATAAATATACATGGTACCCCCCCCCCTTCGGGGAGTTGAGAGATCTTTCCTTCCAGTCCTAGATGGGCCAATAGCAAAAAGGTAGGCCCTGGAAAGGGGGGGAGGGTACCATATAAATGTATATGTTTAAACAAACACCCAAATGGATCGGATTCCAACTGCGAGCCAAAGCCGCTGACTTTAGTGTTGCCAAACATGCAAGCCACCTGCTCAAATACCCATGACTGCAGAATATGTTCACTTTACAGACGGTTCCCTTGGGTGGCTGAAAACTCCGGACGAACCGCAAATTGTGTGGTTGCTTTCTTCTATAAACTGACACTTGAAGGGGTCGTGTTAACCCCGCATTAATATATTAATCGACCCCAGTTTATTAATATAGGAGTGTTCCCCCTCCAAAACTAATACACCCACACTAAAACCAGGCACACCCTACCAACCAACTGGGGTTGATTAGTATGAGGTCAACGTTAGCTCATCAGCCAGCTAACAAACCGCCTGCAGCTCGCGGATCTCGCGGCAACCTGAGGCCCCCGCAGCGCAGCACGGCGCCAAAAGCTGCGCGACGTCACGTAAAAGTTCGACCAGAGGATCGTCTGCCTCTCGACACCACCGCCCCACCCCCCGCCCCCGGGCCCGCGAGTCAGTAGCAACTACATTGTGATTACTTTAGCCCACAAAACGAAAGAACGGAGACAACCTCACATACAACCCTGAAACAAAGATACCGAAAGAACAACAATCTCATGCAAACTCACTTTAACACACTAAACATGAGGCAGAAAAGTACGTATGATGAACACACAAAACCACGCGCAACATGCTTCATCCGAGAACGAAAATGGTGCCAGTGTTCGTGCTGGCTGCGGGCTGCTTTGGCTCCGCGCCACGGAAATCTGGCGACCATGGAAGAGGCCTGCGTGGGCGCGATCCCGGCACCCCGAATTGGAGGAAATGCAAAGGGCCAGCCCAGGGACCATTGGTCCATGCAAAACCCTTTGTGGGGTGTACGACTTTTTGAGGGCCTTCTTGGGTAAGGGGAATACTTTACCGTTTTCGTGAAGCTCTTTTGGGGTTGACCCGTTTGGTGCGTACGACTTTTGGAGGGGAAATGAGGGGAATACATTACACTTGCCAGGAGGGACACCGATCAATTGGCGCGTTCCTATTCGGACACATACCCTCCATTTGCTTAAGTCTCCTGGACAAAAACCGCCAGTAGCAACTAAAAAACAGCGGAGGAAATACAACATCCTCTTAAGCACATGGAACATACCCACCCAATTCGAGCGCGGAGCATGCCAAGCGAGGACACCGAACAACTAGGCCGTCCCCGTCCAATGCATTCGCCTTGTGCACACACAGGCTCAAAAAACCTAACTGCGCAACGTCTTTGGCGGGGTTTGGTTGTGAGCATCACTCCGTTCCCAAGGCTTGGTTCAGGTTTAGGCGCCGACATAAATGATCATTGCGACGCCTGGTCCGCTGCTCTCCCGCCGGGAGAAAAACACCAAGGCCAAACAAGGCAAACAGCAGCGATGCCTCAAAGCAACCACAACTTCTAGACAAACCCGTGCCCTCTCCCCCAACAAGCAAGAACCCATTTTGAGTCCTTACTAACATGATGAAGACGTTCAAGTGTTGAAGCGCTCGTGCAACCTGAGTTCTGAAGAAACTGTTTTGAATCCAATGAATATGCGGCTGGAAGGAGGTTGAGTCTTGAGTGCTCAAGGAACTCTAGCAAATAACAAGGTTTCAACAAAACAGCCTCAATTCGCCAAAGGCCCCATGAACCACCGTTTTCGGCTTGGGGTCATGCGCAAACATTGACCAACCATTGCACGCACAATGGTCAAACAAAAAACTGGCTTTGGGAAGGTGAGCTTAACAAAACAGCTTCAACAAACGTTTTTCACAAACGGCTTCAAGTTGTGCCACCTGCTGAAGGCTTCCAATTTTCTCCGCCTGGAAGCTGCTGGGCGCTGGCCAGGGCGACCGCCACCGTCTCCATCTTCAGCACCAGGAACCTAACGCAGCACGGCCCGGGGGAACTGCGTCTACCTCTTGGGGGGCCACCTATGCTTCCCCTGTGAGGATAAAGGCCGGAAATCCACGCCTATTCATGGCAAAAGGGCTTCCCCCTGCCCTTCAGCCAGGGATATCCAAGTTGCTACTGTGTATGTATGGGCAAACTCCTGCACCAGTTGGGATGGATTGCTAGACAACAACACCAACGTACAAGCCTACAATAATAGTGTCCATCCACAGGGGTACACACCAGAAATTGGCGGCTTAAGATAATGGAATGCAAAAACGAAGGGTTATCTATCAAAAGCAGCCCGAAATTTGTCGGGGGAAGGGTGGAACCCCAAAACTGCCAAAAGGCAATCTTGTAAGCTAAGTCCATGTTTCTTCCCCTTTCAAATCAACCGGTACCGGAAAATTCGGACGCCCCAAATCACCCCACCCCTTCTGAACCCCAGTGGCACCAGCCCGGAGCAGGGCAACTCCTGGAGGCGCAGCTCGTTCCGACCACTTCTGGACAAACACGCCGCCTGAGGGTCCACGGCGCACTTCTGGCACTCAAAGACCGTGCCGCAGATTACCTGACGCCGCAGTTGAAATCCAAACTCATGAGCTCATGAGGTGTGTCTTTTGCTCTAAGGTCTAGGGTTGTTAGACATCCGGCCGCCACAACCCGCCCACCGCCAGAGCCTGTGACAGACAGCTGCGGCAGAGCCTGTCACAAATGTGACAGACAGCTGTGACAGAGCCTGGCAGACAGCTGCAACAGCTGCGACAGTCCGAAGACTGAGGCGTTGGTCAAAGCCAGGGCAAGCAATGAGCCCTGATGTTGCATATTCCAGGACCAGGCTTGCAAGCGCTAAGCGTGCAAGGAGCACAAATGGCGCCTCTAGACGGAACCAAGGCAGCGTTGACCGCAAATCAATGGCAGCCAAGATGGCAGCCTTGGCTATTATCGAAATCACGTTGCCCGTTTGGTGGAGCACTCCGGTTCTTCGAGGGACCAGGCAAGCTCTTGCAAGGACACATTCTCCAACTACACAAGCTGATTGCAGCTTAAAATCAGCTGAACGTGGGTCAAAGGTTGCCAAAAAGTCTAAGCACTCAAGTTTCCTCATCCTCGGTCTTGAGGCCTCAGAATAGCTTCAATGGCTGCACGCTGTTTCCCTGAGATTCTTGCCGCCACATCAGCATGCTTGAGGCCCCGCACGCAGTCGGATCGACTTTTGGGTGCCTGTGTGGTTGCAGTGTGGATGCAGTAGTTTAGCCAAGCAAACTTCTTACTTCTTAGGCGCGGATTGCTCGAAGCAAAGACTTTTTGAGCTGGTTGTTTTGGGGAGAACAGGGAAAACAACCATAGAGGTCCGTATTTTGAGACAAACCCACTAGGTTTCCATGCTGCGGTGGATGCCCCAAAATTGTGTCTGCAAGTAAACCAACCACAAATCATTGCATACTTGCAATGTTGAGGACATCCACTGTAGGAATCTATTTTTATGTGCCGTGTTTGAGGGGTCCCCTCCTCTTGGGGGCCGTGACAACCATTGCAACAAATGGGTCAACATCAAAACTTGGTATGGAAAAGATGAATGAATCTAAATAATCCAAAGGGCGGTCGCAGCCATTTGTGGTTGGGAGCGTAGGGGGGGAGGGGTTGGAGACCCTCAATATCCCTCAATATGGGTGTGTCCAAAAATTGTGGTTGTGCGTTGGTTTCCCAAAAAGGGGCACCCCTAAATACAGACGAACCCACATCAATCACTTCAGCCAAAATTTCGCGGTAATTTACGTTCCCTGAGCACCCAAGACCGCATTCCTACAAACAGTTGGTTCTATGGTGGATGCCCGTGACATATCGGATGACATATCGCAAGTGAATGATTTAGGAAACCTTCAAACTTGACCGCAATTAACAATCGCTTTGTGTGGGTGGATGCTACTCTGGGCCGGGCTAGAATTCTATGAGACGAGTGTGGCCGCAAATCAGAGGTTGGGGAAGGATGGGACAACACGGCAAACTCCAGGCAGCACGCATGTGACTCTGCTTTCGGCAACTAAATGCACCTGCCATGCCATCGTCGAAAGATTCCGCTTGCTGACATGAGCTAGTTTCTCAGAGTTCGCATCTACAAAAGGAGACAGGACACCTGCCAGAAGTATCAACCCACTTGGCCCGCGAGAAAAAACATCAGCGGCTAAACAAGCAAGGTGCCTGTGAAAGGTCGCAGTGAAACGCCCTTTCCCGACTCCCAGAGGCCCCCCCGAAGGGAACGGGACCCAGCCTTTGCGGCCAAGCGACGCTGCCCAGGAGCCGCACCCAAAACCCCCCGGGCTCCGCAGTCTGCGAGCCTTCCTCCTCCGAGTCTGGCAGAAGAGCCCTCGGGCGTCACTTGCGATGCCCTGGGGGAGTTCCATGGGGAAAAAAAGGAATCGGCAGCTCTTCTTGGTTGGTGGACTTATTGAAAGGGGAAAGCCCGAAAACCAAAAAAAAGAGAACCAACTTCCAGTGCTAAGATCCCAACTGCTGCTGGAAAACATATTGTGAGAGGAATCCGGACAAGCGGTTCCATGTTCGCCGGAGTCCTTTCCCTTCGAATTTGGGGCATTTTGGCGCTGAAAAAACAGCGCGTCTCCGCGCCAAACGTATCAAGTCCGAGACGGAACTCAAGAGGTTCCGGAAAAACTGGAGCCTGGCAGAAGGAATCCATTTCTGCTTGGGGCTCCGCACTGTTCAACGATTTTCTGGGTCTCGAAGGAAAAAAATGGCTAAGAAGCTCTCGATGCTATGAGCCTGGCTTGCCTGCCCAATGCAGGCTCGAAAGGTTTTGGAAGCCCGTTGCTCAACAGAACCTCTCCCTTACACCGCAAAGATGAAAATAGGAAGTCTAGATTTGTTTCAGCAGAAAAACATCCCCTGATATCCTGTAGAAAAAGTGAGCATCTGTGGCCTTGAGATGATTTGGCTGAATAGCCAATGTTCAACTCTAGCTACGCTGCAAGCATGGGACATCCTGGGACCCATCACAAACTCTTCTTGAGGGAACCTCCGTTTTGGTTGCTTTTAAGGGGAAACCAAAAGGAAACCCCCGACATTTGTGGGGGTCCCTAATTTTAATTGACAAAGCCATTCCCCTTTGAAACCAATATATCCAAAAGTGGTTTCCCGACACGCGAGCCGCTGCCAACACCCCATTTGCGGGAGAGGTCACCTCCATTTGCTGAAGCCCCCTGGAAGAATCGATTCTCTGTAAAACCACAGGAGGAAAAACAATATCCTCAAGCAAACGGAAGGTAAACCAACCTGGCACCCCAAAACACTGTTTGTTTTTGGTATTGTATCGACAACATACGGGCTCTATACGGCCAAATACGGGCAACTAAGGCAAATGACCGAAAAATAGAGGAAAAAACAACTTACGGGTAAAAACGGGCAAAAAAGTTGCGTTTCGGGGCTCCAGGATTCCCCCCTCCCCCCAGCGCCCTGGTCAAAAGCCGAGGCATGGGCGTGACATACTTCCGCAAGGCCAGGCTGCTGGCTGGGCTCTGCGCCTCGGCTCGAACTCGTCTTGGGAGGCGCCTTTTGGGTAGTTTTGAGAAGCTCCCTTCCCGAGTGCGAGTGGGTGGGCCAAAAAATTGCACAAGCTTTGTTTTGCCGTCCAAACCCAAAAAAGTTTCAAGACCGAAACGGAAGGGAAACCAAAAGGAAGCCAACCACTCAAAAGGTGAATGTTGCACCGGAACGTTGACCCCGAATCGAAGAACCCGTCCTTCTGGGCTCATGGTCTGAATCCCCACGAAAGGGGGACACCCACCTATGAATCAAGGGGGCCAATTCATCCGGGTTCAAAATGATTCGCCAAAAAAATCCCTGTATCTCCCCTTTAAGCAACACCTCATTCAAAGGAGATGTACTTTTAAACACGCGACGTTTCGAGCCCCAAAAGGAGAAGCATGGAGAACCCTGCCATACCCTGGACCAAAAAAAAGATCTCAGAGCTTCCAGCTCGTAATGGGTGATTCCTAGATAGCCAAGTTAGGCCAAGTTGCGATCGCTTGTTGTCAGTCACTGTTGCTGGATTTGGGGGGTAAAGTGCCTGGCAGAAGCGATCGCAACTGGCGATCCAAGCTACCCTCTGGAACCAAGGCTTCAAATCTACACTCAAGCGAATCAAAACCACCAACTAAGCGTTACCAGGTTGTAAATGGGAGGGCCATAAACCTGGGGCCGGGAAAAAGCAACAAGGGCCCCCCCCCAAAACATGGCGGTGCTCCCTTCGCTTTTCCTTTGAAACCAACCAACAAATAAAAAGAGACACCACCCCCCCAATTTCCGCAATTTCCCCGGAGCCGGCAACAGGGAAACACCACCGCCGGGAACCAAACCTTTCTCTTAGGCCAAAGGCTCGGAATGGAGGGGGCTCATGGGGTCTTTGGCCTCCTCCTCCTCCAAATGGGCTTCCAGCGCCTCTTCGATCCGCGCCGCGTTCCGGAACTTGTAGCCTAGCAAAAGCAAGCGCGAGCAAGCGCAAGCAGGCGGTGGGGTCGCAGCTTCCCTGAAAGGCACCGTTAGTTCGTCTCACCTCGGATATATCTTTAGAAACTGTCTATTTGTTTATTTTATTTTTCCCCGAGGGAGCTTGGAATCCCAAAGTTGGCTTTTTGCCGCCAGGCACACAAAAACATGCGGGCTGTACTGCTCGATAGACTTAAGGAAAGGGGAGGCCAGCGAACGCTAGCGTCTGTGCAAGGGCGATGCTAACTCACTGTGATGGGTTGACAAGGCAGCAGCTTGGCGAGAAGAAGGATCAACAGCCAAAAAGCGCTCCTTCTGCACGAAAAGCAAGGCAACGCGCAAAAACAAAACACAGCAGAGTGCAATCAGAGCGCCTGAGCCTTACGAGCGGGGCACACAATGGAGGAAAGATAAATTTCTGAGTTGGTGGGGTCAAGAAAAAGTCCAAACTTTGCATCTACCACTCAAATGGTCGAAAACCCAAAACATTTCAAGTCCATGAGCCAGGACGTGAGAAAGAAAAGAGCGGAGCCAAGACGGAGCAGACCGGGGAGGGAGCGGAGAGCAGAGAAGAGCGGAGCGAAGAGGAAAAAGAGCAGAGCGCAAAGGGGAGAAGTGCGAACCAATGCAGCGAAGCAAAAGCCTGGGAGCTTTGCGGGCGGTCCAGGGCTCAGATGCCCAGTGGATCTCCATGGGGAAAAAAGGGCATGCTTTTTTTTGTTGGTGGAGTTCAAAGGGGAACCCTTACCCAACAAAAATGGAGAAAAAAAAAGGGCGCCAGGTACAGAAACGATGAAGAGCCCAATGTCTGGGCCTGCCAGCGCGGAGAAACTTGATATATCACAGAGTGGTGGGATTCACTGCCCAGCTAGCAAGCTAGCTTCGTGAGAACTCGTGGGGTTGTTCAACAGCAGAACCCGGCAGACCACTTGAGGCAAATTCGGTTTGACAATCCTATATTTCATCGTGTGCCTGAAAATCAGGTGGCTAAAAAAGGCTAAGAGGCCTTAGCCTACGTCTCCAAACGGACAATTGGGCATCCGGCGGCCGCTTCGGATATATACCGCTCCCGTGCCGTTTCCCCCAAAACGGGTTTGTTGCTTCCATCCCATTGTTCAACCCGCAATGCAAGGCGGAACAATGAAGGATACGATCGAACATCATGGTTTCATTCGCAACCCTGAGTTGACTGAAGGGCCCCCGCCCCCTCGATTTTACGGGCTGTATTCGGGCACTCCGATTTGCTGGCACAAACGATCAGAATGGGAAGCCGCCTGCAAGACAAGAAGACGTTTTGAGAGTGGTGTTTCGGTGACCCAAGCGCTGCGCCTATAGACAGGTATTGGATGCCATCGCTGGGTAGCCCGAGCATCCTCATCTGCGAGCGGAAGTACTCCTCGCGTGTGGCCCGGAGCCGCTGGAGTCCATCGAAATCATCGAAGCCAAAACTTCAGACCAGCGGGAGAAAAGGGAGCCCCGTTTTGGTAGTTATTCTAATGAGGGAACAACCCCTATGAACCATGTTGTTGTGGTGGATTGGGTACGAGTAGCTCACTTGCAACGCAATTGCTGAGGGACTGAGGGAATGACCCTTATAAACCGTCGAACTGGTGGTTTCCTTAAGGTGACCAAAGCCTGGGGTCATTTCCACATTCCCCTCGCATCAGCAAGGGGAAGCTTCCCCAATTTCGCCCCAATTTCGCCCTGGCAAAGATGCCCAAGCCAAAGACACGCCGAAGCCCGTGTTCAAGGGCACGTCCAGGTATGGTTTTTGGGAGGTACGGATGTTTACATTATACACCTGAACATTGCCTTGTAACTGGTGACTTCCCTTTATTTTGGTGGAAAAGGCCGTGTTTCAAATGGTTGCAAAATGTACTTTTAAGGAGCCCTCTATAAGTGGTACGGGAAAAACAAAACACACATCCTCCCACCGGCGTGGCGGTGGTAGGGCACCTGGAAGATCAGTTTCCTCTTGGAGCCCCACCCGTGTCAGGTGCCATGTTGGGAGAGAGGGTCACCTCGAGCTCCATACCACCAAAACCTATCCCCGGAAAGTCCATCGCGACCAAATGTTCAGCCAAGCCGCTAACAGCTCAAGCTTGTTGGTAGCTTCTGGCGGGAAGCCCATCGCCTCGACACCTCAAATCCAGAGCCATGCCGCAACAAAAATAAACACTTAGCATACCCAACCAATGGCTACAAATGTCCCTGGAAACTTGAAATGGGTGAAAGAATTCGGGTTCCTTCGGCTAAACGATGCTCGCTATGCTGATTGAAATGATGAAGAGCAAAAGTCACCCTGCTTTTTCAACACACATCCTGTTTGCTGAACCGCTTCTTACCTCTTGGCCTCTGGGCCGGAGTCGCAAAACAAAAATAGAGTCAACTTTTTTACGGTTCCCACCCAGCCACCACCCCTGCATGTCCAATTACTGTGTGAATATGTGTTTTGACTCCGTGCAGACCCCCTTGAGTACACTTGGACCGAGCCCCCGGCAAAATGTCAAATTCAAGTTCAAAGGTTTGTCTCTAGGTGTTGAACAAACAAGTGATGTTGCCCACATATTCGCCTCGGCCCCAAAGGGGCCAAGGGCGCTCAGATCTCTTCTCAAGAGAACCTCCCCAACCAAAATTTTGCCGGGCCGCCGCCCCCCCCACCCCCCCCCACCCATGTCGGCTGGCCCAAAATCCTGTCCGGCGGGCCTTGAAATTTTGGGGGTTCGTCGGCGTCCAGCTCCATGGGTCCATTTTTGTACGAAAATGTGCTGACAATTGCGAAAAGCACTAAAAAATTGCTTTTTTGTCCTGAAAAGCATGACCTCCTGCTGGCCAGGCCTGTCTGACGTGTCTGAGACTAGGCTCAGGCCCAGCCCAACCAGCAACCCGCCTGCTGGCCAGGCCTGTCCCACCCAACCTCAGGCCCAAGCTTGTCTGAAACAGGCCTAGCCCAACCAGCAACCCGCCCAAGCACGGCCCCAAGTCATCCAGCAAGCCCGAGCCCAGGCCCACTAGGCCGGCGCTCCCAGCCCACCAGCAGGCCCAGCCCAGTGCCAAGGTCAGGTTTGTCTAACGTGTCTGAGACTGGCCTCAGGCCAACGACCAGTCTCACGTGTCTGAGACTGGTCTCAAGCTAGGCCAGCTACTAAGCCTGTCTGACGTGCCCCCCGGCTAAGCAGCCCAGGCCGACCTCCTGCTCGCATCTGGCCCCAAGTCATCCAGCAGGCGCAGCCCCTTCGGTCTGGGACTGGTCTCAAAGTATGCCCAGCCCAGTCCTGCTGGCGTGTCTTACGTGTCTGCGACTGGCCTCAGGCCCAGCCCAGCCACCCAGCCTCAGGCCCAAGTGTGTATGAAACAGGCCTTGCCCATCCAGCAACCCGCCACAGCCGGCAGCCAGCAACCCTGTCTGACGTGCCCCAGCCCCCCAGTCCGGCTGCCCAAGCAGCTCAGCCCAGGCTGACCAGGCCTTGACCTCCTGCTCGTGTCTGGCCCCAAGTCATCCAGCAGGCCCAGCCCCTTCGGCGTCTCAAGGTATGCCAGCCTGAGACTAGCCTCAGGCCCAGTCCCTCAGCCCGCCTGCTGGCGTGTCTATTGGGGGATATTTTTCCCGGGTACTTAAGCAAATGGAGGTTTGTATTCCCACCATGTACCTGTCTTGGGCTGAGCAACCGAGCAAGAAATGTGTGTCATGGCAAGCCGCCAGCCACGTGAAATGGAGGTGCCCAAACACCCAAAGTTGGTCTTGGTTGTTCAGTGACACCAATTATTGTTCCCCTTTTTATGGAGGCCAAGCCCCACTAAAAATGCTCATCCCCAGAAAGAGGTCCTTTTTTTTCCAAGGGCACTGAGCAGCTGAGATAGTCTTGGTTTTGGATTTCAAACCTTCCGAGCAGGACGGCTTCCGAACATCGAACTAGCACGGGCGAACTGGTGCGGTCACAAGCTTTCAGTAGGATTCGGACCTTCCCAACACTGGATTTCGGTGTTCCTGACCCTTCCCTCAAACTAGGCTGGGCCGAGGCGGGCAACGCGAAGCGTTTACAATTAATTAACCTCGGCTTATCAATATAGAGTTCTTATAGGGATGTTCCTCTCCAATAGTGATGATTCCCCACATTTCACCCAGAAACTTTCGGGTCAACGATTGAAACTATATTAAGCACCAAGGCCGTGAAGCCTAAGTGGAAATGCTACATCACCTGATTGGCCGAACGATGCATTGGTAGCAAAATGCGAAGCTTCTGGGGCCCCCTATAAGAGGACACACCCTTCAAAATGCAACCCCTTTCCCTCACCTCCGATCGAGTGGATTGGCCAAAAAGTCCAAGCTGTTGATTTTTACCCCTAGAATTGTTTTCCCAAACATGGCAAGTCCAGGGACTCGAGAGGTATAAGGCTTAGTTCCAGGTGCAGTAGTAGTGGAGGCAAATGTCTCCGGAGGTGTCGTGGGTCATCCGGGTCCAATGGACGCTTTGCCACACCAGGAATGCTGCCGTCATCAGAGCCGCGCCTGAGAGAGCCCAACCCGCCACCGCCAAGAAAGTACATCAAACCACAGGAAGCCCAAGAAGAAATCCCAAAGTCTGGAATCCGAGTACGAGGAAGCTCAAATTCGTGTGTGTTTTTCTGCGCCACCGTAAATGAGCCGTTAAGAAGCATGTGCCCTCACATCAGCCCACCAAAAGAACCAGCCGAAATTGCCCAAGTGAAGTTGCCCAAGAGGAAATCGTCACACTACCAAAAAGAGAGCAATGCAAGGATCCTTGCTCCTGGCTCCAATCACCCAAAATGCGCATATCAGTCCCGAAGGTTCGAGCGCGCGCCTAAATAACTGGCGGCGGCCCAGTGTGTATGGAAGGGCACATGGACGTCCGGGAGTTTGCACATGTAGGCCATGCTGGGATCCTGCAAGCGATTTGACTAGGAAAACAGGGAGTGCTTTCTTTTGGCTGGGTTGAGCATGTTTACAAAGCAAGCCAGAAAGCAACGGACTCAAACCAAAATTCCAGGACCAAACCAGTCATTGGGCACTGCAAGTAACTCAAGACAAACTTGCTGGTGCTCAGTAGGAGATGTGGGAATGACCCCAAAGGTACCCTCAAGGGAAACCACAAAAACAGGGTTTATAAGATTCCCTGCTGAGCACCGGCAAGCAAAAGGAGCAATTTTCCCTGGGTTGGGCATGTTTACAAAACAAGCCACAAAACAAGACGGATTCAAACCCAAATCCCAGGACCAAACCACTTGCCTGGGCAATGAGCCATGAAGCCAAATCAAGGGCTCTAATCAAAACAAGGTCAATCACCTTAAGGCAATCTGCGTTCAATGGACAATCCTCATCCACGGGAACATGGTGGGGGGCCCTGCGATATGCCTCGTTGCATTCCTTAGGGGTAGGATCAACCAAGCCACTCGCCAGCAATGAAGGGGTCCCGCAGAAAACCTTTCTGAAAGGGCTGATGCTCCCTAGTAGCCCTCGGCAGCTCCGGGTTTGCTGTGCCTCACATATTCGGCCATAAAGCCAAGGAAACACACTGCCTAACTCTTCGGGCAGTTGTGCGCCAAATGACCTTGCCAAAACTGGCAGCCTCACTCTTGCTGGCCGATGGTTAGCAATTGATGAGCACTAAAAGCATCGCGTCCGCTCCAAGAACCACATGAGTGTGACTTGTTGCTGGCCTGGGTTGCGTCTCAGTTGGACACCAGAATACATTTATTAGGTGGGTGGGGTGTTGGATCCCCAAAAAACAGAGAAGCCCCAAAGAAGTTGCGGTCTTCTTTCCGGCTTCCCTACACACCCAACAAAACAACACGGGCGGTTTCCGGGAAGCCAACTCCCCCCCTCCCAGTCCAGCAACTTGGCGTGCCAAGGCGGCGCCAGCGCCAGCGCCAAAGCACTCAGCCACAAGCCCAGCGCCCCCACCAGGCTGAACCTTGGGAAAAGGATCGCGGCGCGAATCGGCGAATCTGTGGATCCACCCCTCGGGCGAATATTGAGAGGACTGCAAAAATTACAAAGGAACCGACAGGGGAATCAACAGGTGAAAACCACGAAAGGCGGATCCATTCTAGAAGGATGCGAATCTCTTCTTGCTGTTCGATACGCGGGGAATTCCGTTGAGGGAATGGTTCTCTGAAAAAATAACTCATGACCCGAAAAAAAAAACAGACAGAACAACAAATGTTTGTTTTTATTCTTTGAGCTTCCCTCAAAAAGGGTGCGGGGGTTTGGAGGTTCCAACTAAGGTTTACCTGATTCTTGCTGGTTAGATAAAAGAAAAACCATCCAACTGTTGTTTTCCTTCAGGAATGAGGAATGGAATGACCCCACCATCCAACTGATGTTTTCCTTTTAGGGAATCCTCAAAGGGTTCACCCCCAAAACCCGGTCTTGGTCATTCCCAACCTATGCCAAGAGGTGGTTTCGAAAGATGGGCGCAACAATTCGGGGAATCAACCTCAGATCAGACCCATCCTTAGGCAACATGTCTGCAACAAGCTCACTCTGTTCTGGTAAGGGCAAATGAACGAAAGCCAACCAGGCAAGCAAAACAGCTGTGATGGCAAGCCCTTGGCCAATCTTGGCCAACTATGCTGTGATGCCATCTATGTCTAGTCAACGGGCCCGAATGTTTTTAAAGCTGGCATCCTTTAGCACATATACCTGACATGGCAGGGCCAGACTTAGACTCATTGCAACAAGCTCACTGTTTGTTGGGAAGGGCAAATGAAGCGAAAACCGAAACGTCAGAAAGCTGTGATTAAAATGGCAAGCCTCTGGCCTGCAATGATACTACCATGTTCTTACAGAACTGTTGGTAGCTCCTTAGCTCCCTTTGTAAATGCAAATTTGGATACCCCCAGCTCCTTGTCTCCCTTCCAAGCACCAGCTAGGACAAGGGTAGAATTTGGCCCCTTTCTTGCGGCTTTCAAGGGAAGCTCTCTTCCCGAGTTGATGGGGCCAAAAAAGTCCAACCTTTTCGCTTGCCACTAACCTGATCCAAACCCAAGAGTTTCAAGTCCAGGAACTCGGGAAGTGAGCGAACCCCACAAAAGCCACGCCGCCGCCCTTTTGGGGAGCTTTTCCAAAAAAAACGGACGCGCCCTCAATTTCTCGGCCTCGGCGGAGGAAAAAAAGGCGGCCGAGCGGCCAGTTCATGCACAGCACCTGGCCGGGGCCACCGATGGGCGCAGCGCCCTCGCTGTGGCGATGGAGCCGGGAGCACAGCGGGTACTGCGGGCGCCCGTGGACCTGTCGTCCGGCCGGGTTCCTGGGTCTTTGGCCAAGTTCATAACCTAAGTAAACCCCGAGTCTCACTTCCCACTGCTTCCTGGACTTTAGCGACTATTGAAATGGGTTTTCACCAGTTTAGAGGTAAACAAAAAGTCTGGAGCTTTCTTTGGCCCATCAACTCGTCGGGAAGTGAGGCTTACAACTTTCCTAAGTGGAGGTAACCTGGATACAAGCGGGTGATACAAGCGGGTTATATACATATATCTTCAGGTAGCCGACCACGTGCTAACTTGGCCGAACATCCAAGTAAGCAGGAGACATGCTCAGCTCACCTCAGAATTCCCCGCTAATGCTCGTTTGAAGGACCCCTCAAAAAAAACAACAACAACGTGTCTCTTGAAAAAAGCCTTCAAAATTATCATTTTGTGCCAGATTGAAGTGAATTGGCACAGCTCAATAAAGGCATGGCTTTGCCCAAATGCAGTCAACGACGATTCTGTTGAATGGACCTGTAATCACGCTGAAAGGTCGCAAGCGACCTGAATCTGCACAAATGATTTTCGTGGATTGGATAAGAACATGGCTGGCTTGAAGACGGAAACCCTGCTTGTGGCAGCCTTGCGCTTTTATCTCGCCTGTTTGCCACGTCTACGGCCTCACGTGGGCTTGGAGTCGCCTCTCTGAAGAAAACAATGTCTTGTCGCTCCAGAAACTGCCGAGACTAGACGAACACATGGGCAGGTTCAATGCACCCCGCCAGTTTCCAGACCTGCCATTCGGAGCAAGGCGCATAGTTATTCCTCAGCTTTGCCCGCCATCTGGACATGTAGCCCGCCTCGCGGAGGCCGCTTGGTTCGGGCTGATTCAACTAACCCAAAATGGATGCCCTCAAAGAAAGACACACCATTCCCCCACACACATCCACAGGCATTGTCTGGCTCCGTCTTGAGGTCTAATTAGGCTGCCACTCGTTGCGACCGGGTCTGACATAGAACATCAAACCACCGATGACGCTGCTGCGACACTCTTCTTAAGTTCAGAGCCTGCAAAGGGTGGTGCCCCTTAGACCTCCAACCTGGCGGGCTTCTGCCGCTGAACTGGGTGCAAAATGGGCGGGCTAGGGAAAGACACCGGTTGGTGTCCGCTTGGATACAGAATATGGGCAATTTTGCACGCACTCAGTATGGTACTCCCCCGGGCCTTGCCTGCAAACCAGGATGTGAAATACCAAGGCCAGGAGCTTTGTGTTCTCCCTTCCCTGGAAATCCCTTCCCTAAATCTAAACACGACCCCCTAATGAAACAAAAACACTGTTTTCCCGCAACAAAGATTTTTACCTATTTAAGAGCCCCAGGTTGTTATTGTTTTCGCGGGGGAAGTAGTTTGAGTTGTAGCAGAAGTTCCTTCCCGCGGCGCGGTTAAAAGAAGCTTGTTTGTGGCTTCTGAAAGGAATGGATCGGGGGGGGGGTAATGCGGCTCGAGTTGGGGTCACGAGGGAGAATCGCTAGTTTAGTATTGGGGGCCCCTTATTGCTAGGAAGAAGGGATTCATAGGAACGGGTCGGCGTCACCATCAAGTGGCCGGTTTCCGTTTGGCGTTGCTTCGAAACCATCCACACATCCCCCTAGCTTGAAACTGAGCATGCTTCTAGGTTTTAAGGCCATACCATAGGCTTTGTATGATTGCCAAAGAAGACAAACAACGAGCAACATAGATGCTAGCAGAAACAAACCCGCGGGGACTTGCGTGCTCGCTTGCTGTAGACGCTTGTGGTGCCCTCCTAGTGTGGCGTAAGCCAACAGGTTGAGGATTGCGTTAACCCACGCTTTGCAGTTACAATCCTTGACCAACACCCGACTCAAGGTTCCTGCACGGAGGATTTCATGGGGCAAGTTTCCCACCATATCTGGCATGGGTCTAAAATAACCCCAAAAGCCGGGAGGGCCGAAACCGTGATTTCATGGACGTAAACATGCTGGAGGCATAATCCGCTTAAACAAACTTCTTCAGGTTTCATCTAAAGTCCTAAAGGGGATCATGGCCTGAGTATTTAAACCTCGATCAAAGAAAGCGCAACAGTGGAGCCACCGTTTGATTCGCAGCCATGCAATCCAGAACCTTTGCCTTGAGGCTGGTGACGTTGGTAGTCTCCCGGCAGTGCGCTGACAGCAGGTCAAGGCACCTAAGGCCCGGGTGTTGACCCAACATGTCAGGCAAACTCAGGAATTCGTATCCTCTGTTGGTTTCCTTTGGAACAAACAGAAAGGCTAGTTGGTCCATGTCCGCTTCCTTTGGGCAACCATACAACCATTGGTAAGCCAATATCTCATCCGTTTTGTGGCGCTGAGCACCAAGACGCAAGGGCATTTGCTGGAGGTGTTCCGCTCGCCCTGGATTCAAGCGATATGTGTGTTGCAAGGAATCTACACTCGTAGTGGCAGCTGGGACGGGCCATTGCTATGGCAGATCCTCTCGTTTCAAAGAAAATCAACATGCGGCAGAAACAGGCTTGTTCCAAATACAATTCGCAAGTGCCACTGCAACACCAACAGGAAAGTCACATCCAACAATTACCAATTCGAAGCACACACGGCAGGAAATTCTCGTCCGATTCAAAGCGATGGAAGTATGGTTGAACCAACACCAGCAAAGGCAGAAGAACTGTGCCAGTCTCAGATCTCCTGCGAAAGCTAACGTTTGATGGGCGCAATGGAAAATGAAGGGTAGCAAAACAAGCAAGCAACTTGTTAACCCTGTGGTGCCCCAATATTCCAAACCACAGAAGTGAAAGCGGAACAAGCGACTTGGCCTAATTGGTCCCCCTGTTGCATTAATTGGCCAACGTTCAACCTTTAACGTAGAATATAAATCTGTACTTCCACGATCATTTAAACAAGGGGCAAAAATATAAAATTATGCCGAGGTTGACCCGGACCAAACCTGGAATTGAAGTGGTCTACCCAAAGCCAAGTTATAAAGTCACTAAGGCGGCAGACAATCCGGAGGACTTTCCCAACTGCATCCACTCCTTGGTTTTGAGGATGTGCCGTGGACGCCCCGATCCCATTTTTGCAAGTGGCCCACAATGGCAAATGACAAATATCATTACCCTCGCCAAGAACAAAAAACAAACATCAAACCTGCACAGCAGTACAGGTTCCTGGCTTGAACAATCTTCCCTAGAGTCCTTCCGTCAGAGGTGATCCTTGCTCCCTCGCCACGGAGACTGAAACTTGCATTTGAGTTGCAAACTGATTTGTGTGGTGATACCCTCCCAGCAACTAACATGGAACCGGACAAAGGGTTTAAAAGGAAAAATGGTTCAAACCAGAACCCCCCTCTCGGGTTCCATGTTAGTTGGTGGGAGGATAGATTCCCTTTAAAACCAGCAAGACAACATATTAAGCCAATGGAAGGAAAAGCCCTTCTCGAAGCCGAGACGCAGCCAAAGAACCAAAAAACACAGCACGAGGCCCACGGCCGCATAGGCCTTTCTGTCCTTCCAAATGCCTCGGTCCGAAAACCCGCGAAACCCCGCTGCCCAGTGGAAACCAAAGCCATGGGGATCTCGTCTCCAGGAGACCTTTTGGAACAACTGCGTTTTACCCCTGGTTTGGGACCACCTCCAAGAGAAACCTCAGCGATGTCTTCAACGCACCGTTTCCAGGGAGGGCCAGGACCTTTTTGAGCGAAGAAGCTTCTAGGCAGCCCATTCATGGTTCCAGTAGAGTCGCGGATGGGTCAACCTTCAGGGAACCCCACCCACAAGAACCCATGCTATGGCTACCTCGCCCTTGGCCTCCGAACAAAATCACATTGTTCACTCTGGTCGCTCTGTTCCATGCTTCAAATGGCTGCGGCTCAAAAAACCGGTACCAAAATGGAACCCTGGTAAGTCGAAACATGGACCAAAACCTGCGGTTTGCCCCCCCCGGTTTTAAATTTTGAGCCACAGCCAAATCAAAGTACTTCTTGATGTTGCACGATCGTCCGAAGGCCCCCGCTTCTTCAGGGTCCTTTCGAACCGAGTTCGGGACGCTGAGGGACCAAGTGCGCGACCTTTAGGGAGTTTGGGGGTCGCCATTTTTTGTTTAAGGCGCAGCAACTGACGCAAAGATCAAATAGGTCCTCCAGTAGAGAGGATAGAATATTTTTCTGTAGTCTATTTTAGTAGGGTTCCGAACCCTCCAACCCAAAAATTTGGTAAAGTTGGTAAACAGTTGGTAAACAAGTTGGTTTTTTGGGGGACCCAGACCAAAAAATGGCCATCCATTTTTGCCAAGGCAAACCCGATCCCATCCGAAGCCCGGGCGTCCCCGCACCGCCCATCCGCGGTCCGGCGGAAGCCGCTGCCGCAGCTTCGGCAGCGCTGAGGCGACTCGCAGAGGTCGCAGCCCGCCACGTCGCAGCTGGCGCAGCGCCAACGGCCCTCCTAGGCGAGGGAGGTCAATGGGACACCCCTATGGGGTTGTGATTTCTGGGCTGCGCATTTTCGGAACAGGATGCTGAAAGTTTAACTTTTAGTGGGTTGCATGGAAATCCCCACTAAACCCTAAAAAGCTAAAAGGCTCAGGGGATGGCTCACCAAGATTTATTGATGGCATTACCCTTGTCAGGGCTTGGCGCCAGGGTGGGGTCCGATTGACGCCTTTGGGACTGGCTTGGCATACCTCCAGGACGAAGACTGCACTTGGTAATGATTTATAGCTCACTTCCTCGTGCCGCATCAAGTTTACATGTGCATGAAATCAGCAAGTGAGCTATAAAACGGACCCTGAACTGAAGGCCAATGCCAGTGCGCGGCAAGCCTCAATTTCTGAAGCGAAGCCTCGCGGTAGGAAGGCACCACACATCGAGCCGTTGATGCAAATGTGTCTGGCAGCGAGAGGCTACACTCTGCGATAGCTTCTAGATGGGTGTGTCTTGTTTTTCGGGGACGCCCAACATTGTTCAACCACAAAAGCAGGTACAATCAAACAACGACCCCCCCACATCAGGGTCCTATTGCTAGAAGGGTTGTTCCCTCCACAAGCGGCCTGAAGCCCAACCAGGGGTTGTAGATCCTGGGTTCCCATTTCGAAGATGGCTACATCAAGGTTCCTCATAGACCAATGTTCAACCCTCGCGGTTTGGTCATCCACACCTTGCCCCGACTCCCCGCCCTTGAGGGCGGCACGGCTCTCTTCCAAAAAGGCCAAAGACGGTTTCGAAAATTCGCCCCGGAAAAAAGAGCGAAGAATCACGGGCTGAAGGACTCAACAGCACTGCACGAACTCACTGGAAAAGGACTGACCAACTGACGGATTGAGCCTCTGACTTGGTAGCAAGCGCAGTGGTCAAGCCAACTTCGGGCGGCTTGCACCTCACATTTAAGGTGTCCAAGCCCCGTTATGGCGTCCCCTGTTTAGGGCTCTCTGAGAAAGGGAAACCCTGGGGTTGATTCCGAGCTAAAGTGGAGAACCAAACAGGGAAAACATCTCTACTCTTGGTATGGTAGCAAGAAACATGTTTTTTGCAAACCCCCAGTAAAAATGAACAGAACCAAAAAACTGAAAAACAAAAAACATGCCAAGAACAGTGAAGAAAAGGGATTGAATCTTCCAGGAACACGTGGAATCCAGCCCCGGGGCCTCCTGTCCGGCCCAACGCCGCATTCCAATAAACTCGCGCATTTCGCTGGGCATCTCGTGCCTAGGCCGCCCGCCAAATCAGAAGCTGGATTTACTTGAGAGGCGGGCGAAGGAAAGCTAGCCAGCCCAACAACGACATGTACGGCCCAGGAGTGGCCAATGATTTAAGAATAGCAACATTTATTAGATGAAAGTCAGTGAGACCCAACCTTGCACCGCTGCAAGGCAAATGGACGAGACTATGGGAACATGCTCGTGCGGGTGGGGGGAGCAGATCACTGCACATCAACGAAAGGAAGAACTGGAAGGGTTGCAAGCATACCTGGAGTGTCCATGACCCTTCAAAAATGGGGTCATGATCCTAAATAATGGGGCCATGAGCGTATTAAGGGTCATGAAGACTCCAGGTACATCCCAGCCTGTGTTTCGATCTTTGGGCTTGGACACCCTGATCCGAGCTTTCATGTTAATTTGCGGGGGAGTCTGATGCACATGAGGCACGGCAAGGATCCAGCGACTTTGCGGCATCATTCTGGGCACTTGGTCCAGAGTCCACAGGATCACAATATTTCGCACCGAGTTTTTGGAATCGGGGGGGGGGTCCCCGGGTAGAGATATGTTCTTCTGACTCATGCAGTTTGAGGCCCTTCCTCCCTCCCAGTTTGAAGCTTTTAGTTGAGAGAACTCCTGCTAGCTTCCGTGAAGGACTCCCACTCAAAGGGGTATGTTCATTCGGGATTCCATTGAAGTGGAAAAAAGGGACGGGAATGAATGCATCGGCATCCTGCCCAAACGGCCTTCCAACGAAAGAGACGCAAAACGCAGAAAGGAACGAAGGAACCAGCGATCGGACGCACAAGCACACAAACAAGCAGCCAGCCAGCCAGCAAGCAAGCAAGAAAGCTTGGCAAGCAAGGCAAAAAAAGAGAGAGTCAAGCCAACCAAAAACGGAAGCAACCACATGCAAACAAACAAACAAACACTCATACAAGCACCAAATACACAAACAGTGAATTACACAATCACACAAAACCTGATGGTTTCTCATATTCACCCCAGGGAAACCGACGTTCATTTTTTGCTTGTCCCAGGCACTTGAGGAATTCCCCGAGAAGCTCTCCTCACACCTGGAAGCAGTTTGCTCGTATGCGACGCGCAGATCCGGAAATTTTCTTGGCTCCCCGGAGCTCTCACTTCCCGAGTTGGCCACCTATAAACTAGGCTGGAATTAGGACCCCAGCAAACAATTATCATTTTTGCCTGGTTAGTGGAAAACAAGGAAACCCCAAAAAAGCAAAAAAGCAAAACAGCAAAAAGGGGAGCTAATTATGGTGAAGTAAAGACATTGAGCCCGCTTGTATCAATGAGGCCTCCCGAAAAAATTCCCCAACAAACATCACCCCAACCAAAAAACACTCACCTTTGGGCCAAAAAGGCGATGTTTAAATCCGCCAAAAAGGGAAATAGAGGGAACCCTGATCAAGGCTAACCCCACTTAGGAAAGATGTAAGTTGTACGCCTCACTTCCCGAGTTGGCGGATGGGCCAAAAAACAAAGGTAACCACATTGTTTTTATGTACCGCTAAAATGGCCACCAAACCCAAAAAGTGCAAAGTCCATGGACTTAAACCAGCCATGCCCCCACGGAGCTAAAAGGTTTGCGATCACCGGGGGCCATGACACAAAACATGACCAACACTGGGAAAAAACTGGGAAACCAACAGGCCCAAGGTCGATTCGCTTTGGGCAAGTAAGCCAACCAAAAGGGCCTCCCCCCAAATCAGGTACGCCCACCGGGCGCATTGAAACCTCCCGTTGAACAACGCTTGTCTGATGAAGATTACGAATTCAAGCTCATTTGCGGCCTATCTCCCACAAGCCGGCCAGTTGCGGCTTCATGGCCCTTATCAAAATGTGCGATATCTTCCTGTTTTTTTTCCCCTTTTTTTTCTGGAGATCTCAGCAACAGTATCCCCCCTTTGCGACGTCAGTTTCAACCTTTCCTTTCGCTCTTTCTGGTTCAATGGCCGGACTCCGGTTGGCTCAGGGATGACCCGCTCCCAAAGAATTGGGGAACCGACCCCAAGTTGGACGAAAGCCCTATGATACGAGAGACCAAATACATCAGCACCTGAATCTGGTTGAACATCCGCGTTGGGGGTAACCTGGCCCGCTCATAGCATGGCCTGTTGTTCAATGTAAAGGCTATGGCCGAACCACTGGGAGCAGAACCGCGGGCGAACCAAGCTGGCCATAAGCTGGCCAACTTCATTGCCAAGTGGCATTCCAGTCGTATGTACTAGGGGGCTGGGGGTCCCTCCAAAAGGAAGGTCTGATTCCCCGCATTTTCACCCAGGGAAACCCCCGCCTTTCTAGCCAAGCCACGCAGGATGCGCCACTTGGGAGCCAGCAAGCGTAAGAAAACACGCCCATGGAATGCCCGCACCGCGCATAACAACGCGCGCAAGCAGGGCTCTCTCTTGATACTTCCGGGTGCAACATTGCCCAAGCGGAAAGCTGCCGAACATACTTCTTTGCATCTTGTCTACAGAAAGGCTGAAGAGCCTTTCTTTCCTCTCCGGCATGTGATTCAGTATGACCATTTTGCTAGCTGGTTTGTGGTTTTTGGTGGTGTAGGATGGCCATCCACTTCCTGCTCATTTGCCCCCAAGAGCCAAAGGGCTGCAAGTCGGCAAAGAACTCCAAAGGAAGTGCTGCCAGCTCTAGATATGCTGGAAAACTGTGTCGTCCTTTTTTTGGTGTATGCGGAAATGAGTGTGCGTGTGTGTGTGCAAATTTTACTATACACCCAAAAGCTTAATTTAGGGATCCCCAAGTAAAGGACCTGTATCATGGCTTTCGCTCGGTATACCCCCGAATCGGTGAGCTCGGCACATCTATGCCTGTTCCGCATTGCATTGCGAATGGGTTCATGCCACTCGCAATGGACGCAGGTCCCACCGGCGTGCTGAATGAATATGTGGGTTCGTTCCCGCACATTGAAAAAGACACCTATATCGCCCTGGAAAAAAGGGATGCACCAGCGAAGGAAGGCAACCCTGCGTGAGCTCGAAGCCAAGGCACCCTCTTGCTGCTTTTTGCCGTTTGGCCCCCTTTTTTTAGACAGTTCCAGTTTGACACCTTGTGGCTTAATCACTTCCGGGGAGAAGTCAGAATGCATTCGGAGGCAGCCAGAAACACATGGCCACATGGACAATTCATCCCAGCTCACTTCTACGGATAGGAAAAGGGCGATCAACTACAAATGTCTCCTGCTGGTTTCCGAAAGTAACGGTGAGAATTGTGGCAGGTCGGCCTTCCTTTGCAGCCGCAAGAAGGACTGATGCAGTGAAACAGGACCTGATTGGCAATTTGTTGTCCTTTGACTAGTTGGGGTACTGCCCCCCCATTTTTCGGTAGCACTGCCCAACCCAACTTGACAATGCCTCTAATCTTCCACAATGTACTGCAGGGGCGAAACAACCATAATGGGATGGTGAGGTTTTGCAAGACCAAACTAAGTCACCATAGGATACATATGTCAGCACCTACCATTGAGGTTCCGGGCACCCCTCGACCTCCTCCTTGCAGCACTGCTCAAAGGTAAAGCCAGCCCGCCTCAGCCGGTTTTCGATAGATTCCCTTTCGAACTAGGGGTGATCCCCCCAAACAGTGAGCGGCTCCTGAGATTCCATGGGTTTGTGTCAAAATAAGAATCGGACCCCCAACAAGGGGTGGTGTCATTTTGGTTTCCCTTTGACAAAGGCTTTTCGACTAGGGTATAAATATCAGCTTCCCTCTGATTGGAGTTTGGGTTGGTGGTTTGGCGGTTATGAGTGGTTTCCCACAAGAACCAGAGGTTGCATCCCCACCAATCCAAACCAACACTTGAACCACCAAAAGGCCTACCTGAATTGGGGGGTGCGGAACCCCGCCCCCCCCCCCCTTCCAAATGGTCTCCAATGAGCCCTTTCTCACCGCACGGGCTTTTTCCGGCTGGCTCGCTTTTTCGGGCGTCTGGCGATCCTTGAGGTAGGTGCCTGAGTCTGATCCAGGACTCTCAACCACAAAGGCCGAAATCATTCACAGGGGCTGGGGCAGCTTTGAACCAAAGCCATCAAGCCTGAGACTGTAATCTCGCCCCTCGTATTGTGAACCTTCAAACACAGAATTGCTCAGGCCCCTTTTTCGAAGAGGACACTTCCCAATGGAGTGTTGTTTCACGAAACCATGTTTGCTGGCGGGCGGCCGACACTGGCAAGCAGGGATATTCAAACTGGCACGGGGACACAGCTGCCGTGGCGCATGTGCTGTTCGAAAGCCAATTGCTGGAAACAGGGGTCGGGTCATAGTGGTACGATCCATGAGATCACTTTGCGGTTCGCTGATCCTTTGCGTACATTTTTGGGGAATTGCAGTGGGATTCTAAAACCCTGCAAACCCTCAACATCAAATCTGAGGGTATGGCAGGGAGCCCCGGAACAGAATGATCGGTCCTACCACTTCTGTGGCTCTGACATTTTCGCGTGTGAGGGTTAGACTGGTACCTGCATCAATTCGGGATTCACCCTGCTAGGGAAATAGCAAGGCAGACCAATCCCCCCCGTGTATTAACTACCCAAGGCGACCCCCTAGAAAACAATCCCCATGAAGTCCCCTGTATTAATTAAATGGGCTTGCTTTTCTGTGTCAAATTCATGTACCTTGATGTGGAGATCGTGGAGAGCCCAAAAAGGCGTGTCCGATCCCAAAACGAGACTACTGCGAGCTACATGAAGTCCAAACTATTGCCTTGTGCCAGTCGCTTGCAGCACTTCCCCGCTTTTTGCCGGCTAAAGGGGCAAAAAATCACGTGGGTAACACCAAAAGGGCGGACAGTTTCGCTTCCGTCCACAGGAAACCCGCAGGCTCGGTTTTTAGGGGGAAAAATAGTTCAGGCCAGGACCCAGCCAGATTCCATGGATGAAAGTCGGGCAACGGTTGGCCTATACACCTAAGAATCACTGCTTGTCTGGTGAAAATCCCTTCCTCGCGGCGACTATTCGTTTTGCCAAAATGTAAGGAACCACACCCCATGTATATCCGGCTTCCTTTGGGAATCAAAAGGGGTCCGAAATTCATTTTGAGAAGCTCGCTTCCTGAGTGGATTGGGTAACACAAATCCAAACTGTGTGTTGTTTAACCAAAGGTTTCTTTCCAAAAAGCATGAAGTCCGAAGCAGAATTCAGGAAAAGAGGAAGCACGGTTGCTTGGCCCTCCAGTAGAGAGATTCTAATAAGGGTACCCTTTTTTCTCCGTAGTCCATGTTAGTAGGGGAACCCTCCCCCAAAGAAGCGCGAGAAAGGGCACCTAAAATAACCTAGATTGAGCTGCAAAGATCTTCCAGCGAGCTTTCCTCCGCCAGCAACACCTCCAAGGGCACCTCCTGGCCGTCCAACCTCAGCAAGGTGCATCGAGAAGGTGGCCACGGGGCCAAATCCAAATCGTGGCCCCAGTGAATATGCTGCCCACTAAAATCGGTCCTAAAATGGGTGGCATCCAAAGTGGCCATGGGGCAAAATCCCGTACTTACAGTGAGCATCCCAATCGATTCCCACTAAAATAGACTGAATTGGGTGGTGAATTCACACATCCCAACCCAAAGGGGATCCCAAAACGGTTTTGACAGCCACAGCCACATCCTCGCACTTAGCTCCAAAGTGGCGGTCCCCCCAAAAAAAACGCCCTTTGACCAGTGATTTGGAGGTTCTCATCACTTGTGCTTGGGGGAACCCAGTTCAACCCCCTCATGAGGAGAAACCCGGTTGAAGGGCGTGCTTGGTGCATTAAAAAAATATCGCTCCCCCCGGCGAGCCAAGGAGCACATCCCGAGAAAGCCTGCGAGGTGCCGACGGCTGGGAACATGACTGACCATGACAGGCAGTGCATTGAAAGCGTGATGTCAACACATGGCCAAAGACATCTAGCCTACACTCATCACCTTGTTCAACCTCAGGCCCGGCCCAAAGGCTTCAACACAAAGTAACCCTCCTTCCAACACTCATGGAAGCTGACAAGAGCAACTTGAAAGACTTACAGTCTTGATGGAAAGGGCTACTGGCCGCTTGAATATCCTCTTTTGCACAAAGGCTAGACCAAAAATGCAGAGTAGGTATCTGTCAGCGCACAAGGAGGTGGAGGAAAAGGACCCTTCAGAGATCAGCGGCCAAAAGCAAGACACATCGCAAAGCAAGAGATGCAAAACAGAAAACAGTCACGTGCCTTCCAGCAAACCGACAGGCAGGCAGGCGGTACCAAGCATAGGATTCCAAGCCATTCCAAGCCCAAAATCAGATCCAACGCGGCCGTAGACCCAACTTGGAGGAACCAGGTAAAGGCTAGGGAAAAAAAAGTCGCGCCGCCGGCCTTTCGGCCAGGGATGCTGCGGAAAGCGAATCAACCTGACAAGGCCGCGCCATCCAGTCCCTGAATGGTGTACGTAAATCCAGATGTCCAGTGGATTTCCAGGGGAGAAAACGGGCATCCTTTTTTTGGGTTGGTCGACTTTAAAGGGAAACCCTTCCCAAAAAAAAGAGAGAAGAAAGGGCACCGCTGGGCAACTGGGTAGAACAATAATTAACACCACCAACCACAAGACTCTGGCAGCTCTGCCAAACTCATGGTGATCTTGTTACCCATGCAGTGTTTGCGGCATCTATTCCACGCGTGCCGGCAAGCCCATGCATCCCCGCAAGCCCATGCATCCCCGAACATGCCGTGGGAAGCCAAGGACTGAATCCAAGTCCACAAGGAGCGTCATCATGGCAGTATACAAAGTGGCCGGCCTGGCTAATGGATGTGGACCCCTCCCTGTAGATTGGATGCTGATTGTTTAAGATACTCATTGAATAAGGGAGCGATAATACATCAAACAGATCAAAGAACATCTCCGCGAGTCACAGGCTATCACAGGCTCTAGTGTTATTCCCATATGTCTGCACACCACAGAGGGTATAAGTACCCTCGCAGCCTTGTTACAGGTCCTTTGCCAAATTGTCGAGTTGACTGGCCAGAAGCGACTGACGCAGCGATCTTGTACTTTGCCAAGCTGAAGAAACTGGCCCCATTATTTTTTACCATGGTCAAAGTCACCCAAGTGGCTGCGGGTCAAAACCAATGGTGCCATTTTTGGTTGGGATTTGTGAATTCACCACCCACTTTAGAACCTATTTTAGTGGGGATGTTGACCCATGGCCAAGTGAGAGGTTCAAGGGAAACACTCCCAGTTGAAGACGTTGACAGCCAAGAGAAAATCAAAGCACCATGACCCCAAAGAAACTCACAGAAAGACAGCCCAATCCACGGCGGAACATGGGACGCCAACAATTGATCCCTGATTATTTTCTCAGTTGCCCAAAGGTCCCAGATTTTCAAGGTTAACGTTTTGTGGCCATGACTGAATTTGCACCAACATGGGAAAACCAAAAGGTCAAAAGGTCGATAAACTGAGTTGTTTAGCACTGCTAAGGAAACCCATGTCCACAATTGGTTCCCAAACCGTAAACTTGACTTGTAGTTCGGGTTGGTCCATGCGGGTGTCCAACGCAAGCCTGAAAGGGCAATTCAACAGAAAACCGATGTGTTTGGTGAGCATTTGGGAATCCAAGTTCTTGTAGAAATTCTGGTTGAGAATCAGCCAGGGTTGCATTTGATTACCAGGTATTCTTTACCTAGGGATGTGTTTTTTTCAGTCTCGGAAAAAGACAACCACTGACGTTAGGTCTATCGGAGAGTTATGACAACTAAAAGCGGCTGCCGCAAAGGAGAAACGAAAAGATCAAACGGTCGATTCACTTTGGGCAGCGAGGTATAGTATAACAACGGGAAATGATCACTGGAAACAGTTACCGAGTCTTCCAATTGCTTAAGTCCCCCAACATGTCCAGTGAGATATCCCCAAAATGCCACGGGACAATCAGTATCCTCCCCCAGGCAAGCATGGAAGCTAGGAGCCTTGGTTCCATTTGAAAAGGCCTTCTGGGAGCTTCCGGCTGTCAGCCTGAGGGAGTGTAACGTCTGAATCCGGGCTGTGGGACATGATCACTTCTGTGATACAACAAAAAGGGCCTCCCAGGGACCACCGCCACATAAAAACCGTGGGATTTCCCCTGGTATCACAGAAGTTGGGTCAACCCCGAGTGATCCACCGCAACCCTGTCCTGAAAGACCTGCGATTCTATAGGCTCCCGCCCGTGCCGTGCCCTGGTGCCCTTGAAGCCTTGGGGTCGATCAGAAAAACCACATCCCAGGGTGATCAACCCGGTTGCGAACTCTGCGAAGCCCTGCTAAAAGTGACTAACTTTTAGTGGTTTGGTACGGAAAACCCATTCATTAGTTGGCAAAAAATGTCAAAGTCCTAACAGCCCTTGGCAAAATGCAGCAAAGATAACCACCACAGCCGACATCTGAACCGACGGAAGCTATCTGTCAGAGTCTGAACTCTTCGAGGCCCACGCCCCCAGCGAGCCCAAAGAGGCGGACCAGTCCACCTCCGCGCCCAGGGCCTGCGGGCGCCGCTGTTGTCTTCTCATGTTTTTTGCTCATTTTTTCCCGACCGGAAAATTGGAGTGCCAAATGCACGGCAAAAACAGGTGGATGTCCCGTAGAATTCCAGGTAGCTCGGAGTTCCCCGATTTTGAGACAAACTGTTATGGTTGCAAAGCCAGCAACGCCACATTCAGGTTTGCACATGCACAGTTGTACTCAGTTGTACCCAAGGGTCCAGTCTAAAAGCCAATTCATGATGGAAGGAGCTGAAAAGCAATGAATTTGCAGCTATGTCTGCACCCCAGAATACTCTAGTTCCTTTGGCGTTTTGGCGCGGGACAACAAACCTCTATTGCAGCCAAGTCTTGCAGGGAATGTGCGCGTGAAGTCCCAGCATTGGATTTTATGGGGTTCGCATTGCTTGACATGCATACGCATGCATTGCTTTCCTTTCAATCGTATTTTTTGCGTCGCCCATGTGCTCCCCAGTTGCAAGCACGCGCTTAGCTTCGCCTCTTTGGGCTTGGCAGACTGTGATAACATGCCCCTTCTGTGATGCCACGGTGGGCCATGCCCCCGACGATTTCTTCGCTTTGAAGCGGAGTTTCGTGGCATGAGTCGCAGAGAATGGACCTTAACGCCATTTCCCACAACCCTGTTTGACTTTTGGAGTTTCCATGGCCAGACCTAATTACACCGATGTCCTTGGCCAAATGGCCCGGCCCCCACAACAGGGTCCCTTAAAGAAGACCTTTGGGCCAAGCCACGATCCAAATCCGGTCCAAATCCTTGGGTTGTTGCGCGCTAGGATGCGGCACCCTGCGCAAGGCTGAAAACCAACGGGCTTCCTTGAAAGGGATGCCGGGTTCCTGTTTTCCCTCTGTATAGGGACGCTTTTCCAGCCACCCCAATTTGGAGAACCTCCGTTGGAGTTCAATGCAAAATTGCAAGCCCTGTGTCTTCTGGAATCCGCCGTTGAAGGAGTGCCCAATTGGCAAGGTATTTCTTGAGATTTTCGGGGAGGGTTGAGGTCCCCCCCCCCCCCCGTCAGCTGCCCAAAGGGCCCGATCCCAAAATGGGAAAACCAGAAGGTCATTTGGCCATGGGTCGAAATCCCGTACCCCCAGTGAACATCCCAATCCCCACTAAAATGGACTAAAACGGGTGGCGAATTCACCTACCAACCAAAATGGGATTGGTTTTGACCCAGAGCCATTTCAGGTCCATTCGCTTTGAACCACTGAGCCCCCCAAATCCGCACGCATGAGTGCCACCTCCGATCCGGGGCCCTCGCTTTCACTGCACCGGCCACCGCTTGGCGCAGCTGTAAGCGGCGCTTCCCTGCGCCAAGGGGCCCATTCAATCGGCCGATTTTCCCCCGGGCCATGGGGGGAA
The DNA here is from genome assembly GCA_963377175.1 of Effrenium voratum. Lineage (NCBI taxonomy): Eukaryota > Dinophyceae > Suessiales > Symbiodiniaceae > Effrenium > Effrenium voratum. The sequence continues at coordinate 946,401 of CAUJNA010001213.1, read as the reverse complement.
TCCATGTGCCGGTTCTGAGCCCACCTGTAGGATAATAAGTGAGTCATACTCAACACATGGAATTACAATGGTCTACGTGGGAACCATGTAAATGTTGAACATGTGGCTGAGGAGCCCTTTATTTTGTGTGTGTGTGTGTTTAAATGGGAGAATGTTCTTCTCCATTGTCTTGCCAGAAGGAAGGACCCGTTTAAATGGAGGGTGGGAGAATGTTCTTCTCCATTGTCTTGCCAGAAGGAAGGACCCGTTTAAATGGAGGGATCTCCTGGCGCAGAAAGCGCCTCTTCTAGGTGGGTTTCTTTGGTAATTTCCCATTTGTCAAAGAGGTGCAAAAGACGACCCGCGACTGCTCCATTGCCCTCCTGGCGTAAACAGCATCCTGACTACACAAAGAACTCTTTCGAACATCAGGACAGCGGTGCAACCTAGGTATATTCAAAAGGCCAAGATGTTGGGGGTCTGTCTCAAACAGAACTTGGGAACTTTCCGAGAAAAAATAAATTCAAACCCCCAAGCTGCGATGGATGGTAAAAAGGGCACTTTTTGGCAGCTTTCAAAGGGAGACCCCACAACGGAGGAAGATTGCACCCCAAATAAACACTCAATTGTTCAGCGACCCGGGAAAAAAGGGCAACCCTTTTTGGGGGAAGACCATTTTGAGTGGGGCAGGCAAAAAAAGGGAAAAAGGGTGCCACTGAACAACTGAGAACAGGAGCCACAAACTGCAAAGCGCCAGGCGACCCGAGACCCGAGTCAAGTGTTCAGCGCCCTCGCCTCGAGGAATCTCGGGAGCGGAGGTAGCGGCTGCCAACCTGGATGTGGGCGGGTCTTTTTCCAGGGGTCCTTGAAAAATCGTGTTTTTGTTTGGTTTTCCCTTTAAACCAACCCCGAAAGGGGTACCCTCCAAAAGGAAACGCACCCATGCTAAGGGGGCGGGTTCATCCACATGTGATGAACCCCAACAAAAAATAAAATGGGTGGTGAATTCACCTACCAACAAAAATGGCATCAAAACCACAGCCATATGGACATCCCCCCTAATGTTGACCCTCTGTAAATCAACCCCAGCTTCTTCATAGGGTGTGTGGTTGGTTTTAGTCGGGGTTCATCACTGTTAATAAAAAAAAAAAAAACATCATTTCCCGCAAAAACGTCGAAGTCCAAAGATCGCCCAGCGGCAGGCTCTGGCGGTCCACCTTGCCGCTGGCTGTGAGCGGCATGGCCTCGCGACGCGCGAGGAGCGACTCCATGCCCTACTGGTCAGTGGTGTGACTAAGAATCTGTTTGCATATCCACTAGGCACGGTTGGCACGCACTAGATTCACGAGATGAGTGGGCAATTGCATGTCCAGGTGCCAACTACCTCTTACCGACGGTGGTGTGGGGTCCCACGTAAAGAACATTTGTGTTGGGAATTGGTGCCCCCCCGCCAAACGTAGAACTTGACTGTACGGTTCTGGAACCCCAAACGGCTTGTTGAAAACACACATTCCCTCTGACCCAACGCTTCAAGGGATCCCTTGGCATGGTTCCCTGTGTGGCAAGGAGGGGGTAGTATCCTTTGAATTTTCCCCTAACATCAGCCCTCGAAACAACTCATGTTGTCGCACACCACCCAAGGATTAAAAAGAAAATCCCCTGGGCAACCAAGAGACCCCCGGTTTCTGCCCGCCTCAACCGTATGGACCTGCTGCGGCACCATGTACGCCTCATTGGGCGCCATGGTTTGTGAGTGTGAAGCTGCGAGTCTGCGACAGAACTTTCATCTTGGCCCTGGATTCATAAATCCAGCCAAAAAGGGTGCCACCGAACAACTGAGTTGATAGGGGGTGCTGCCCTCCAAAAGTGATGAACCAGGGGATTATTCCGCTGCACCCTGTCGGCTTGCCTTTGGGTTGTTTCGGCGTGTGTTTCAGGCGGAATTGTTGAGACCGGTGTCCATGGCAAACGAGTGTTGGGACCCAGTTTGATCCCGCCATGTGACGAGTGCTACGCACATGTCATAAAAAACCTGTTGCAGCAACATAAAATATAATGTGGAACCTAGCCGCGGTGTCACATGGCTTTAAATGAGCTGTATGCGCCATTTAGGGCAATGGAGGCCTGGAGTAGCCCAAGTGGAGCCGGCTCTTCAGCCGGTCGGACCAAAATCGCGAAGCTGGGGCTCCCCACCGGCAACATTGCCGCCTGAGCGTGGGAAAGGGATTTGTTCATCCTCGGTTGCTTTCTGCTCCCTTGCTAAAAGTTTAACTTTTTAGTGGTTTAATGGAACGCCCATGAGCTGGAAAAAAAGTTATAAAGTCCTAACATCCAAGCAAAATGCACCAAAGATTGGCCCAAAGGGGTGCTCCGAGCAAAAGGTCGTGATCGACCTGGAGTGCTGGACTCCGGAAGAGAGGTTAGAATAAGGGTATCGTGTCTTTTTTCTGTGGTCCATTTTAGTAGGGAAACCCTCCCCCAAAAAAGGGGAGAGAAGGGCACTACTGGGGGACCTGGATGCATTTGTTTCCAAAAAGTCCCTCCGGGCCATCTGGTCAAAGACCAGGTCACACCAAAGCCATACAAAGGTGATACTTAAACCACCCCAAATGAAGATATATTTATTCGGCACGCGGCACTGTGGTAAAACACTTCGCAGTGCGTGTCAACTTTGGATCCATGTGGACCGAGCAGGCAGTCATCCCCCTGTGGCCTCTGCAGAAAATATAAAAAATGCATCCAGGTTGCAGTTCTGGTCCCGCCCCCAGCCTGGTTCTTTTCAGGGTAGCCCGCCTATTGCCCAACCAATTACAAAGGGTAATGCAGTGTGCGGTGTCGTTCAAGATTTGCCGCTGCCTTGACATGAGTTTGCCACACCAAAAACTGACTTAGCACAAATCCTGAATGATGGCCCCTTGGAAGCAGTCTGGATCGCACACCACTCCCGAGTCATCTTCCAAACGCTTACTGTTGCAAGTCACTGGGCACAGAAGAAACGCAAGGTTGCCTTGGCTGTAGCCAAGGGTTCTGACATTCTCCACCTGGACTGAGCCTTCCCCCCTTCCCAAAGCCCGGTGTTCTTTTGGCACCGTCTCAAAGAGGCCAGCCCCATTGTCCCTCATTGTACCTCCGGGAAACCACCAAGATCCCCTGCGCGTTGAGCCGATTTCCAAACAGAAATCATCCTGGGCATGAACGATCGCGAGAAACAATAAGAAACGCATATGACCCCGGCCCACGGTGCTTCCTGTGCCGCCGCACTAGGTGCGCACGCAATGCCGAAGTCGTGACCGACGCATCCCTTCGACACCTCGGCTGTGGGGCAAGTGGCCTTCCCTTTGGTGTCCCTTTACAACAGCCCAACAAAAAGGGGACCCTCCCAAAAAGACAAACACCCAAGTTAAGAAGACCTAAACAGGCCAAGCGAGTCAAGAACAAGGAGGGCTTGGCATGGCTTAATGGGTGGCCCTTTCCAAAAACATGAGGTTGAACCAACAAGCTCCTTGCGGATGGCACGGATAGACGAGGATAGGTGCAAATAATTCAGATGAGCACCCTCTAAATACAGCCTGACAATGAACAAACACCATTTTGCAAACAACAACGAATATAATTAAACACATCCAGGACCTGAAGCTGGCGACCCCCAAGCAAAGGACTGGTGAGTTCTCCAGACAGTTCACCGTCACACGGCCTCTGTGTGTCAGCATCATGCCGGACTCCTTTCCTCCCAGCCAACAGGAGAAATCCAACCGCATCCAACCGCCCCGCAGGTGTTCTTAGCCAGCTGACGCAACAAAACAACCGGGGTTTTCGATGGGTTGGTTGAGCATGTTGAACCTTGCGCAAGACCCTCAGGGAAGTCCAAGACGGGTTTTCGTGCAGGGAAGTTCAAGTCCACCGCAGGCTGGATAGCTGAGCGATGTCCAAGTCCGAGTGGCTGCACGAATGCCAGGAGCATAGACCTTTGCGCGTTCCGTGAGGGCGTGGGAGAAGCTCCAAGCAGCTGTTTGAAAGGGAGCCCCTTGAAAAGCGGACAGCCAAGCCACATGTTCCGGCTAGTCACCAACTCTTCTATTCGGTTGAAAGGTCAACAAGTCTTAAAACGTTGAAAAAGGCTTCACAGAACCAAAGGCGGCAGAACAATACGAGTAGCAGTTGGCTTGCGGTGGCTTGCTCTTGGAAGCTTGAAGGCAGTGCCCAGATTCCTCTTTAACCGAGGTAACGTCCCCAACAGGGTGGTTTAACTCACCAAAAGGGGGAAATTGAAATACATAGGCAACAACCCTGTGCAATTTGAACTTGCGAGTGGTGCTGAAACCCACCAAAACTCGGTTGCTTTCTGCTCCCCTGCTTAAAGTTAAACATTTAGTGGTTTAATTGGAAAACCCATTGGTTGGCAAAAAGTTGAAGTCCTGACATCCCTTGGCAAAATGCACAAAGGAAAAGGGGAAGTATAGACAACAACCCCGTCCACTTCGCGCTTGCGAGGTGCACCTTTTCTTTGCCTTCTCGGCTTGCCGCTGTACTGACAGCCGGAGGTGGCCGGCCAACGACTCCAGGCCGGTGCCAAGCGCCGAGGGCGAAGGAATCCAAGGGGTGAACACGGACTTTCACGGCCTCTGGCCCTTGAAGATCCGTGAAGGCAACACATACACATATATATATATATATAATATATATAATAAATATGTATATGTCTAGACATGTGTATATATATATATATGGATACAGATACATATATATATATATATACAATATGATTCTTATTGTTATCACATGTTATAATTGCCGCTTACTAGTGTGTGCACTAGTAGTATTGCTACCATTCTTATGTTTAATCATAATATTGCTATTGAGTATTATTCTTAGTATTATTATTAAGTATCATCATTAACATTAGCAGTCCTATTCGCATTGCTATCATTATCATAATTATTAGCATTATTGTTATTTTTGTATATTCAGCTTCCCTCCAACTTGTGACTTGGTTTGATGGCGTGGAGTTTAGTGGCTGTTTTCCTTTTACCATCTACAAGAACCAGGGTTCAAATCCCCAAACCACCAATTAGCAGTTAAAGTTACGAGTCCCTGAAAGAAACTGACTAGACAGATACTGCTCTTAAAAAAACAACAGCACTCAACAAGCGCTGGGCGGCAACATGTTCGGTCCACATTCACCCTGGCGGGAGATGGATTTCCATCCACGCTCTCCTTTGTGCGGTAGCTGAAACGGATGGCCCCAAAGCCAGGAGCGCATGACGCGTGCTCGTCCGTGCCAGGAGCAAAGATAACATTCGCAGGACACCGCAGCAGCCAGAGAAAGGTCCAACGCTGCACAATGGCGGGAAAGCACTATCTGCGGGTGTGGCCACACCTCGCATGAAAGCCCCCTGAAAGCCAACTTAACTCTTCGCCTTGATGGCCCCTGCCAGGTATCATGGTGGGGAGGGTGGATATGTCTAGTAGGACTGTCACCACAAGTAGCCAGGATTTGTTTCTTGCAGGTGCGCCACGACGTTATCTTTCCAGGGGTATTTGAACCGTTCGAACTTCAGTTGCCCAGTGGTTCAGGTCGAAGAACCAAAACTCTTTTTGGGCTTGACTCATTTCTGAGTCCACCAAACAGGATATGCTTGGCCAGACCAGGCCCCCACAAACAACCAACCCACAAGCGCGGAAAAAGGTGTCCAAAGGATGCTGCTGAACTTCACGCAACCTCTGCAGTGTCCTGCTTCTCAAGCCTCATCTTCCAGCCTGCGGCATGGGATGGCTGCCTCGTGTTTGGTATCTGCTGATCATGGCGTTTGGAAACCCAATACCAAAGGCGCCAAGTACTCGCCTCTCAGCGTCTGCACTTGGATCTCACCCTTAGGTTGTCAAAAGGCCAACTGCTCCTCAACCCACAGGCAGGTAGCAGCCAATCACAACACCTTTGTCTTCCAACGCCCTGCAACAACAGGGGTCCTTCTTGATTTTGCTCTGGGTTGCAAACGGCAAATCGGGCAAAGGCCCTCGCTTTTTCAGGGTGGAAGGTCGATTGTCCCTGAGAAAAAGGGGGCTAGGGATTTCACCACCCTTTACAACTAGGTCCTCCAGTAGAGAGGCTAGTTCTGTAGTCTATTTTAGTAGGGTTCCCCTCCCCCAAAAAGGAACGGCTAAAAGTTGGCACCTAGCTGACCTAGACAGGGTCGAGAGGGGGGGAGGTTGGAGCAGGTAGTAACAGGGATCCTTGCATTATACACCTGAACGTTTCCTTGTAAATGATAGTTTCCCTATATTTTTTATGGCAAACACAACATGTTTCAAATGGTTACAAAACGTATCTCTTAAGGAGCCCTGATTAAAGGGCCTAGAAGTAAAAGCTTCACCCTTTGGAACCTTTATTAAAAATGGGATCCTAAAAAGGGGAAACCAAATTCAGCTTTGCCTTTTCCGCTGAAATGAACCGCCTCCCTTGAAAAGAGTTTCTACACTACCAGGGGGGGGGGGTCTTATTTATGCCACAGTGGAAAAGGCACACCATACACTAAAAGTTGTCATTTCAGGTCAATTGTGGAGATTCAAAGATAGGTGACAGACAAAAATCAAAATAAAAAACATGACCGTCGTCACATGCCGTACTGAACAAAGCAGGCAGAGGATCTGCATGAAAGGGGTCCGCAATTCCGCCTTCTCCAGGGCCGCCAGGCGCGCCGCCCGCAGCGCCGCCGCGTCGCCCGCGGCGGCGGGGGCGCCGGAGCCGCCCAGAGCCTCGAAACGGAGGGCGGGGTTTTCCAAAGAAACAAAATCCACCTGGAGTCTCAAAATTCCAAAAGAGGGGTTTTCCCGGTATGTCCGGGTTTCTGAACTTTCAAGATTTCCTGAAAAGTGGGGTTTACCCTAAAATTATGGGGTGATATCCAATTTTTATGGACAGTTTGAGGGTCCAGGTAACTGGAGTCTTCTGACCCTTAAAACATGGGGACTCGAAATAATGGGGTCATTGACCCATCTTTTTAAGGCTCATGGAGACTCCAGGTAGAGGTACCTTCCCCATTCTTTCCAGGAATCCTTCTTTCTTCCGGAAACCCAGGGAGAACGGCCGGTGTTTGGAGAGAACGATGGTTGAAAAGAATGGAGAATCAATCTCTTTGAGAGGAGAAGCACAAAAAATGGAAAACAAAGGGTGTAGAGGTACTCTTAAAGACATGTCCAGTGATAAACTCCCAGAAAGCGGGAAAATAACCGCCCACACACACTAACATGGAACCTGACAGGGAGCCCGGTGCCTTAAACGGAAAATGATGTTCTTCCCAAACCTCAGACCAAAGGAAAACCAAAATCCGGGGGCACCTTTATTAGGTTCTAAACGCTTTGTTCACCCCATTGAGGACGCTTTGTTCACCCCATTTGCAATCAAGGAAGGGCAAGTGAGTAAGCACCAGTTAGCATGCACGGCAGGTACGGCTAGCACACATTTGGAGACTTCAGCTAGAAAATTGGTGGCAAGTCGACTAACGTTCATGTGCCAAAATTGGGCGGACCCCAACAAATGCGGTGCGGGAAATTCGTTAAATCATTGCAGGGGGGGAGGGATATGAGAATCGGATGGCTTCTCTTTCCACCAGCCCCCAAAAGGCTCCCTTCCAAAAATGGATGGACTTGAGACTTTCAGCGTGAAACCCCAACGGCAATTCCCAAAGTATAGATCGGCTTGGGGGTTAGGGTGTGCTTCCCCATCTACCCGCTACTAGAAGGACCAGGGGGTTCACATCCCCAAACCACAAATAACCACCCATTCAGGGTTACTGAATAGATTTTTATTGTCTCAAAAGCAGAAGTGGGGCTTTCTTTTCAACGCCGGAGCAGGCTGTACATCACTCCCGCGGTTTGGGAAGCGGAGTAACACTTGTAGATTCTTTCAGATTCCATATGAAACCTCATCTTTTTATTTCTATGAAACTGTTCAAATCAGGTGTCTGGTTTCATTTAGATTCTTTCTGTTCACTCCTATCATGATGATCTTGACAAGTCTGAAGTGGCCAGCTCGGGCTTCGGGGCTTCGGACTCGAGTCCACCTAACAATCCTCTCCTAAACTAGGCTGGAAAAATCGGACCACAGCGAAACAAGATCTGTTTTTTGTTGCCTGGTGAGTGGAAAACAAAGGGAACCCCCAAAAAAGCCGCCCCCCCCAAAAAAAAGGGGGGAACTCATTCTGGGGAAGTAAACAAAATCGGGTTCCTTTCGCCTTCGCTTCAAGCAGCCACCCAAAGCCCGTGGGATGCCCAAAGCGGCTCGCTCCCGTTGAACCTGTTGCTCGCTTGCGGATGGATGAGACCTGGAAATGAATGGTGATCACCTGTTGGGTTGCCATGACGCCAACATGGGATCCCACAAATAGAAAGCCGAAAGGTCCAAAGGTCGATTCGCTTTGGGCAACTGAGGCCGGGTGATTGGTGACGCTGACAGTTCCCGAGCGGAACTGCGGCAGCTCCACGTCCAGAAAACCTTGGGCCCAAGTTCGGCTGAAAAATACCACTCTTCTACAAAAGTCCCTCCATTTCCCTGTGTGAGATCTCCAAAAGTCGCCATTGTTTTGGAACCCACCCAAACCCATCAGAATTTTTGAAGGGACGTTTCAGGTGACCCCGTCAACCCTCGCATCCCTCAATTCGAGGCGCTGTGCCGGCCGTCTCCCGCCAGTCGCCCGCGGACTTCTTCCAGCCGGCAAAGGTCTGCATGACGGCCTCGAACCAAAAACAAACAATCCGCAGCTTCAGATCCCCCGCGGAAAGTCGGAAAATGGCTCGTGGGCTACCAGGCACTACACCCAGACAACCAAAAGCCTCATAGGATGCCTGGCATCTCTGCGAAAGGCCCGGAGAAATTGAGAAATATGGCCGTGGGTCAAGAATTGGTACCCCAAGTGGAGCCCTGGGAATTGGAACCAAGGACTAAAACCTGCGGTCCCCTGGTCGTTTAATTTTGACCCATACCCATATAGTTCGGATTCTGTTCCTGATTTACCCGACGAGAAATAACAGTGTCTGGGCGACCCCAGATTTGGGGCAAGTCAAGATCGAAGAACCCGCCCTTCTCTCTCGCCCTGTTGCGATTGGTGCCTCACTTCCGGACCGGAAAAAGTTCAAACTGATTGTTTGCCACTCAAATGCTCCAAACCGAAAAGTGACCGAAGTCCATGAACTTGATTTATACTGGGGGGGTGGGGGCCCCTCCACATGTGGTCTGATTCCCCACATTTCACCCAGGGACTCCCCCCCTCAAACAAAAAGCAGCAACACGGCGGGTGTTTGCGCCTCGGGCGTCTTGCAGCTGGCCACATCCGAGCGTCCGTCCACGGCTTCCACGGCCTCTCACGGTTTGGTGTGGCCCTTTCGGGGTGTGTTTCGAGGAAACGCAAAACTCACTTCCTGAGTGGATTGACCCACCACCTTGCGGGCCGGCCCCTTCCAAGAGACCCTCAAAAAACCGCCGAAACTCAAGAATTTGTATACCTGCGCAAATGGGCGTCTTGTCTGATGACATGGGAGTAGTTATTTGTGGGGCTCGGTACTTTATCAGCTTGGCTGAATGGCAAACCATAAGCAGCGCCAGTAGTTTGGGGGGGTCCCCCTAGATGTTTGACCACCCATCCAAATTTGGAGGGTGGCGGGGTGGCTCAGCATGGTGCAACCCTTTTTGGGTGGTAAATCCAGCTCCCTTGATTTCTTGTGGGCAAGGCTTCTGTATGTGTTTGTTTTTTTGTCGAGGGTAACTACCGCTTCTTGGAGGTTTCGATCAACCCAGCTTTGGCATACACGAAGCGAAGGAACAGTCATGTTCCCGCTGTTGAGCCGGACTTGAAGCGAAGGGGAGCATGTGTTGGAAGCAGTTTTGAGGGTGTCACTTCAGCAGCACTACCTCCTCCCTCCCCTCCAAGGTTTCATGAAAAGGGGAATTCTCAAATCGCATTGTCCAAATGATGTCCCAAGCCACGCACAAGGCAAGCACACGGAGCCCTCAAAGTGGCATAGATACTCTTTGCCAAAATCATAAGACGCACGTGACTCTAAACACTAGGGACCATTTTTGACGCAGGACGAGGCGTCACTGCCGCCACCCAAGGGGTGGAACGCCTTGGAGGCCTATGCCCTTTGTGCTGGCGAGAAGGAGAAAATCTGTGTGTGGCAGGTTCCCGTCCCAAAAAGAGCTTCGCTGCTTTGAGACAAACCTCTCCAAGTATGCCCGGCTGGACATGAGGGGGCCCGAGGGCTGCAACTTCTCTCTTGAGGCTTGGTACTGTACCATTTTTAGGGTTCGCTTAAAGGGAAAGCAAAGGGAACACGCCACTCATTCGGACGAAACCTGCGAGACGTGCGACATTAATTGGGGTCTTAAAATTGGGACACCCATCTTTACATGGCCTGGCTCTGAGACTTGCACACTGAATGGCAAAGTGCAGGGTGCCTCATTTCACAAAAAAAACCTGTGAGAGGGCTTAGTGGTGAGTTTCCCTTTGACTGTCTTTTGATTGTTTCTCCTCTTTTTGGCACACACACACACCAATCCTACACTGATTAGGGAGTCTTTTTTAGGGGACTGCCCCACCCCAAGCAAAAGGGAAAGTAATGTTCCTTTCGTCGAGAAAACCACCAACACGAGGGGTACCAACTCCAGTGGAACGGAACACCTCTCAGGTTCTGTTTTGGGTTTGGGTCCTCAACTGAGAAAAAACGGGACTGGGTGCGCAGACTCCAGTCTTCCACACCCATTCATTTGGAGCCACAGCGTCACCCATGAGTTTCATGAGTGACACTTGAGGCCACTCAGGGACCCTTCAGGGACCCTGCCATCGCATCGCTTTCCATGCGGAAAAGAGCACAAAGGAGGTGAGCCTCCCTTTCCGCCCCCCGAGACTCACTTCAACGGTCCAAACCCCAAAAGTGACAAGAATTCCATGAACTCAGGGACCAAGACAAGAAGCTGTGCGACTCGCCAACCAACCGCGACGGAACCGACGCCGACGCCTTGCCTTCCCGTGGGAATCCACGAGGATGAGGCTCGGGATGCCTGAGACCTCGAAGTGCCTCCGGAACCACTTCGAAGTCCGCGACCAAAATGCGGACCAAACAAACCTAGGGGTACCTTCCAACCATTCTTTCTAGGGATCCTCCTTTCTAGAAAACCTCCAGAATCCCGAGAAAACGCCTGGGTTTTGAAAAGAACGATGGTTGCAAATAATGGGGAATCAAGCCCTGGAAAAATGGAATGAGTCCTCCCAAGAAGCATCTGCGAACATATAGTGTGATGCATTTGCACACCTGTGCATCTCTAGACTTCATGGCAACATAATGCTCGCGATCGAATTCTGCAGAGCCTACAAAGTAAAAGACAGGGTGGAACCTGCCAAAACTGAGTTGCCCAAATGGCCTGGAACTAAAATGAACCTTTTGGGGCCAGGACCAAGATCAGAAAACCAAGATGGGACAAATCAAAAGGTCCAAAGACAGGTTGAACAAGTGAGAAGAACTGTTTGGGTTTGGGAAGCTCCTCAATTGGAGCCTGGGCCACGAGCAGACCAGTGGATGTGACTGGAAACGCCATTGACCGGCAGCTTCCCCTCGGGCCAAGCGGGGGCTGGCCTGCACTTGCAGGGGGTCCTATACATTTCCAATCTTAGAATACAACCCTCTAGAAGAAAACCCATATTCAATAGGCGTTTTAAACGCTATGTAGTTGTGCATTCCTATGCATATCTCCTACTAGCTCGCTCGTTAAAAAACAAAAAACAACAGGAACAGGGTTCATACACATTCAGGTGCTCTACAAATTAACTGAGAAAAACAAGAAGGGTCTAATTCCCAAAAGAAGTTCGCTCCTCAAATGGGTGGGTTGTTGTGTCCTATGTTCATCTGTAAGGGAGCAATTTCATCCTTAACTTTTTTTGTGGATACCTTCCTGAATGAAACCGCCGGGTCTACTCAAATTGGGGATGCTCTTTTTATTGTCCAGGCTTCGCACCAGTTGGTCTTCGCTCCAGTTGGTCCAGTACAAATAAGGCTTCATCCATGCCAAGTGTTGCAGAGTTTCGTCCATCCACAGTCCGGGCGTGCTTTCTTGAGGGTACCCTTTTCTTTTGAGGCTACCCTTTTTGGGTGGTTTGAAATGGACATCATGATGTTTATCCGTCCTTTCTTTTTTTGGGGGGCATTGTATTTGAACACAATGCCTTTGTGGACCGCCCCATTCCCCCCCCCCCACCCCCCACTCCCCCTCCCAGGTCTCTTCCGCCTGGACAGTTGCTCGCGCTCCTTGGTGGCCTTAAAGTCCACCGCCAGCCAATCTCCGTGGTGGTCGGCGAAGTAGTCCTACCGTCCCCCGGGGTTTTGGCGTATAAAACCTGATTAAACAAGCTGGGCTTGGTTAATCTGCGGGGTCCCTGAACTGTTTATAACTTATATCTTAAGATGATTGGTTTTGGTGTTCAATAACCCCTGTTTATCAATATGGGGGTGTTCCCATCCCCCAGAAGTGATATTTACCCTCACTAAAACCAGGCACCCCTGCTTATCAACTGGGGTTGGTGAATCTAGGGGTTCCCATTGTTTTTTTTGTACATCTAAGATGATTCCCACTCCCCCCCCAAGACTACATCCACAAAAAAAAATGGGTAACACTATTTAGGTACATTGCAAAATTCTGGTAATGTGTTTGGGGTGGCAGAAACCATCTTAGACATAACACGCCAAAAGAGGAAGGGACCAACTCACGTCCTGGTGGATTGCAGCACAACTCCATCCAAAAACCACACGCCGTTTTTCAAGGGATCCTGCAAATCAGATGGTACTTGTCATTTTTTGGCCTCTATCTCTTCCTGAGTGGATTGGCCAAGAACAGTCAAACCTTCTTGCTTGCCACGAAAAAGATGTCTGCCCAACAAGCAAAAGTTCAGGAAGTCAGGGAGTGAGTCAATATTTCTTTCGAAAGGAACCACAGGAACCTTGTGATGTTCCGGAGTTGCCCTCTATCTTGAGGGGAAGAGGTAAGGTTTCCAATTTCATTCTGGCCTTTCCCTGCACCGGAAAAAGAAGCATGCGTGCCTCGTCCCCCTCCATGTTTAACTCAGTTGCCGAAAGCGCCCTGTAGTACAAGGTGATCACCTTGTGGGGCCACCCAAAATGGGAACCCGGAATGGGAAAACCAAAAGGAGCTTTCAGGTCGACTCCGTTTGGACAACACCGCAACCCCCAACCCCCTGTGTTTCATGGGGTGGAGATCCAAACAACGAAAAATCGTTCGGTTCACCACCCCTCCCCCTCCTCCTCCCCGTTTGCTCCTGGGCCTCCTCTGGAGTTTTGTCTGCGGACACGAAGATGATCTCCACGTTCTCGCCCTTCTCCTTGAGCGTCTCGTAGAACCTCGTGGCTCAAAACCCCCGAAGGCCCAGGCCGTACGCTGCGGTCGTAAGGCTGAAAGATTCGGGGGGGGGGGGTCCCTCGCGGGCCTGTTGCGGCCAGCTCCCATCGGATCACCCCCCCCCAAAATCCCCATGTTCGAGCTGTGCGCGCAACAAGCCCCCCGCGGAGGAAGTTCAACATGTTGCTGGTGAATACTCACGTCCGGGTTGGTCGGATCAAAAAGGTTCAGATGTTTGATTCACCGCTAGAGTGACCATTCCAAAACGCTCTCAAGCCCTTGGAAAATCAGCCTGGGGCACCCCAAGACCACAGATTCCTGGCTGGTGCCATAGGTGGGGAATGTGGGAAGGAACCGGAAGGGGATTCCCTTGAAGGAAGCCACCAGTTGGATGGTTTACAAGGGTCATTCCCTTCCATTTGCTTCTCGCCTGCTGGAAAAAACTGTGGAACATATGTCCACTAGTGATATAAAAAACCCTTAAACACAAAGGGAACATGAGTGTGGGTCAAAAATAGGTACCCAAACTGGAACACTGGTAAATGGAAGCAAGGACTAAAACCTGCGGCCCCTGGTGATTCAATTTTGACGCTTGCCCATTCCAGTAAATGGACGGAGTCCACTTCGTAGGGCCCCGGGGATCCTAATGAACATCCCAATGAACATTGCAGCTATACATGGGTCAAAACTGCAGCCATATATTTTCACATGGCCATGGGTCAAAACCCAAATCGGCTAGCCCCCGGTGAACATCCGATTCAATCCAACCACTAAAATAAGTTCTAAAATGGGTGAATTCACAAATCCCCCAAAATGGGATCCCTTTCGTTGTGACCCACAGCCATCTCTCTCGCGTTTCCTCGCATCAATTCGAGGCGCTGCTTCAGGGCCGGCGTGAATCCTCTGCATGGCGGGCACCAGTGAGCCGAGAAGTAGAGCCTCGGGCGGAAAGCGGATCGAGGTTCTCGTAGCTTCCATGGCCCGGGATGCCTCCTTTTCAAGTCAAACAACAAATTGGAGAGGCGGTTGGAGGGGCATGGTGGAAAATTCCTGGGGTAGGGCTGCTTTCTGGGCCAAGGAGTCAAAAAAGGGTCTCACTTCCTGAGAAAAAATGGCCAGGAAACCTCCAAACCTTTGGTTTACCACTGAATGGTGTTGCACAAGGGTTAAAAAACCATCAACTCCCGAGTGGTACAAAACATGTGTCCAATCCCGGGGAAGATGGGTGCTGAAAAGAAGGAGGGGGTGGAAAATTTCGGGAATCAACCATGGAAGGTGGGTCTTTGTCGAGGCAGTTTTGGGTCTGGTGAACACGCCCGTGCGTTTGAGGCACTTCCCCACTCTTGCCGGCAAGCCGAAATCCAGAAAAAACAACGAGGAAACAGGTGCTTCCCCTTTAGACCCACGGATTTTCCCACGGAAAATCCCAAGCCTCGACGGATTTCCTGAGGGCTTTCGAAAGCCTTGCAGCCAAGCCGGACGTTTCAGATGTGGCTGCAAGGCGGGTTTTCCTTGGAGTTGGTACCAGCTGTGGGTTTTTAAGGCGAAGCAGAGGGAAAGCGGGGACGGCACTTTGTCTTGGGGAGAAAAAGGGGCCAACAACTTTGAACCTGACCCAACGGTTCTCAAGTGATCTATACTCAAAGTTGCATGCAAATATGCGGACGGCTAACAAAGCACAAACATGGATTCCTTTAACTTGGCCAAGTCATGTTCAAGCAGCCAAAGCATGGGGATTACAAATATACATATATATATATATATATACAGCAACCCCTGGCACCCCCAATAAAATGATGCGAGGATCGCCACCACTTTGCCAGTGATGTCGCCCTTGGACCCATCCTGGCACAGGGAGAGGCACAAGCAAGCCAGACAACTTGCCCATCTTTCGAAACCTAAACATCCACACAAGGACATGCTCAAGGAACAAAATGAAACATACATACCTCTTTCTATATATATATATATATATGTGTGTGCATCTATATGTATGCATATGTTTATTTCTTTCTTTCTTTCTTTCTTTCTTTCTTTCTTTCTTTCTTTCTTTCTTTCTTTCTTTCTTTCTTTCTTTCTTTCTCTCTCTCTCTCTCTCTCCCGCGCTCTCTGCCAGAGGTGTTTCTTCGCACATCTTAGCACTTGTTCAATCCTACCCACATGCCGTCCGGGCTTGCGAAATGAACAATGCGGCCAATAGGCTAAAGCCCGATCCGCTTGCCACTTTCGCTTGACATCAAAGCCGATTCGTGACGAACTGGGAGATCTGGGCCTTTCCCGGCCCATGTTCCTGCGGTAAAAAGCCGCTTGCTGAAAACCGGGCTGCCCTCAGATAGCTGGGAGCCAAGTTCAAAGTGCTCCTTGCTCAGGAAGCTTCCTGACTCCCTTGCTGCTGAGTCACCCAACAAGTCCCCAACAACTGCGGCGCCGAAGGCTCTTGGACGTTCAAAGGGCTGGAATGAGCCAACTTTGATGAGAAAAAAAACGCCAGGTGAGAATCGGATTCCCAGATTCATGTTTATGGCAAAAGCCCTTGCAGAACTCTTAGATCCTTAGGGCCCAAGAAACGCTAAGCATCGGGTCCATGGATCTCGGCCTCTCTCCTTTTGGGTTTTGCTTTAATGAAGAGATCTTACTAGCTTTTCGGGGGGGGGGGGAGGGGTTGTGTTTCTTGCTTAAACCTGAGCCAATTCCTGGGGTGCCACTACCCGTCCTTCTTTACCAGCGGCAGGCTTGCCAAGGGCGACGCCATCGATGAGTTGCGTGAGTCACGTCTCTGGAACTGAGCCGAATGCTTGCCGGCGGATCTATACAAAGCCTTCCCGCCCCCCCCAGAAAAAAACACTGTGATCATGGAAGCGAACAGCAGGAAAGCAGTGGAAAAAAACAACGTCGCCAAGTGAAACGGCAGTCGGCTTTGGCGGGCCTTTCTTTCAGCCATTTCAGGCAGGTTCAAAACCCTTTAGCAGATCAAGCACAAGTCTACTTCCGCAAAACAAAAGAACATCTCAGAAACAAGAGTTAGAATCAGAGCACATATAAACAACAAGATACACATCGAGCTAGTGTGTTTGATATTGCTTCCTCACTTCCTGAGTGAACTGGCAACACACATGTTGATGCTTCATATTTGCACATATTCCAAGGGCAAACATCCAAAGCCCAATCATCCACATGTATCAAACTGCTCCAAACCCAACACATTCATTCCAGATCCAAGGCCGCTTCGTTTTTTGTTTTGCCTCCGTAAAATGCTCCAAACCCAGAGGCTCCTGGGGCTTTCAATGGAAGACCCGACCCCTCCATTAGACACCCCGAAGGTGTTTGGGGGTCTCAAAACCTGTTTGAGGGCCGAAATACATCGGGAGCCTCTGGGAACTCCAAAAAGGTGAGGTCCCCCGAGCCGGAGGGCCCGAGTCAAACCGACCCGAGGCCGAGGACCCGAGGCCTCGGGGACCCGGGCCGGGTGGGGCAGAGCGCCGCGGTGGCCGCGGCCACCTCCGGGAGACGCTCCAAGACCTGCGACGAGGGGGCAGAGCGGGGGAGTGGGGAGGCCCGGGGAGTGGGGGGGAGGGAGGGGGAAGGGGAGGGACAGGGAGGGGAGGGAGGGGGGTTGGAGGAGTCTATTTGGCCAAGAACCCGAAAAATAAAAAATAAAATAAACAAAGTACCCAGTGAATCCATTACCTGTAAAGGTTAAAACAGAACAAAATACCCCGTGATTCAAACTTTATACGTACATATGTATAGATAACCAAGGGAAACACTCTTGAAAAACCCAAAGGGACAACATGTGTCTCAGTTGCCCAAAGGACCCAGAAATAAAAGGTTAACCTTTTGGGACCTTTGCCAAAAATGGAAAAAAAACACATGGGAAACCAAAAGGTCAAAAGGTCAAAAGGTCGATTCGCTTTGGGCAAGTGTTGCTCTAGTGGCAGCCGGGATCCACTGGGCGGAAGTTCGGCCCTAAAGTATCGAGTCCGAGCCGCCGCTTCGATCTCCCCCAGCTCGATGCGGAAGCCCCGAAACTTCACCTGGTGGCCCCCAAAGACTCCGAGGAATGGGCGGCTTTGCAAGATACCACTGGCAAAATGGGCGGTGTTGCCAAGCTGCAAAGGGGTAATTAAACAAACTGGTGGTGTGCAACCTTTCTGCCAAACTCGGTTTGCAGTGGCTGGCTCCCATATCATCTATGAACAGGAACAATGTGTCTCAAACATAGGGGCACTCCTTTTCAAAACAGAAAATGTGTGGCTTTGCAACCTTAAACCACCCTGAAAACGGCGCCCCTCAGAAAACACGAAAGGACGGAAAACTGCATGTACCTATTTGGGGCTGCATACAAATCTTCGCTGATTCCGAGTTCCAAGTGCAAGGGAGTTAAGTGGCTGGCTCGTAGATCGCTGCACATCAACGAAAGGAGCAAATCGCAGGTTTGCAAGCATACATCCCAGCCCATGTTTCAATCTTTGGGCTTGGACACTCTGATCCGACTTTCAATTTGGGCAATCGGTCCATAGGATCACAATACTTCGCCTTTCCGGGTCATTCCTAAGGCGTGTAGCAAAACATGGGGTCGCCAAAAGTGTACATGCTGGCCATATTGAATATCACATCAGCTAACTCGGATGCCGTGGCGAGGTAATCAAGCTGCATGTGGGAAACCTCTGCCACAACCCATCGGGAATTTCCCGTTTTAGCTTCCATTTCCAGAAAAAAACAAACATGCCCTTTCTTCGGTTGCCGGGACATTCCTTTGCTTCTTCTTCCCGGGTGCTTCACGATTTAAGGCGTTGCACGGGCGATTGCGGCGCTTTGGCGTGGAAGTGCGCTTTTATGCGTGCGGCTTTTTGTGGCAGTTGTGACGGCTTTTTGTGAGCGCTGTGCCGCCATTTGCGGGCGCTTGTCCTTGCTTCGGCGCCGGGAATCCGCGGGTGTTTGAGTTGCAAACTGAGGCACAAACAGAAATTACAAGTAAAAACATACTCGTTGGAATGTCCAGGTCCTTTCTTTGTGGGCTGTTTGTTCAAAATGGAGGGTTTGTCAATCCTAATCCATAATCCCCACAGGAAACCACTATCAAGGGGACTCCTTGCGAAACCCAAGGTAAGGATCAAGGATTGCCTTTGAACAGCCCAGTCTTTCTCTGCAGGCTAACATGGGACCCAAAAAGCCATCCTTTGTAGAGGAAACTTCTTCTGGGGGAGCTGACAAGACTTGGTTGCTGTTGACCCCCCTGCAAAAAGTGGATCACTTTTTAGGGGTTAAGTGGAAAACCCAACTTGATTTCAACCTAAAAGTTAAAGTCTAAAGACCCAACCCAATAGCCGTCAAGAAGAAGACCCCCTTTGGGTTCCTTCCGTTCATTTCTACTCCTGGGATGGATCCCGTGCCTGTTGGTCCAGTCGCCCCAGGAACTCGAGACCGTCTCCTGCGCGAAAGTCGTAACGAAACAAAAACAAACAACAAAACAGAAAGACACCGCAGCCCAACAAATGGGCGCCTGAAACCTGAAAATTCCCTCAAGAGTGGGTTTTACTCCAACATGATGGGGTGATATCCCATTTTCATGGGTAGTTTGAGGATCCAGGTGTCGATCTTTTCGAGGGTATCCCCTGTTTGCAGCCTTTAAAGGAAAAGAACAACAAAACAAACATTATGGGGTCCAACCTAAACGAAGACACGCCCAAATGGAACCTGTGGAACGCACCCCACGGCCAGGTCTTCACAGCAAAAATGAAGAATCAACAGAACAGCTCTTGACGGAATATCATTGAATGCCAGCTGAATGTCGTGGTTTGGGTATGGTTTGTGATGCGAGATGGATTTGATGTGACATGTCTGCCCAACGCTTTGCGACGTAGGTCCTGCGTGGCGCACCAGGTCGCCAGTGCGATACACCTGACATCCCCGGTCCCGCCAGGTGGGGAACACGCGAGTCCACCTATGATTTCCCTACCCGCCGAAAAAAAAGAAGAAGGGCCAGACCCGCATTGGTCTACTTGTCCATTTGCCACATGTTTGAGCCACACCCGTATGTCAGTTCTGGGGTCTTCGCAAGGTTTGAGACCTGGGAAGGCTATAGCCCACTCGTAAGGCCCTTGCAGGATGACGAAGTACTGGGTGTTAAATAGATGGAACAAATTGAAACATTGACAGAAATGGCTGGGCAAAAGCGAAAAAGTGGAAGAACGTGGAAAAATGGACAAGATCCTACACCCCGTTGCCTTCCATTTGGGGGAACTTGCGAGTTCTGATGCTGAAGCGACCACGGGCAGTCCATTATCAGCCGTCCGCGCCTTGCCCTCGTCGCTGTCAAGGAAGCTTTGGGCCGTAAGCTCCGGGCGGTTGTGGTACCCCAAGGCCACTCCTATGCCACCAACCTGCGGCGCTCAATGAGGCTTCCGTCCAACAAAAATCCTCAGCTTCCGTCCCCTTGCAAAATATGTGTTTGACTCCGGTTCATATTTAGTGAACCTGAAGACGTAGCATCATTTAAACTGTGACATACCCTCCAAGACCCAGCCAAGGTAAACACAAATGAATACATCGCCTAAAGGCTGCGATAAACTGCGCGTCACAACTTGTGAAGGCAAGACACCAGCAGCTCACCGTCAGCCTCTTCTTCGCCTGCCTCGGGGCGGTTCAGGAGACCAGGTGACATGGCCCTGATTGCAAGAGTGGACCACCTAACTCAAAAAGGACCCCCAGCAAAAAACATGTTTTGCCTGGTAGTGGAAAACAAAGGGAACCCCAAAAAAGCCAACAAATGAAAAGGGGAACTTCTTCTGGGGAAGCTAAATGGTGCTTGGTGGAGGTGGATCCTATAGCCAGGTGATGTCCACCAAGGGCTTCTCCATTGAAACTCAAAACCACGATCATGTGACTTGCCAGGTGTCTAAAAACAAAACGAGCTGACGAGCCTGCGCGCACATGCTCCGATGGTGAAAGCCTGCCACAAGAAAGCTTGCTTGCCCAAACGGCCAGACATTTGAGGGCTGACTTCCTGCCTGCGATTCCAAAGGGACCCTCTTCAACATGTCTCCGTTCATTTCCGCGCCTTCGGATGTTGAAAGGGACGCCTGACCGAAAAAAGGACTGCGGTTTTTGGCGGCCTTTCCGGAAACATGACAACGTACAGAATGAAGAGTGGTCCCTTTGGCAAACCGTCAAACCTGTTCTGGCAATCCCTGTACTCGTCGGCGCCGTATGCGTTCCAACAATATCCATTGGGTTGTCAACAACAAGTTGTTTGGCACCTTTTCCCAATAGGGCGCAAGTGGCTTTTTTAACGTGTGCACGAGTGGTGCGTGTGTGTGTGTGTGTGTGTGTGTGTGTGTGTGTGTGTGTGAGTAGGACGTGCGGTGTGCGAGTGGACTGTGCGATTGTGCGAGCGGAAGGGGCGAGGGCCCGCTTGAGTGGACGAGAGAGCCCTACTTGCACACTGTTTCACTCGAACAGTAACTTTCGGCTCATTTGTTGTGACCTTGTGTTCGAGCCGCTCGCCCGCCCACTCGCACACTCGCACGCAGGCTCCCAGGGTACTCGGAGGCTACTCCTGCAGGAACTATCCCCATTTTATTTTGCAACCTCTTGGATCCAGCAAAAAATATCCAGCTTAAAAGGACAAGCCTAAGTCATCGCATGGACTCCTATGGGGGCTATGGGGGCTATCCCTGGAGAAGCCGAGGACAAGCCAGGGTGAAGCCAGTGCGAGGGCCAAGGTTTGGAGGTATGAGGTTACTCCATGCCTCCACATTCAGAAACAAACATTGAATGCTCACCCCCAAGAGGCTCTGTTGGAAATGGCATCAACCTGACCATCGCACTGGTCCAAACTATCAACCTCTGGCTGATTACCACAAGGCGTCCCAAAGCGGGATCCCTTTTGGGGAACTGTGGCACAAGAATCCCAAACAAAGCACAGCCCACGACTTGCACAGAACACATGAGAGGGAGGGAGGGCCCTGGAAACCCATATATGCCCTTTTTTTCTCTGTCCATACGGTTTGGGCCATAAAGAAATGACCCTACGGGTCATGTACGGCTTTTTGTCAACAATTTGTTGAACAAAAATACGGGTTGCATACGGCCAATTACGGCCACCGGCTAGCAAAAAATGATCATACGGGAAAAACCGATCCAAATACGGGTTCCGTCCAAACAAAATGGCCAAACGGCTTTCCAGGGTAAACAGGAAAAGCACCTGACTAAATCCGGGGTCCAGAAACTGAGGGCGAAGTTTGTCCTTTCTTTTCGAGCAAGCCGCTTTCCCCGACGCTGCGGTGCGGTCGCCAGCCCAAAAAAAAACAGCACCCTTCCCCTCACAGCATCAACCTCAACTGGGCGGGGGGCTGGGGAGGCGGACATTGAAAAAAAATTGAAAAAGACCCCTGCTGAGCCCCCAGGCGTGCGAGATGGCCAAGCGCACATTGGGCAGGGCCCAGCCAATAGGCACAGAACCTTTGGGTGCAAAACCTGGCGCCGGCCCTGAAACCTCCCAAGTTGCATCCAAAAGCCAGCTGGATTGCAAGGATTCGCACCCACAGCAGCAAAAGATATGTGTTTGCCTGCCGAGCAAGGAAGTTTCATCTTTGGGCACCCCATATATTTCCGAAAACCTGCAGGGAATCCAAACAAGGAATTCCTGAAGGAGATGTATGGTGTGCGTGCTCCTTGTGGATGGAAAAACTTTCCGCGATTGGATTGGCTCAATGCATGCTTAGTGAACAAACATGTGGAACTAGATAAGGGCAAGTAACCGTTTGACATTCAAGTTGATTCAAGCCTTCCAACTTCAATGGTGGTTTTCTTCATTGAAATTTAAAGGAAACGCACCTGCTTCAAGTTTAATTTGGTTTGGGCTTCAAACTGTGCTTTAGATCAAGTCGCGTCCTCATGTTTGACTTTGATTGATATTGACCTTTTTCAAAGATAGGAATTCTTTCCAAGTGATGCTGTGGATGGACGAAATCCTGCACCACCTAAGAAACCCTGGAATAATGATTCCACCTGCAAATACCAACAAGCAATGGCTTCAACCATGGTTTCAAAGTGGTGCAGGATTTCGCCCATCCACAGTATGTTAATAGAGTTGAATCAGAATTGATGGATGGAACTGCGCAAGGCCATGGAGCACTTTTATACTTCATGCGAAACATTGAAAAGACGCTTCAGGGCAGTGAGCGCGATGCAAATGTTGAGCTGCGCGTTGGTCACCAAGAGTAGTGCAGCCCATTCACAGCAATTCGCGCCGCTCGTGAAATGAGCTTCTTGGTTTTGCGCCGCCCCGGGTCCACAAGTTGCATGTATGACTCGCCCATGACCTTCCGCTCCACCTCAGCGCTCAGCTCCTTCAGCTGGGGACTCCTGGAATCCCACGCAGAAATATCTCCTGCCAGCGCCCACTCAGCGCCAAACATCTCAGCATGTTGGCCTATGCGCTCAACTCGAGCCTGGCTCGAGAGGCCCTTCAAGTCTTATGCTGCCAATCGCCTGCTGGAAGTGGATGAGACTCAGGATTCAAGATGCTGGACAAACCTGTCTGAATCCTGAAAAGTGACCTCAAAGTGGTGTTAAGGTTAAAGTTCTCAAGGCCCCAGATTCTGAAGAAAGACTTCCGGCAATTGTAAATCGCGAAGCACTGAACACATGCAATGTTGCTTCGCGTTGCCGGGGGGGGGAGGGGCATTTATATGCATAATACAAAAAATATAAATATGTGCGTGTTGGTAGGCATAGGTACATAGAGTAAACCCACTTGAATACGTATAAAAATCATCACAGCCGCACACGGGGGAGAAAAACAAAAAAGAGCAAATATCGCTCATGCTGTGTACATATTTTGTCACAATCACCCGTGGAACCCCCAAGTGCTGGATTATTCTTTTGACTCCTTTTGAAGTTCTGAAAAGGTGCCTCCAACAACCCAGTTGCCCCCATTTAGGACCCAAAACACCTTTTGAGACCGCAGACCAAAGGTCGGTTTTGGGCTTAGGTCGCGGCCTTCTAGCGATCGCAGTGTTCTGGGAGCCAGGCGCTAGCACTTAAACCAGCAACCCCGTCAATAGAGAGAGGGCACCTTGTAAGGGTCCATGTTTAGCACAGAATCCAGCAAACAAGCAAGGCAAAGAAAAAAGGTGTATTAAAAAACTCACACCTGAACAGATCGGCCAGGGACAAGCAAAGAACAAAAGTTGTATTAAACAACTGGAAACATTCAAAACACCTTATCGGATCGGGCAGATTGGGCTAGGGACTTGCTACCACGTCCTTCTAGCTCCGAAAGGCTCCCTCTTGAAAAGCAACTCGTTGCTTTTTCCCCCGGCTCCCTTCCAAGCACCGGCTAGTAGCTTGGTTGACGCGGGAAGGGGAACAAAAATTCAAGTGTTAGCAGTGAAGTGGTTGGATTTCAACCACTAACTTAGCATAAGCAAAATGTAAAAGCTTACCCAACAACAACCACGCAACCTCCCACTCAACCCTTCCCCCCCCCCTCCGATTTTTGATGTTTTTCGGACATTTGCGCCTGGTTGAGTGGCTGAGTGGCTTCAAGTCCAGCAAGCCTCTAGAGGTTCTTTGGTTCAGACCTACGGCCCAAGCCACGGATCCGATCCGCGCGGACGCGTCCGCCTGGTGCCAGGCGGAAGCTGGTGGCCCAAACGGTGGCCTCCTGCGGTTCTTTTTTGGCGGGCGAGCTGCTTGGCTCGGGGGTGTCTCGGTGGCGAACTCCGCGAAGCCCTGCTAACAGTTTTTCTTGTAGTGTTTTAATACGGAAAACTTGCTGCAAGTGGACCACTTGTAGGGTTTTGATACGGAAAAAAATCCTTGGTTGGCAAAAAGTGGTTCAGTCCTAACATCCAAGCCAAATGCCGCAGAGGTCTTCTTGGCTGTTGACCTCTAAATCGGCCAAACCACAAAGAAGTGACTCAAGCTC
This sequence comes from Effrenium voratum, assembly GCA_963377175.1. Lineage (NCBI taxonomy): Eukaryota > Dinophyceae > Suessiales > Symbiodiniaceae > Effrenium > Effrenium voratum. The sequence continues at coordinate 922,087 of CAUJNA010001213.1, read as the reverse complement.
CAGAAGCACCGGATGTGAGTTTTAGGGGACCCCCCCCAAAAAAAGACCCCCCCCGACCTGGTTCCCGTTTGCTTTTCAGGCCGAGTAACACCCCCCCCACCTGTTATTGAAGGGGTATGCGTGAGTTGGGAAAAATCGAAGCCCACAAAGTGTGGGCCAAAAACAGGCAACCCCAAAATCGTCCAAAATGGCTCGCCCTGAGAAATGGAAACAGACTAGAACCTGCGGTTCGCTGGTGGTGTAGTTTTGACCCATATCCATCATAATCTAGTGCTGCCCGGGTTCTCCTGGTTACAAAACAATATGGAATCGGGCACGGGTTTCCGAAGATGTTTTTACCCAAGACACGTCTTGCACCAAGCCCGGAACCCGAAACCCGACAACCCCCCGCCCCCCCGACACCCCGCCGTGGGGCCGTAGGCGTTCCAGAGACCCGCGCCGGAACTGGAGAGCAACGGCTCCACCAAGCTGAGCGGGAAGGCCTGCCGCAGATGCGAAGCGCAGACCCCAGATTTTCATCGCGGTCCCGGTGTCCGATTAGGCCACGTTGACCCCACCGCGCCTCTCCGCCGCAAATGGCGGCCAAACCTGCGCAGGCGCCGCAGATGGGTCCCTGTGTGTGTCCAACCTGGGGGTCAAGGACCCTCACTTCCTGAGTGGAGTGGTCGGCAAGGATCAAGGTTTTTGCTTACCACCAAAACAGACACGTTCAAGTCCGGAATCTGGGAAAGTGAGTTCCAAGTGGCTGGTTTCATGTAGGCTTCCTTTTGAAGTCGGCTGAACTGGAGTCGCTTCAATCTTGCACACAGCCAAATAATGGAGCGCGCGCCCCTCAACAAAGACTTCTTGCACTGGACCCATTGTATTCAGCCAGGGCTGATAAACCATGACCCCAACTCTTTTTGCTCAAAAGGTGAGAGATGTTAACCAACAAAAGCAAAGCAGAAGGACCAGGTGGAAAGGCTTTGATAAACATTACCCCAACTCGGCTCAAAAGGTGATATGTTCCAACAAAAGCAAAGCAGAAGGACCCCGTGGAAAGGCTTTGATAAACATGACCCCAACTCGGCTCAAAAGGTGATATCATATCATGTTCCAACAAAAGCAAAGCAGAAGGACCAGGTGGAAAGGCTTTGATAAACATGACCCCAACTCGGCTCAAAAGGTGATATGTTCCAACAAAAGCAAAGCAGAAGGACCCCGTGGAAAGGCTTTGATAAGCATGACCCCAACTCGGCTCAAAAGGTGATATCATATCATGTTCCAACAAAAGCAAAGCAGAAGGACCCCGTGGAAAGGCCTTTGATAAACATGGACCCCAACTCGGCTTCAAAAGGTGAGATGTTCTGCAAAGCAAAGCAGAAGGACCCCGTGGAACGGCTTTGATAAACATGACCCCAACTCGGCTCAAAAGGTGATATGTTCCAACAAAAGCAAAGCAGAAGGACCCCGTGGAAAGGCTTTGATAAACATGCCCCCAACTCGGCTCAACAGGTGATATGTTCCAACCAAAGCAAAGCAGAAGGACCCCGTGGAAAGGCTTTGATAAACATGACCCCAACTCGGCTCAAAAGGTGATATGTTCCGACAAAAGCAAAGCAGAAGGACCCCGAGGAAAGGCTTTGATAAACATGGCCCCAACTCGGCTCAAAAGGTGATATGTTCCAACAAAAGCAAAGCAGAAGGACCCCGTGGAAAGGCTTTGATAAACATGACCCCAACTCGGCTCAAAACCCCAACTCGGCTCAATAGGTGATATGTTCCAACAAAAGCAAAGGCAGAAGGACCCGTGGAAAGGCTTTGATAAACATGACCAACTCGGTCAAAAAGGTGATATGTTCCAACAAAAGCAAAGCAGAAGGGCCCCCGCGCACGACCGCTCAAAAACATGACCCAACTCGGCTCTAAAAAGGTGATATGTTCCAACAAAAGCAAAGCAGAAGGACCCCGTGGAAAGGCTTTGATAAACATGACCCCAACTCGGCTCAAAAGGTGATATGTTCCAACAAAAGCAAAGCAGAAGGACCCCGTGGAAAGGCTTTGATAAACATGACCCCAACTCGGCTCAAAAGGTGATATGTTCCAACAAAAGCAAAGCAGAAGGACCCCGTGGAAAGGCTTTGATAAACATGACCCCAACTCGGCTCAAAAGGTGATATGTTCCAACAAAAGCAAAGCAGAAGGACCCCGTGGAAAGGCTTTGATAAACATGACCCCAACTCGGCTCAAAGGGTGATATGTTCCAACAAAAGCAAGCAGAAGAAGGACCCCGTGGAAAGGCTTTGATAAACATAACCCCAACTCGGCTCAAAGGTGATATGTCAAAAGGTCCAACAAAAGCAAAGCAGAAGGACCCCGTGGAAAGGCTTTGATAAACATGACCCCAACTCGGCTCAAAAGGTGATATGTGCCAACAAAAGCAAAGCAGAAGGACCCCGTGGAAAGGCTTTGGTAAACATGACCCCAACTCGGCTCAAAAGGTGATATGTTCCAACAAAAGCAAAGCAGAAGGACCCCGTGGAAAGGCTTTGATAAGCATGACCCCAACTCGGCTCAAAAGGTGATATGTTCCAACAAAAGCAAAGCAGAAGGACCCCGTGGAAAGGCTTTGATAAACATGACCCCAACTCGGCTCAAAAGGTGATATGTTCCAACAAAAGCAAAGCAGAAGGACCCCGTGGAAAGGCTTTGATAAACATGACCCCAACTCGGCTCAAAAGGTGATATGTTCCAACAAAAGCAAAGCAAAAGGACCCCGTGGAAAGGCTTTGACAAACATGACCCCAACTCGGCTCAAAAGGTGATATGTTCCAACAAAAGCAAAGCAGAAGGACCCCGTGGAAAGGCTTTGATAAACATGACCCCAACTCGGCTCAAAAGGTGATATGCTCCAACAAAAGCAAAGCAAAAGGACCCCGTGGAAAGGCTTTGACAAACATGACCCCAACTCGGCTCAAAAGGTGATATGTTCCAACAAAAGCAAAGCAGAAGGACCCCGTGGAAAGGCTTTGATAAACATGACCCCAACTCGGCTCAAAAGGTGATATGCTCCAACAAAAGCAAAGCAGAAGGACCCCGTGGAAAGGCTTTGATAAACATGACAACTCGGCTCAAAAGGTGATATGTTCCAACAAAAGCAAAGCAGAAGGACCCCGTGGAAAGGCTTTGGTAAACATGACCCCAACTCGGCTCAAAAAGTGATATGTTCCAACAAAAGCAAAGCAGAAGGACCCCGTGGAAAGGCTTTGATAAACATGACCCCAACTCGGCTCAAAAGGTGATATGTTCCAACAAAAGCAAAGCAGAAGGACCCCGTGGAAAGGCTTTGATAAACATGACCCCAACTCGGCTCAAAAGGTGATATGTTCCAACAAAAGCAAAGCAGAAGGACCCCGTGGAAAGGCTTTGATAAACATGACCCCAACTCGGCTCAAAAGGTGATATGTTCCAACAAAAGCAAAGCAGAAGGACCCCGTGGAAAGGCTTTGATAAACATGACCCCAACTCGGCTCAAAAGGTGATATGTTCCAACAAAAGCAAATCAGAAGGACCCCGTGGAAAGGCTTTGATAAACATGACCCCAACTCGGCTCAAAAGGTGATACGTTCCAACAAAAGCAAAGCAGAAGGGCCCCGTGGAAAGGCTTTGATGAACATGACCCCAACTCGGCTCAAAAGGTGATATGTTCCAACAAAAGCAAAGCAGAAGGACGCCGTGGAAAGGCTTTGATAAACATGCGGCTCAAAAGGTGATATGTTCCAACAAAAGCAAAGCAGAAGGACCCCGTGGAAAGGCTTTGATAAACATGACCCCAACTCGGCTCAAAAGGTGATATGTTCCAACAAAAGCAAAGCAGAAGGACCCCGTGGAAAGGCTTTGATAAACATGACCCCAACTCGGCTCAAAAGGTGATATGTTCCAACAAAAGCAAAGCAGAAGGACCCTTTTGGAACAAGTCCGCGCTTCCGTTGTCCGCTTCCAAACGCAACCGAGGATGAAGCAGACAACCGGCCCCAAAAACGCAAACGCACATTGACATCTCTAATAAGAGCTCCCTTTTGGGAGAAAATCGTTGTTGGGTGCGGGGTTGTCTATCATCAACCATTGACATCCAGATTCCGATCCAGATTCCGATCCAGATTTCGTTCTAGATTCGGCAAACAAAAAGCAACCTCACATTGGAGGGCTCCAAAATCCTGAAAAAACAAAGAAGGACACACCATGACATACCCAAAGAACGACTCCCCGACCGTTACCTTCCCCTCCCGCCTGCATGTCCGGTCCAGCCGTTCGCCACCAACGACCGCCACATGGCCGGGGTGCCCTGCAGGAGGTCTGCCCCCTGCCAGCGTACCACCCCCCCCGAGCGCAACGGCTTGAGGCGAACAAATGGCTGCTCAACACATGGCACCCAACATTGGCACCTTGGTAAATGGAACCAAAGCCTGAAAATCCGGGGAAAGCCTGAGATCCGCAACCACATAAGCAAGTCTACGGCAACATACGGTCAAAACTCTGGTGAGTACGCCTTATTCAGTGAAAAAACAGTACGCACTGCTTGACAAGCCTTCTTTCGAGGCAACCTCATGTCAAATGAGGCCGTTCAATTAAGAAGCCTTGTAAAGGCAACAAAGGATCGAGAGACATATTTGACACCATGCTTCTGCCCAGCGCGTTGCTTGAATGTCGACACCCATTGGCCCCTAAGGCCCCAAGACCGTAAGGCAACCCAGGTGATTCTGGGAGAGCAACCCTGCTCCAACCACATGTCTGCTGGGTTGACTTCCAATTTGCCTCTTGGCTTGACAAAAACGGAATGTCCAAAACACAGGTGTGTGTGTGTGTGTGTCAATGTGCGTTTTGGGAGGGGGCATCATCACTTTGAGACCAAGCCACTCTCTCCTAAGGGGACCTGGTTGATTGATAGGGGGGTGCCCCCTTTCTGCGGGGGCCCTATTGATAGGTTGGGATGGGATTATTCATCCGGGGTCAACATGAAGGGGCTTAGACTGTGCCGCCCCTTCGCCTGGCTCCCGACAAGCCGTGCCAGCTTGCCGCCGTTCCGCGCTGTGCTTGCCTGGAGGCCGGCGAAAACTTGGGGTACATTTTAGTAAGACACCCTCGACATATTTCTAAGGCTTGATTCCCCATTCTCTTCACTCATCGTTCTCTTTAGAAACCACCTGCTTTCCAGGGGGTTGGCCATTTTTTGAAGAGAAGGATCCCTGAAGAAAATGGGGAGGGTACGGCTAGAATATTGTGTCTAAGGTCCCAACCATACCCCCGGGTACGTGCCCCTGCAAGAAGCTCAACTACATACTGGGCACACAAGTGGGATACCACGGGTACCTGCCCAGGGGCGAGTGGTTTGGCCCGCATAAAGGAAGCAACTTGTAGAGTTGAAAGATTTGTTGACTTTAAGGGACCCAGGTTGTTGGAAAAAGACCAAACAAATCAGACCACTGTGCAATTCAGAGACATACAGACCCTTTTCGAACAGTTTTGGAGGGAAACCAACAGGAAAACCCACCTATGGCGGGTGTCCCAATCCCTATAATCTGGTGGTTTCAAGGGACACCCCACAGTAAGGTTAACTTCGGATGCATCCGGAGGCTGAGGAGCCTGCTAGTCCCTAGCAACCCCCTCAACTAGTTCATGTCCTTACTGAGTTTATACCTGGAACCAGCCCTGATTTGTGTCATCCAGAAACCCCTCGAAATGCCAACACCGAGTGGCCGAGACCAGGAACAAGGAGAAGCCAAAACACAGCGGCCAAAAGATCTCCAGCACGGAGATGTCGAAGCCTCGAGCGATTCGATTTGGTCGGTGAGTCGACATGGGGATTTGGATCAACGAACGGGGGTCCTGTTCGCTTCTGTTGCTCCCTTTGGCTTCCCCTTACCAACCACAAAGGTCTTCCCTCAATTTTTCAAAACAGGTGGACCTGGTGTTCCTTCTAAACCAAGGTGAATCGGCATTGAGGACGTCTGGTACGTGACTCGAAGACTATAGCTCGAGGAGCAGTAAGTCGTGGTCGCCAGCAACTGCCCGCCCACGCCGTCGCCCGCGTCGCCCGTGTCACGGCCCGGCCGGATCATGTCGTTGAAGGCATGGAGGACATTCCTCGGATGCCCGGGTCCCATGCCGTCACTTGCTCGGATTGATTGGGCTCCCGTTTGCCCAACTTGTTTGGGTGTCAAAATTAGGGGACCCCGAAAGGTTGTCTTGTTGGTGTCCCTTTGAAACAACCCCATAAAGGATACCCTGCAGAAACACACACAAACAGGAATTAGCCAACGACAAAGGATCCAACATGTAAATGGCCACACTTCAGCCTCTGATGTGCAACATACCCGTGTCTCAAGCCCTCCATGCAAGTCCAGGCGGCAAAACGCCCCGTCGAGCAACCAGCACGCCTGCCAAGATCCATTCCGCAACCCTGAATTTGCGCTCCTTCTCGGAAAGCAAAAAACCATATGTGCAATTTGAGTACATGTCTTGGTATAGGGGACGCCCTATGTTAGTCTAACGTTATATGTTTGCCTGCCTCGAAACCACCCCGCAAAGGGGTACCCTCAACAAACAAACACACCCATGTCCGATGAAAACTCCCCAAATACGGCGCTTTTGGATCTGGGGGGAAGCAAAAAGGCCGCCTCGTTTCGATCCCCGAGGAAAAAAAACATCCCCCCCAACAGGACAGGTCCAAAAAGAACTTGCCCGGCCACAACTGCCCTTCCGCTGGCAAGCTCATGGAGCTCGGCCTCCGAACTGGTTGGTTTCCTTTCTGGGCTTTCCTTTGCAAGCCAATACACCCAAATGGCTGTGGGTCAAAACCAATGGTACCATTTTGGGGTAGGTGTGCCACCCATTTTAGAACCTATTTAGTGGGATCTGCTACCCAAACCGATGCATGTAAAGAATTAAGAGGGCTTCTTGCAACACATCTTTGTTGTTCTTGCAACACATCTTTGTTGTGTTGAAGCGGTCAAGCTCCGCCCATGCCTTGATTGCGGGCGAACAGCCTGCCTTTGGGTGTACCAGTGCTGCCGGAGGTGTACCTCAGCCGAGGACGGGAGCAGCCTCCCACTCAAAACGAATTGAACCAGAAAACATAATAAGTATAAGCATACAAAGAAAAGTGACGTGACTCATTGGCCTTCTCCAAATATGGCCTTAAGGCAACTGCCAATACGTTCTTGGTCATGGTCCTAACCTCCCAAAGGCTGTTTGTTCAGCCGTATGTCACTGGCAAAACAGGATGCCAATGTTCTTGTGAATGAATGACTTATGGGCAATGGGCCAAAGGGATCCGACGATCACTTTCTGCTGGTTGAACATGGCAATGGATAGACACACAGAAGAGCAAAACAAAAAGTCTGGCAACCCACACAATTGCAAAAGCTCACACACCTGCATCGCCAGTTGCTGCAATTTGTTCCCAGCCGCTGTGACTGTTCTTAGGGTAAAGCGCCTGGAAAAAAGTCGAAGGCAACTTGGCCATCCAGGCAGCTTGCTGTTTTTGTGCCATGAAAACGCGTGAGAGACATCTCTCGCTCCTCATGGCTCCCCAGATCTTCCGGGCGGCATCAAGTAGGCGGGTGTTTGCAGGTCCGTGGGTTCCACGGCCAGATCTGGGGCAGAAAGAGGAGGCTGAGCGCCCTCCGGGCAGATCAAGCGGCCTCGGCGCGTCGCATAAACTCGGTGGTTTTCGGCTCCCCTGCTAAAAGTTTAACTTTTGGTGGTTTAATGGAAAACCCAAGAGTTAGCAAAAAGTTAAAGTCCTAACATCCAAGCAACATGCAACAATGTAAGTGTTTTGTGGTTTTTCAGGTTGGTCTTCAGGGGAACACAAAGGAGACATTCACGTGTTTTCTGCGGGTCCCCCAAAAATTGGCACTTGACACACCCGCACTTCACGTGGAACCCGTGCAAGGTCTGGGATTGATGTCCTTCCCCTTGCCCACGTGAACATGTGGTGGCCCATGACAAAAAGTCAGACCCAGCGTTGAGCCAAGGGATTCATCCCAAGTGGCTCGATGATGAATTAATGCAACCATTGGAGTTGGCTCCCCCAATGTCCACGGCCAGCTAGAGCAAAGCAAAATTACCAAAAGGAAGGCGCACTTGAACGGTTTGCTTCGGACATTTTAGATCCTTAAAGAACTTCAGCATGGAGCCCCAAATTGTCAACCCAGGACAATAAACCCATATTTAGCAATATGGGGGTGCCCCTGGTTTTAGTGGGGCGTTCATCTCTTTTGGAGGGGCCCCCACCTGTCATTACTCTGGGGGCAGCATTAGCGCAGTCTCTTTTGGAATCTTAAGTGGGACCCGATCTACGTGGGACTCGCGCACGTCAATCAAGAGGTTTGTGAATAATCCAGGTCCCCCAACAAACATGCGTACGTTGAAAACAAACGTGCGTGGGATTCCTTCCCTCAAAGTGGATCTACAGGCAGGTCCCGTTAATTTCGCTGGGTAGCAGAATTACAGGGCTCAACGCATGAATATGGCTTTAAAGGGCCCACAACCCCATTTCTTACTATCCAGGCCTTGATATCAAACATTCCCCTTTGAGCATCCTTCCAAAGGCAAAAGGAAACTCAATCAAAAGCGGATGCTTCAACACCAAAACGGGAGGCATAGAAGCTGGACCAAAACTTGCTGGTGCGATAGGCAGGGAATGAGAAATGGAATGACCCCTACAAACCATCCAGCTGGTGGTTTCCTTTAAGGGAATCCCCCGGTTCATTCCCTCAACCTCTGCCTATCGCACCAAGAAGCCGCACCCATCGCTGCCCCGCGGACCCCCCCGGCCGAAGCGCCGTCGACGGCCGCCACCCGCACGATGCGCTCCTCCGGCAGCAGGTTCCGGCGCCGGACGCACCAGCAGGTGACGAGGACCTCCGCCCCGCTGTCCTGGCGAATGCGTCGAGGCCACTGCAGCGCATACCGAAAACCTGGCAGTTGGATCGCCAGTTGCAATCGCTTTTTTCTATGGACTTTACCCCAAAAAACCAGCAACAGTGACTGAAAAAAGCAGCGGCAGTAAAGCCAAACAAAATGGATCCTCCGAAAATGGCCGTAACAAAATGCCATGATTTGTTGGTTTCTGTGCAATATTCAATAGGCATCCAGTAAACTAGTCCAAACCCCAAAAGTGGCTGAAGGCCGAAAAGGAACTCAGGAACTCAGGAACTGAGCCAGGAAACGAAACATACTTTTGCCACGTGACTTTTTTTGACAAATCGTCTAGGAATGGCCCCAGGTGCCGTTACAGGAGCTTGGTCAAGCCAGCAGGCCAGGTTCCATGTCGGGGGGGGGCAAGAACAGGGCGCCACCCCCAAACCAACATGCGGGCATTTCTTTTGGTGTGCATCTAAACCAAGGGGAACATGTAGCGTCAAAAGATCCATCTAAACCAAGGGGACATTTTAGCCTCAGAAGAAGACGCCGACAAATTGGACCTTTCAAATAGGCCGTTTTGACCCGACAGTTGAGGGGCCCAATCAAGGCCTGATCGGCGTAGTTGAGGCCGTTGCAGGAGGGGCCTGGCAAACTCGAACCAAACTTTCTAGTGTAGCGCCCCTCGCGAACTGAAGGGGTATTCGGCAAATTGTTGTCAGGCTTTTTTCGGGGATCACACACGAAGTGATAAACAAAGTGGCATGAAACACACGTTGGGAACTAATGCGAAAAAGTAAGCCAAGTTCGGCCATGTAAGAAAGGTTCTCATTCTAACCTCCTGACCATAAGCCCCCTCCTTCTGGTCCGGTGAGAAAGGTACTGCGTTAAATCAGCAAATAACGTGCATTTTGTGTAGGATAAAGGTTTCAACCCCACCCCCCCAAAAAAAATACACTACCCGTACACAACCTCTACAGCCACTCTAGCCACCAAAACACTCCTCCAGCAAAAACCGGAGCCGTGCCCCAGGATGGGTCGGCTCAAGTGGCAGGTAGGCCTTTCCAGCGCACCAGACCTTCGAGTCAGACCACAGGGTGCCCTAGAAGCAAAAAATAAGCTTTTGGTGACCGAAAACTATCCAAAACGGGGAAACCAAAAAGTGAAAAGGTCGGCTTTAAGTGAGCTTTTTCAGTCTATGCCGGTTCTCCCGTCCACCTCGCCATGGATCCATAGTGGGATTGTGTGGGGGGTAGGCAACCATTTCCTTTGGCCTGTCAAGGGCATTTTTTGGGTTGCCTTTATTCTGTTTGAAACTGGAATCACCGGGTATTAGATGGGTCTCTCTTTCTGGCGGTGCCGCAATTTGAGGTGGTTTTCGAGAGAACCATTGTGGGGGTCCCCCTGTTCTGGCTTGTAAAACATCACCCCTACCAAGGGAACCTAATAATGGGGGGTCAGCATTATTAAATAATGCTGACCCCCCATATGAATCAACCCCATGCAGTCATCACTGTTGGAGGGGAACACCCCCCCATTAATAAACTGGGGTTGATTAATATGAGGTCAGCATTGGCCACAAAGGTGGCAGCAAGATCCACTTCAAAAACAAACCCCTAGAGCGGGTTGTCAGAAGGGACGGGGCCGGGGGGGGGGGGGCCGATGATTGGCCCTGTCACAAGGTTGTTCTTCTCCCATGGTTTTGGCTGTCATAAGGTTGTCCTGATGCCATCCTTTTGGGCATGTGTTTTGGCAGACCTCTAAGACATCTCCATTGACAACGGCATCTTCCTTCTTCGGCCAACTTTCTTTGGCAGCAAATCGGCTTGCAAAGCCACTAAGCCCCATTTGGGATTTGTGCAACCCGATTTCTCACATCCGCAGTGGATTGATCGGCCAGAACCAGTGCAACTTGCAGCTTTTACCAACCAACAAAACGGTCTTCGACAAAAAGCGGCTCAAGTGGGAAGACGGTGTGGGCGAGAAGACGATGTCCGAGCGAAAAAAATATGGCCAAGTCGCCCCCAGTAGCGCCACCACCAGCGCCGGGGTCCGCTGCAGACACACTGCCACCAGAGGTTCTGGAGACCGGCGGCGGAGTTCGCAGGCCAACACCTCAGAGAGCCGAGGTTTCGGCGAAGGAGTTCCACAGATTCACACGGAACCCCCCAACGAAGCAAGGGGTGGCTCGTCCTTTTTGAGGGACCTTTGGGTGGAACTTAAGTGGAAAAGGAGAAACGTAGGGGTTGCGGCTATTCCAAGACGAGCTCATTAAACTTGTGCCATCCAACTCGACTGAGTCATGGGAATCTTCAACTCGCGGGGTGAGGCCGCAAAGGGGGGAATGCACATACCAGGTTAACACGACTTATGGACGAAGCCCGAATGCGCTAAACCAACTGAGGGGCCGGGGGCGGGGTTGGGAAGTGATTCTATGATGGAAAGCAAGAGGGGGGACAGCCAGCTCGCTTCAACAGCATAGACTGCTCCGTGTGCACATGTGTGCATGTAGTAGTAACATAGCACACAAATGTGTGCTTAGCACAGTGCATATGCTCTTACTGACTTGTTCAAATACTAAGCTGTAGTTTTACCTATTTAGCCCGCAACTCGTCACAACAATTTAGAGGGTTCTCATGTGTTGTCCTTCCTTTCAAGGATGCCACCCTTCAGAGGGCTCCCTCAAATAACGAAAATCACATTTGGGCGTGTCGTTATTGAAGGGGGCCGCACGAACAATTGGCGGTGGTTCTCTTCTGCTAAAAGCTTTTAACTTTTAGTGGTTGGCAGAAAGTTTAAGTCCTAACATCCCTTGGCAAAATGCACCAAAGCAAACAAACCAGCCGCCCCTTTATACGGCCCAGTGCCATCCCCTGCCTGGGCCTTCTGCAGCAGCTGCGGGAAGGTGAGGCAGTAGCGATCTGCGGGATACTTTGCCCCGTCCTTCGGACACGTCCAAACGACGGCAAGACAAACCTTGCAACACCAGCTGCACACCGATTCTTAGCATCTTCTCACCCAGTCCCATGTTCAAAAGAGTGGAGACTTGAATCCCCAAGTGAGGACCGACATCAGGGTGGAATCGGTTGCAATTAAAAAAGGGATTAAACAACAGCACTAACCCAAATCTCCAGCGGCCACAGCAAGGAAAGGGCATTGAATTTGCGGCAATTATGTCTAATTGCAAGCTGTGCAGGTATATTTGGCCATGGGTCAGTGTATGCAAGCTAACCAAACGGCACCACACACAAGCACGCGATAACTCTTTTATCCGAGCAGTGTGTTGGTGCCAGGGACTCATCTTCCCCTGTCAGATGACAAAGGCTGGGTGGGCCCCATGGGCCACCCAACTCACAATCTCAAAAACTGAAGAACGGGTGTGCAGACTGATAGCGCCCGCCCCTGAGCCGGGGCCCGTGGCACCCAGGCCACAGGGGGGTCTGCCACCAGGGGAAGTGAGTCGCCCACCGGCTCCGGTCACGGGAGCATGGGTGGGCCCACGCTAAGATCAAATGCATCTCCATTCAGGAGACGCGGGAGAAAAACGAACTCCTCGCAGAGTTCCTGCTTGGGGACCCTTTGCAAAGGGTCGAACCCAGAGAAATCTGGGTGCGTCAGCTCATCAGCCCATTGATTGAATTCACGGGGCACGTGGTTGGCCGCCAGCGAGCAGCCATGGGTGTGGAGCAGGAAGACCAGCTCCATCAGGATCGCCGCCGTGTAGGGCTTCTTGGATCCAAGGTTGAGCATCGCCATGACGTTGCCCTGATTGTCACTGCCCACCGGGAGTCGGACCCGGGAGGACAGAGGGCCTTGGTGCGTGAGGATCATGTTACAGAGGAAGAGCGTGCCCAGCATCTCCAGAGCCGCAATCCTCCGCTTGGGATCCCCATTCTTGAAAGCCCAAGGGTACTCCTCCACGTGGATCTGCTCGTGGAACCAGTACACCTCCTTCTTGTCCGGCTCCACTTTGTTGGAGCACCAACCTCCCACAAATGCCAGTCCTTCGTCCGAGGCGCTAGCGTCGCTGCAACCCCACCATGAGGACTTCGGCAAGTAAGGGGAGTACTGGACGAAAGGCGTGTTGAAGAGGAACCGCAGCATGAACGCCAGCATCCTGACCACCTTGGGGGGCTTCCCCACCGTGGTGGTGGCCATCTTCCAGGCCCAAAGTGGCTGGAGCATCGACTTCGCCAGCGGACATGCAGCCGTCGCCCATTGGATGCGACCCAGGGCCTTCTCGATGTCCTTTGAGTGCATCGCCTGCCCTTCCACCATGGTCTGCAAAACCTCCATAACCAGGATGTGTTTGTTGGCTGCCATGAGAACCTGCGGGATGTTCGGGTGGACCACGAAACCCAGCCATGTGTTAACCTCCGCCAAATGCGTCTTCTTCCAGCTAAGCGGGGTGCCCAAGGCCAGGAGTGTTGCCAGCAGCGCCACCGCCAAGTTTACTGCCCCCTCGCTTCGAAGCAGCCACAGGAAGTCATCGACAAAGACGAAGTTCCAATCTACTTGAGGGAAAAGTGCGTAGAGGACCCTGAGTAGAAGGGCTGCCAGGCGTCCCCAGTAGGATTGGGCACTGGCCATGCCATATGTGCCTACCTTGTTCACCCACCATTCTTCCCCCAGTGAGGCCACCTGGAACCGCCAGTCCTTCCTGAGGACCTTCACTCTCTGGTGGGCCTTGGTGACGTCCGCCTTGAGCAGCACCCACCTGGTGCCCGGCGCCGGCCATAGCCAGCCCCCAGGTGGAGGTTTGACGACCCCCCTCTCGGGGCCAGTGGCACCCTGAGAGGGGGGTCCCTCCGCAGCTGCCGCATGTAGCCAATGAAGAGCTTGGACCCCATCCAGCACCGTCGGAGCCGTCGTCCTTTCCACCGTCTGGTTCCTGATGGTGTCATTGGCCCCTCCCACCGAGCCATCGTAGATCGTGCGGATCTTGTCCCCCTCGTCGATGCCCGCTAGGGGGCCGGGACAAAGGTCCTCGATTTCGCAGCCACAGCGCGATGCTGCCTCCACCTTACTGAAGGGGCCCTCTACCATGCCCATGGGGACCTCCTCCAGAAATGTGCCCCGGATGAGCTCGCTGAAGTGATCCGCCGAGGGGTAGTTACCCCTGCCCGTTGGGTGAGGGAGTTCCTGGAACTCCGGCTCCTCCCCTTTCAGCTCCTTCTTGAGTGGCCAGATGCCCGGCGAGGTCAGGGGTGGGTCCGTGACCCGCAGTGGGACCCCTTGCTCCAGATCCCGGGGAAACTGGTGGTCGGGGTCCTGAATGTTCAGCGCCACGCTGTGCAAGATGTCCAGGAAGAAGGGTTGGCCGTCAGCTGGTCGGCCTGCCCCCGGCGCCAGAATCTCCCTGATATCCTCCAGCAGGTCCTCCGGGAAGGGATGTGACCCATCCCCCAACGAGAGCGTCATCCGTTTGAGAGCCCGAGTCCGCCGAGGAGTCCGAGTCCCCCTGCAACGTGGGGACCTCCGCAGGTTCCAGTGCCCAGTCCGCCGGGAAGCCATGCCTCTTGAAGCAACGTTCGCGCTTGCCATAGGCCTCCTGCTCCGTCATGTAGTCCAGCACCGAGAGCTCCTGGACCTTAGAAGCCGCCGGTCCATTCAGCAGGTGGATTCTGGACTGGCCGGCGTTGCCTGTGCGTTTGACCGCCGCCACCCGAAGGGGGAGGTCCGGGGTGGCGGGAAACAGGTCCTTAGCCTTCACTGGTGTGTCCTCGGGTCCGTGTTCCACCACTGACCATGAGCGAGTCGATGGCGCGCTCCCTGAGGGTACCGAAGGGGATGCTTCCCCTTCCCTTTCAGTTTGGTCCTCGCGGCCCTCCGGTCCTGCGTCCGTGATGTCCACCGCTGGCGGCGGGAGCGGGTCCGCCCAGTCCGGGTGATTCAAGTCCTCCCTGCGTTCCCTGCCTGGCCCGAGGTTCAGGTTGGGGACCTTCTGCGCTACCTGGCCCCAGATCTCCACAACCACGTTGCGCTTCTCCCGCACGTAGACATCTGCCGTGCTCTCCGTGAGCCAGTTGCCAAGGTACATGCGGCGCTCCCGGGGGATCCCCATCTGGAAGGCGCAGTCCGGGATGAACACCCGGAACGAGTGCCACGACAGCGGCTTCACCAACCCCGGGGTGACACCCCGACGGAGAATAGCATCCTTGAGCCATCTCAGAGCCCTTTCCGGTGTGGAAGGCCGCGGGATCAGCCCTGCAAAGTCTTTGCTCACCGTCGGGAGCAAGTAATCCATGTCCTGGAATGCCCCCTCGGATACCAACCGCCTTACCGAGGCCACCCAGGTAGTCCACCAGGGGATTCCCGTGAAGCTGTACTTCGGAGCAATCAAGGGGACCGGGTTGCGGTTGATTCGTGCTGCAGAGACGTCTGCCAGGCCTTCAGCTCCACAGTGTTGCTGGTGTGGATAAAGGTCCTTGGGGTGAACGTGCTGGAGGTCATTGAAGCGAGCGCTGCAACCAACCTGGAACCGGGCGAAACCCAGGATGAAAGCGTCCAGCACCTCGTGTCTGCTCTTTCCCGGGGCCTCCTGCGTGCCGGGGCCGGTGGCACCCAGGCGATCGTAGCCGGCCCCCTCCTCCAGAGCCCAAATGACCTCTTTGCTGGGGACCACCGCCTTCCGCTGTGGCCTGGTGACCGTGTCCGTGAGCGCCTCTTCCAATGAGCTCTTCTTGGACTTGAGGCGATGGAGCTCATCTATCTTCAGCAATCCGAACGTCTTTGAGAACCACTTGAGGGTGTTCCACACCTGCCGCAACTTGCACGGGGTGACCTCCTCATCGGCGAGCTGGTTGAGGAGAGAGCGGACATGTCGTTCCTGCCATGGAATGACGGTGAAGCCTCTCTTGCGGAGACTCTCGTAGACCAGGCAGTGTTGCCTGAGCGTCCGGAACCTGCTGTCCCCCAAGAGGTCCAATGCCTCCTTGCGGAAGTCCTCCCCCAGGATGTCCTGCATGTATGCAATGTGCTCCGCAAAGCCGCCAGGACCAACTGAGGTGGTTCTCGCGAGATGACCCACCCCCACTCCAACAGCCGGAGCTTCTGAAGTGGAGGCACTGGAGGCCCGGGAAGATCAGGGAAATGGAGCCCACGACCCAGCGAGCGCTGGAACTCCATATGCGCGGGAAATGGGCGGAACGGCTCCTTGCCCACTTCGCCCCCATTCATTCTCCAGCGGGGAAAAGTTCTCGCTCGGCTTGCCATCCGCAGCCGCCATGAGGAGGAACCATAGGCTATCCCAAAGGTCGGCCAGGTCCGCCGCGGACAAAGGCTGGGGAAGCCTGCCCGCCGCCGACGCCACCAGGCCGTTGAAGTAGTCCGTTGGTACCACTTGGTCATCTTGGCCCACCGGAATGCCCGAGAGTTCCAGGAGCTGAACGAAGCGGATGGCCGGCTCCCCGCCCAGCTGCCTCCCTTCCTCTGCCGTGCCATGGCGCAGGCACATCAGGACCAGTGGCTCCCCGTCCGTCTGTCTCGGGGAGAAGGACTCATCCGCCAACGTGTAACACAGGACCCTTGGAATGCGGTCCCAAAGGCGAGTGTAAGGCGGGCGCAAAAGAAATTTTGTCGAGACCCTAGCCATGATGAAAACGGGGGGTTCGAGCCTCCTATCGAACGGCCGGGACCCACCACGGCACACTGCACGCATGTTCCAACCCCACAGGATGCCAAGTGCAAAAGGGGCAGGCAGGCCACATGCAGCCCAACAGGACCCGAAAGTCAAACCCCCCGGAAATCCCCAAAAAGGACCACGGAGGGGGGAAGACCAACCCGGCGGGGGATTCCCCAAAACCCCCAAGGGGACCTCAGGGAACCCAGAGTCAGCCGCAGCCACTTTCTCCAAACTGTGGCCGATATGGCCCGTCCTTGGGGCAGCCACACCCTTACTCCTCCCCCCACCCGAGACGGGGCCAGAGGCACCCAAGTCCCGGTGGGAAGAGATCTCACGACTCCCCATCCAGAAAGGCTGTGAGACGACCTAGCGGCTCTCACCCTTCAAGATCGCCTCCTTAGCCACCGAGTGGATGGCCGCCAGCCCTGACTTCTCCGGGTTGCTCAAGATGACCGACCACAAGGCAGTGGAGACATCCCCCAGGCCATTCGAGGAGCTGAAGCGCATGCGCGGGGTGCTCGCAGCTCCGTCGGCTCCACCCGCTTGTAGAACTCCATCCTGTCCCGGATCCACTGATTATATAGCTGCTCCGGGGGCTCGTCCATCACCAGCTGCAGGCATGTGGCCTTGTCCTTGTGCCACCCCGTGATCTGGAGTAGCCTGGTCCCCCCGCGGCTCGCCCTCCAGAAGCTCTTGCAGAACCTGCACATGTAGCCCCCGGTGGTCTTGAATTTCTCCTTGCCCACCACTTCCCAGGCGCTGATGCTGGGCAGGACCAGGCCGCATTCCACGGAGGCCCAAAACACGTGCTTCGTCTCCTTCGGGAAGTGCTTGTTGATGTACTTCCGGCCCGCGACCGCCGTGACCGTGGACGTGGTGATAGGAGGGTACCGCCTGGTGCCCTGGTCCGGCGTGCGGAGCGTGGTGTCCGCTCCCCCCAGAATCTTGGCCTTGGGGTCCGATTCCTTGGCCGCTCCTCCCCCGGGGCCAGAGGCACCCAAGGGGGGGGAGCAACCCAGCTGCCTGATAATGGGAGTAGCCCAGCCGGTCGTACAGGGCACCCGCCGCCTCCTGCGGGACCTGCTCCACCCAGTCATGGACCACGTTGCAGCGCCAGTTGACCTTGATCTCCACCTCAGGCCCGACACCAGCTTGGTGTACACCGAGTCGAAAGCCCTCAACGATGACAGCGGAAGGGTGATACGCTCGTCGCAGACCGCCCTGAAACGCAGCGCCTCCTTGCTGTCGTGGACGGGGGCCACTGGGATCTCCATCACCGGCAACGGGCAGTTAACGATGAAATTCTTGGCCGCCAGAAACGTCCCCATCTCCTTGAAGATGTAGCTCCATTCCGCCTTGGTGCGCGGCTTGGGGATTCCCAGGCTCTCCAGGAAGGGGACCGCCTCCTTCCTCATCTGGAGGATGTTGCCCATCCACTTGTCCGAGGCCGAGCCCTCCGCATTGCGGCCCCGGCGCTGCGTCTTCACGACCAGCGGGAAGGTGGTCCAGGCCGAGTAGATGTATTTGAAGGTGAACCGGTGGGCGTACACCCCCGTCAAGCTCGGCAGGTCCCACGTCCTCGTCTGCCTTGTCCAAAACACTCCATCGCCCTTCGCCCAGAAGATCCCCACCACCTGCTCCGGCGCCGGGCGCTCGCCCCGGTTCACCTGCGCTCGGATCTCCAAGGCCGAGTAGATGACAGGATCGATGTGGTCCTGCTCGCACGTGAGTGGGTGGGTCCTGCGCTCCAGGGCCAAAAGCTCCTCCGGAGTGAGCTTGAATTGCTGGTCCGCGCCCTTGGGGATCTCACCGCTTGAGTGCTTCTTCCAGATCCCCCCAAACATCCGTAGCTCACCTTGGTGCCTCTTCATCGCCCAGAGGAGCAGGGACAGCTTGCCCTCCTCCGAGTCCAGGTCCTGCTGTGGCATTGACTCTCTGAGCCTCCTGATGTAGGGGACATACTTCTCCTTGATGTCTCCCACGTTGGGGATGTCCTCGGGGTCATCCAGGTTCAGGGGGCAGAACAGCCCCCTCTCCAGTGCCTGCCTGAGATCATCTGGCCACGCCGACACTTCCAAGGGCTTGAGGGTGTGGTTGTTCGCCTCCTGAGCCTCCTGGATGGAGCCCATCGCCTCAGCCAGTGCCTGGCTGGCGTCGACGCCCTTCCCCTCCAGGTACTGGTCTCGCAGCTTGGCCTTGAATCGCTCCAGGTTGACCTTCCTGAGGGCCCGGGCTCCCTCATTGGCCACCTCCTCTGACGGCAGGGCCTGCATGCCCTCCTGGAGAGGCGCCAGGATAGCCATCTCATTGTCCAGCATCTCATCCGTGACCAACTCCTTGTGCCGCCGCCTGGCCGAGGACTCCTCCGGGGTCGGTTCCCGGTGCTCCCTCAAGGCCTTATGCAGCTCCTCCTTCTTCCGGATCGCCTGGTCCACCTGGGGGTGGTAGAGCTGGAAGCTCTGAGCCTCCGCCTCCTTCAGGGACCGCTGCACTTTAACCTTGACCTCCTGGCGCTCCCGGACCTTCAACGCCTCGTCGTCCGCCTCCATGGAGAGGATCTCCTGCCGGATGTCCACCCGCCTGTTAAGCGGGACCACGTCTGCCATGGTAATCTCCTCTGCCGTGTCCGTTTTCGGAGGAGCTCTTCCCAGGACCGTGCCGTCCACCAGGTTGCGGTCTGCCCACCGGGGCCAGCGGCACCCAGGCTTCCCCCTTCCCGCTGCTGGATCCAGGTCGGCTTGCCCTCCACGATGAGCAGGTTGTAAGTGACGCCGTCCGCCTCGTAGGTAGCCGAGGGTGCCTGAAAGGGGACAAACTCCTTGCCCGGGCAGACCCAGCATTGCTTGGCTGCCTCCGGCCACCCCGTGCCGCATGCCTTGCACATGAATTTGTAGTCTGAGTGGCCGGCATCGAGTCTGTGCATCCGCTGGGTGCCAATGCACGCCTTGTTCCTCTGGAACTGTGAGGCCCAGACCTCCTCCTGCCGGATCTGGATCTTGATCGGAACATAGGCCTCCAGGATGCGAATCACCAAGTCCTCCGTGAGATTCTTCCCGACAAACTTGTGGAACAGGGAGACCGCCTCCTCCACCGTGACGTCCCTCAGCAACGTGGCCGCCGATGCCGGAAGGACCGGGAAGAGGTCTGGGAGGTCCACTAACTTGAAGTAGCCGGGACGGCCCTCCACCGGCACAAGGGAGACCGGTTTGTTCGCCTGAGCCGTGGTCTTCTGGGAAGCCGCCACGAAACCCTTCAGCCTCTTCGTTGGTGGAGTAGCCCGCTCCGTGGCGTCCGCATCTTCCATGTCCTTGTCCTCCTCCTCGGCGGGGCCAGGGGCACCCAAGCCGGAAGTCGGTGTGGAGAAAGCCACACGGAGACGCTCCAGTGCACTGGAGAGGTCGTTCATCACGTCGGTAGCCGAAGCCGACGGGGGGGCCTCGGGCTCGTCCAACACCAAGCCGGCCGCCACTGCCGCCTCGCGTGTGCGGATTTCCTGGGCCTCCTGGCTGGCCATTTCCACCTCCTCCGCGGTGAGCGTCTGGTCCTCAATCAGCTCGAAGGAAGTTGCCGAGGTTGCCGAGGAAGCCATTGCTGGTTCGGGTTAGTTCGGAAGAGTTCAAACACAAATTTTTCACACAAGTTGGGTTCAAAGAACCCAAGGGCAAAGCTTGAGCCAAAATGGCATGCGCCATTATGGTCAAGCATTGCCAACACAGTTCATGTTTCCACATGCGTTTCAACATTAACAAAAAATCCCGTACCCCCACGAACATCCCAATCCCAACTAAAATAAACTAAAATGGGTGGTGCACCTACCCCAAAATGGTACCATTGGTTTTGACCCATAGCCAATAGGTCAAAGTAGGGCCCTCTTGGGCCCACTGTGTTGGTCCGGTACCCCAGAATCAACCTCTCATTCTTTCGGAGTCAGGGGGCAGCTTCCCACTTAACAAGAACGAGCCAAGCCCGAACCACCAAGGGGTATGAACAAGGGGTACCCTCAACAAAAACGCACACACAAAACATGCGGCCGACCCGGACACACGCCTCTGCATCCGTTGTGTGTGTTGTTTTCTGGATTCCTTCCTGTTGGCTGCGAGAAAAAAAGGGAAGCCATTTTGGGGGCTCCCCTTTCAACCATCCCCATTTTTTATTACAGAAGCTGAGTTATAGAGAGTGGATTTCCAAGTAAAGGACCTTTGTCATAGGTGGCCTTTTGGAAAAACAAATAAATGGAGCAAAACCCATCTAAACCAGTGGAACCCATCTATCTTTAACCAGGCTCACCGATCAAAAGGGCACCTATGACCTTTATCCATGGCTTTCGCTCGTGCCCCCGACTCGGTGGAATCGCTCGCTAAAATAGGCAGACACATCAATACTGGTAAAGTTAAAAGCAATTACCGTCGCACCAGTTTCTAGTGTTTTTTCTTGTCAGGCGCATCAAACCTAAACCCTAAACCTAAACCCCAACCCCGTGGTTGGTAAAGTTAAAAGCAACTACCGTCGCACCGGTTTCTAGTGTTTTTTTTGGTTGTTTTTGCTTCAGGTGCTTCATTTAAAACAAAAACAAGTTGGGAAGACGACCTCCGGCTGAAGTGAGCGAGCGCTTCGTCCTCGGTGTCCAGCGCCTCACTCCGCACCGCCAGCTCCGGGCCTCGCCGCGCCGCCTCCGCCACGAGGCACGGCACGTCCCGCAGCTCGCCGGCGCCGGCGCCGGCGGCGCCGGCGGGCGTGGGGAGCCAGGTGGCCATGGCGTCATGGGAGTCGATCCCTGTTGTCTCACTTGCCCCAGACGGCCTGGAAACAAAAGGCGAAGCTGTTGGAACCTTGACTGAACATAGACTAAGAAGGGAAACCGGAAAAAAAGAAAGAAAACAAGTTGAAAGGTGGGCTTTGGGCAACTGAGAGTGCGCTTATCAAGGACATCCCCCAAGTGTTCAATGTCACGGATGCTCTAGGAAGTCCCCAACGTCGACATGGAGGTGCTTCCTCGATTGAACCCCCCAAAACTCATGTCGACATCTGACTTTCAGGTTGTTTGGCTGAAAGCTGGCTTCATCATTTGACGGTCAAAGTCACCCCCCAAGTGGTAGGTTGAAGAGAAACCACCTAGTTGCTGACGTTGAATCTGCTCAACATGTTGGCGTTTCGGGCTTCGTGGGAACCCCCCCCCTCAAAAAAGGAAGGGAAAAAGGGGGGCTGCGAAGTGCTAGTCTACTGCTAGAGCTTGTTCCTGTTCGGCCCAGCTGCCAATGTCCTGACTGCATAGGTTTTTCTGGTGGGCTCAAGCTGAGGGTTCCCAACAGGAAGACAAGCAGCTGCTCCAATGTTGCCAGGCGATTCACCCAAAAGACAGGCAACCTTAAACTCCTTGACAGAATGGCTTGCAGCCAACGAAATCAGAATGGCTTGCAGCCAAGGAAATCAAAAGCTTTGAGAGAGCAACGGCGAGGGACGGATGCAAATCGGGGGGGGGGGGGGATGCAAATAAAAGCGGGGGGGCTGCACAAACAGCAAAAATTGAATTGGGCAAATGCAAACAGAGTTGTATGGGCTGGAGACCGAATCCGCAAATCCTTGGCCCCCAAAAGCACGCACAGCCCCACATGCGACGTCCGGTGCCAGCACCTATTCACGATATGTCATGGAATTTGGGTCATCTTAGGGGGTGACGACTTCTTTTGTATCACACATCCCGTCGCTCAAAATCAGAATATGGATGTCTCTCACCAGTCCCATCAGCTTATGATGATCCCTGTCATGGCCTGGTAGAAAGCAACAAGGATTGTCAAGGCACCGCGACCCAAGAATGCCTGCATCAGACAATTGTGCAAGGGCATAGACGCCTAATGTTTGGACAAGGGCAAACCAGCTGGCGATCCCGTGAGTAGGGCGGCACAGTCGAGGGTCATCGAAAACCACCCCAACAAAGGAAACCAACTTGCTTGGTCGCCCCTTCTTGCTATCGGATTGAATACGGGTGGAACAGGGTTCCTTATGTGCCCTGCCACATCGCCACGCCAACACAAACTCCCCCCCCCTCCCTCCAAAAATAAAACAAAAAGAGCCCACCCTTTGCAACCAAACAGCCGGCTGCACTTGGCCCCCCCGCCAGCAAGCCGGATTCCCTCCTGGCCAAGGGATGCAGGAAACAGCAGGTGGCTGTCGCACAAAAACCAAATATACGACCCCTTTGAGTCCCTTGCCGGAAGCCCTTGGAGGCACAAAGGCCATCCCAGTTTGGTCAACACAAGGTGATAAACAGTGAAACAGGGGGGGGGTCATGCACGATTTTGCTGGTTTCCCTCTCGTGGCATGTTCTGGCCATTCCAGCCACACCCAGCCTTGGGATGTCCCCTGTATTTTCACACATACCAACATTGGCGATGTCTTAAAAGCCGAGCAAGCGCACACCTACGGAAGATACCCAAACAAGCACCATAACTGGGTTGCTTTCTGCCCCCCTGCCCATGAGTTGGCAAAAAGTTTAAAGTCCTAACATCCCTTGGCAACATGCACCAAAGCTAAATGCCGCCTCGAACCACCGTCGTCAAAGCCCCTCCTTCCACCACCGGTGCTCTCTGCAGGGGCTCCACCTCAAGCAAGGCTGTGCTATCAGGTGTGGCCCTTGGGAAGTTGAAGCCGCTCACCAAAATCGAATTGGGGGACATCTGAGTCACAATCAAAACCCGGTATTAAACTAGTCGACCCAGAACCATGCTTCAAGAACTTAGAAGGCGGATATCCGCAGCTATTTCTGGTTGGGACTGATTGTGACTCATCTGAGCATAAGTACTCCTTGTCTCCTGCGCATGTCGGAGAAACCTCTCGAAACAAGTGCCAGTTCCGTAACTTTTTGGAGGAGCTCAATCTTTGAATCTCGAAACCGGGTGCATCCAAAACAAACTTCCCGTAACCCAAGCTTTCCCATCCCCCCTTTCACTGGGGCCAAGAAAAACGCCAAGCATGGAACCCAATGGCTGAAGCAGGCTCCTGCAACAAGGTTTGCGTTTGCATGGCCTTCGGAAGTTTCTTTCTAACTTTTACGTCTCTGAGCTGGGGGTCAAGGATGCGGAACCCTTTCGAAAGAGGCAAAGTAATGAAAATGGCACCCTCTCGCACGAACATGGCTGTGGACCAAACCAATGGTACCATTTTGGGGTAGGTGCGCCACCCATTTTAGTCGGGACTTTTGTGGTTGGGATGTTCACTGATTTTGCCCATGGCCACATGTGGAACCCACAAGAGGGCCCCATTTGGCGGAAAATCGCCCAAACCGAGGTCCCAAGCTACTGAGCGCCAGGCGGGTGCGGCGGGGGCCGGCTGCGCAACCTGGCGGCCAAGCGTCGAATGAATTTTGGGCCTCCAGGTTTCCCATGGGAGTCACAATCAAAACCCGGTATTAAACTAGTCGACCCAGAACCATGCTTCAAGAACTTAGAAGGCGGATATCCGCAGCTATTTCTGGTTGGGATCGTCCCTTACCAACCTTCATCTACCCGGGTTTTGATTGTGGCTCATGTGGCTGGGCCCCCACTCTCGGGGAAATTCTACGGGGAAGGAAATAAAGATACCTAACCCCCCCCCCGGGCTGATATTTACAAGAAAGCCAAACGGAACCCACAGGTAGGGGATTCCTTAAAACGAAGTGTTTATGAGGGGCTCTCAGCAAAACATGTGGTCCCCCTGTATCCCCACCATTAAAAACTGAAAAAGGCATTAAGGTTTGAGGATGCCTGCATGATTAGCACCCGCCCTCTGACCTGGCCGAAAGAATGCGGAGTCCCCTTGTGAGACAAGCCCAATATTCTGGTTATGAGCTCACGGTCAAACTCTGCGCACCTCGGTTGGGAGTAAGGGTGTGGTGATTTGAATGGACTACTTCAATGTGCTTGAGGCGCTACCTGTCATGTCCACTTTGCCTCACCCTTCATGACCACTTAAAGGAAAGCATAGACAACACATTCTCGAGGGGGGGGGCCTGCTGGAAAACCATGTTCCACCAAACCGGGCCTAGCAGTTAACATGTTCGCGGTGGGGCTATCCTGACCTTTCCTTTAACAACCGGTGGGGAAGCACGAAGATGGAAGATTCGAGGCCTCCTTGTACAATATTCGCACGGAGTAGGTCCTGCGAACGGCCCTACGTGATGGGGAGGGGGTGGGGTTGAGGTCACAAACTCCAATCTCTCGATTCTTGCCGCCGCATCACTGAGCTGCAAATGGAGCGGCCACTTCTCCCCCAACTCATGTTCCAGGGATGGGGCATTCTGCCGAATCAAGTCCTTTGCGCCAGGGATGGAGACCCCTCGCTAAGACCATTCCGGATTGCTTAAAATAAAGGAAGGGACAACATGTCAGGAACATCAGAGTCCGGCCTTACTTGAACTGTGCCAGCCAACAACCATGTAGTCTGGGTCAGTCATTCCTCAGCGCTGAAATAAGGGTCCCGCACCAAAGGAACAGTCATGGATAAGATCGCTAACTCTCAGGTAAGCCGCAATCACTTGCCCACAACGGGCAAGCATGTTTGTGTGGTCCCCCCGACAACACGTACGGCGGCTTGATTGACACAAAAACCTACGACCTCCACCTCCGACATGAAACCCATAAACTCTGCCTTCATAGGACGGGCTTGCTGATCCGGGGTCAACAGCGCGTCCTCCGCTCCAGGCCGGTCCAGTCGATGTGAGGATCCTGTGTGAGGGTACGAGGGGGGGTGTTTTTAGCCCTAAATCTAAGAAACTAACCACTGGTGAGTATGCACATGTATATACATGCATATATATATATATACATACAATTTTGTATCTACAGATATATACATAATGAATATAAGCTTCAAACATGGGGGCCCCTGTGATATAACCAAGCAAGGGAAACAAATGAATACCCGGCAACATTACCACCAAACACCGAGATAGGGACTTCTTGCATGGGCCCACCCAACACCCCGGCAAATATTTAATACAAGCTACTCCAAATCTGGCATTAGATGGGTCTATTCACAGCAAATCACAAGTGACAAAATCAGGGTGCGGCCGCACTCATTTCTGCTTGGGACTGTTTTTTCTGTTACCCTCCAAATACCTGGGTTGGATTGTTTCACTTCCTAAGTGAATTGATTGGCCCAAAAAAGGTGCAAAACTGTCACAACTAAACTTGTGTTCGAACTCTGGGAGTGCGTTTTGGCTCATGTCACATGGCGTCCGCAGCCCAGCCGGCTCCCTCCTTTCGGGCTGCAGAGGTCAAGGGATCCAGGCCAGCTCGTTTGACCTGGCCACTCGCTTCCGTGTGTCGCGCCTTTGCTCTAAACCGGGCGCTTGGAAAAGTCAGGTGAGTTGCCTCTCCCGTGGTTGGTGTTCGTTGGGTTTCTCCTCCAAACCATCCAAACAGGGTACCGCCGTGTTTGAGAAAGAAACCAGCAACTGCGTTCTAAGACATGTGCTCTAGGATGCTTCGAGTGTCCTTGAGCCTTGAGCTGGATGTTTCCTGAAATAAAGTTCAGGGTCGCCCGAGTTTTGCCACCGGGATATGATGCGCCTTCTGCTGGGTTCCATGTCGGGAGAAGTTCAAGGCTCCCTACATACCCACAGCCCCACCAAGAGGAAACTTGGCCCAAAAGCTCATGTGTATCTGGTTTAAGAGAAATACATAGGAACATCTAACTTCCGGCTGGCTTGGAGCAAAAGATAGGAACATCTAACTTGGCCCAAAAGCTGATGTGTAAACCGGGTTGTTTAAAGAACATCTCTTTCTATTGAAATATATATATATATACATATATATATATATTGTCACGTCCTACAATTGAAACTATCAGTGATTACGTGCTGTACAAGTGAGAAAGTGGGCCCTGGAATGAGAAATGGTGAGCATATATATATATATATGAACATCTACCCCTTTTTGGAGGAAACAGGCTGTTAAAAAAAGAAAAAAGAAAACAACTGGTGCGTTGTGTGCTTTTCTTGCTGTTTGCTGCTGGGCGTCGAGCTGCAGTTGTGAGCAGGGCGCTGGAGGAGGAGGGAGGAGGGGGGGGGGGAGTGGGAGGAGGGGTGGGGGAGGGGGCATGTCATGAAAGGCTTGCATGCACACGAACACATCAGTGCACACAGGTTGTTGCATGGCCAATGTTGGTTGGAAATGCTGGCAGAGAGCATCTGGAGAGCCACCATGTCCATCCCAGCAGACAAGAATTTGCTAGAAGAGTCTCTGCGACGATGGCAGCACGCAAACGATCCGCTTGAATCATAGTGGGGACTCAATGTATAGACAAATGGGTCATTGCAAGACGATATACCAACTCAGCTGCACTCTCATGTGTTTCGCTACATGCGTCGCTTCCTTTTTAAGTTTCGGCTTCAAGAAGGATTTCTGCCGTGCGAAGACTGCAGTTTGTTGTTCAGATTTTCGAGCAATTGGACAGCAACTATGCCAAAACATGGGGTACTTGACAATTTTAACATAAAAATACCAAAAAAAAACATATGTCCTAATTCCCCCGTTCACTGCCAAGCATGAGCCAGCGATGACAAATTGTAGAAAAGCCAGGGGAAAACAGGTGTGACACAGCTTTCGCCTCCAGGTTTTTGTTAGCAGCCTATGACCTTTTTGGAGGCGTCCAAATGCGTCCAACAGCGTCCGACATGAGGCTGGCACGTGCAACTCCGCGGCGTCATGGAGCCCTTCCGAGCTCCTGGCCCAGGCAACCTGCGCGGGGACACGGGCCCCTCCCAAATGGACCACTCCCAAGTTGGGGGGGGGGAAATAGCCAGGAGGGGGGGAGGGGAGGGGGAGGGGGAGGGGGGGGGAGGGGTTGAGCCAGGGCTTATTCTGTTTTATCAAGGGTTGTCAATTGGTACCCAAAATGGCAACCACATAAGGGCACATCAGGACAAATGGACAACCCTTGGAGGGTGCAGGAGGTTCCTTTTGAGTCCTTCTGTTGTTGGGCCAGTAGGCCCACAATCCCACAAGCTTACTAGGGTTCCTTTTGAGTGCCTTTTTGAGGGGTCCCCTCTTTCGTGGGGCCCTGACAACAGTGCGAATTAAGGGGGTCACAGGTGCGTAGCGTTCCTGGTGGGAGGGAAGGTTAATTCTAGCTGTATTTTGGTGGATATGGTTCTTTTGGAGATTTGGGGCCTGCAGCAGTCTACCTCAGCCTCCCTCCCCCCGCACGCACTGAAACACAGGACAATTTGGCACATCTTTGATGCTGGTCCAAATTCAGTCCATCCCAAATACAGTAAACTGTTGGGCGGTGTTTCTCTCCCGTTGATCCAGCGGATTTCCGGGTTCGATGTTGATCTGCAAGGGGGGTAAACATTCCCTTTTGCGGGCGAATTTTATGAAAGCCGATGTAAACCTTCAAACCTTCCACGGCGTTTTGTCTCCCGCTACCGAGTCATCAGAATCTTCTCGATCTTGGTCTCGATGCTCCTCGGCTGAGCTGTCACAGGAGGACCCTGTGGAGTCCTGGGTATTCCACTACTGCTTGGTTAAAAGAGCATGGCTATCAAGCCAACTAGAATCCTGATGACTCCTTCCCCCAAGCCCAAAACAGTTTGCATTCTTGCTGGCTAGTGGGAAATAGTTGCTTTTTTGTTCCAAACAGCTAAAGGATAACAACCTAACCCAGCAGCCAAGGAATAGTTCACCAGCCATGCCAAACCTCGCGTAGGATTCTCCACAGGGACCCCTGCCTTGAGGACTCAAAATGCCAAAGTGAACAAAAAACCGAACAAGTCAAACCCAATGGATTTGCTAAACCACATATCTATATGTTCCCAGTCCCAACCAACCCAACCCCACCCCACCCGCAGCTTCCGGCAAGTGTCTCTGGGATGGAGCTGAAGGAGACTTTCACCTCTCGGAGCTTCTTATTCTTTGACAAGGCCTCCAGAATCGCCTCGCCGCCTTCCTGGGCGGGCGCGTTCGCTTGGCTAACGGGCCAAAGGCAGCCCGGTGGCTTGGAGCTGTTCTGGGGGGGGGCTCTCATTTACCCTGTGCAAGAACCCAGGCGTTCAGATCCAAATCCGAACCGCAACCAAACCACCAAGCGCTACCTGATGTCGTGTGTGCCCAAAAAAAGAAAGAACTCTCCGCCAAGCAGGCGGAATGCGTGCCAAGCACAGCGGCATGTCGTTAAGCGGGCGGGGAAAAATGGAGACCACTACCCTCCCCTTGTGGTTGTAAATTGAAATGGGGTTGCTGCGAACACAAAAGGAAAGCGAGACGGATAGCAGCCAAACAAAAGTTGCGCCTTGAAAGCCCAACTGGCTTGGACGGAGTTCAAAACGAGCACGTTGGGACCCCAAACTTGGTTAAGGGGACACCATATATGTTCACTCAGTTGTTTCGCTGAGGACGAAACAAGGGTACCGCAGGTACCGCCCATCCCCAGATAGGACAAAAGCAACATCTGCGAACCCATGAGTCCTTGATTTTGTGCCACACCCATAAGGCCAACCCCAAAATAACTATCACGTCCCAGAATTGAGGTGGCCATGCGCAAAAAAGAAGAGAATAAGGATGCACATGGTTTTTTGGTAGTTGACTTTGAAGCAAAGCCTGCTCCCCAACAATGAACAAAGCTTTCGACGTGTCCGGGATGTTCTGACGAGCCTCCGCCCCCAGGCGATTGTTCATGAGCTCCACCACCGACAGCTCGGGTCGCTCGGCAAGCGCCGACGCCAAGTGCCGCGCCCCCTGGGCTCCTAGGGCGAAAAATGAATGTGCGTGTGAGTACTACCGCAGTACCCTTCTTGACCTAAAAGGACACCATGCCCTTTTGGGGTATTTGAGACCCAAATGAATATGTTATCCTCGCTCGCAGAGCGTACCCGTTTAGATTGGCTAAGCAAAAACCTGAAAGGCAACCAGCCCCTGCTTGGGCCCAAATGAGAGCGATTGCACAGGATTCGGTTGCACCAGGAAGGGCCATTGATGGTCATGGACTTTGGCTCCCATTAACATGGCTCGATCTGAAGCAATATTGAATAGCCTCCCCTACAAAATCTAACCCAAGAAGAGGAGCAAGTTGGGAACCCTGCAATGAACTGCTATTTAGTGGAGTTTTCTAGCTGAATGTGCCTGGTTCACAGCATCCCTGCTACCTTACACGTGTAGGGACAGCCCCACAAAAGCGGGCTGTCCCTGTCGTCCGGTATGTGTTTCATTGGGGGCCCATCACCTACATGGCTTTGGGGGTGCTCACGACCGAATCGATCCCAGGTAGAACATTGGCGGGTTCCCCCAATTCCATTTGTCTAGTATCGAAAGTGAACCATAAACGGAATTCCACGCGTCATACCATTTCCCAAGTCCGCTGTTAAGACAGTGGGGGTACCAAACCGATTTTTAAACCCTTGCGCTTTGGTCACCGTTGTTTGCTTGCGAAAAAGCATTCTGGTTTGACGCAACCCAAACACAAGTTGGCCCTCCTGAACAAGGGAACCAGAATCATCTCTGGCCAAGCTTGCAAGACCCAACCCTAGGCATTAAAACACGTTTGTTTTAGCCCCCCCCCCCCCAAAACGAGCAAACAACCGAATCACTGAGGAACTCTCTTGCACCTTCTTCTGCAATCTCCTTTTAATTCCAGGTCAGATGCAATACAGCTAGGTCCTCCAGTAGACAGGTTAGAATCAGCATACCCGAGCTTTTTCTGTAGCCTATTTTAGTAGGGGAACCCTCCCAGAAAAAAGGTAATAGGGCACTACCGGGGGACCTAGACTGGGTCTGTCCTATGCCGCAACCGTTGAGGGACAGCCGCGCCAGTGGCAGACCGGGCCTGGAATGATTTCGCGGCCGAAGGTTGGAGACAGGCGACGGTGCATTCTGACATGCAAGTGAACCAACCGTATCCAATGACAAAGCCCTGCTGGTAAAGTGCAGCGTTCCGAACCCTTATCCCCGTTCTGACGAGTGCTGTAAAGGGAAACTTGGTGATAAGTCGGGGGGGCTTGTGGTAAAACAAGGACAAATTAGTGGTTTCCAATTGGAGTATACACATACGCATATATTATGAACATAAATGGGGACCAAACCAAATCGGGTTTATTCTTCTCATTCCTGTTTAAAACGCAAAGACGGGTCACAACATGCGTGTTTTAGCACCGAAACCACGAAAGCCCAGCCCGTCTAAGTGAAAATCAAAACCGGCCTTGCCAGCAGGGCGGCCACGTGTGCCGCGCCCTCATCGCCCAAGGGGTTCCTCAGGTCCAATTGGCACAGCCAGATGAATTGGCGCTTCATGCGCCGGAAGTTGTGTCTACAATCTAGGCTGGAATTAGGACCCCAGCAAAAAATATGTTCTTTTGCCTGGCTAGTGAAAAACAAAGACCACAAAAAAGCAAAAAAAAAGGGAACTAATTCTGGGGAAGCAATGAGAATGATGTGAGAGATGATGCTGGGCGGATGTTTGGGGGATGGCTATAGGCAGATGCGCTCGCAAGAATAGAATGCGTTTGGAATGGAAGATTGGTGTAAAGGGAAGCCAAGAGCAAAACCCCATGACTTTGAGGCTTCCCTATGCTGGCACATGCCCTCCATTTGCCTAAGTCCCGTGGAACAAAATAACACCAACAAAACAAGATCAGAACATATTATTGAGCAAAGGGCCACATGATTAGCATATTCTGGAATGGAAGTCATGACCATGGGGAAATCATTCTAGTAGGTGCTGAGACCCGTGCTTTAAATGTGCCCTCATCCCTTTGCTTACCCTTAAACCCATCTATATGCAATCTACTTACCGGAGCGGAATCTGAAAGCAAGAGAAGGAACACGTGGCTTCAACACCCCGTTTATCGAAACCAAATTCCGGAGAGGATCTTGGCAACTTCGCAGAGGTTTAGGTGCACCATTGGTTGCCGTCATCCCAAGCCATGAATGTCATCTCTTTCCCAGTGGAATCCAAAAAGGGTTACCGTGTGGCCCCCCTGGTTTGCCAAAATGACGAGGTGCCCGTAAAATGCAGCACAACTCGAACAAGAAACCGAAACGCATCGGCCGCTTAGCACTTGACTCCACCATACTCCACCTGTCCGAAAAGGGTCTTCAACAATCTGGGTGCCAAATGCATCCTGGACCAAAGATTAACTACCCATCCCTCTTTGTGGCCTCCTTTTGCGCAAAGGCTACCCCCTGCTACACCCTGCAGTTTGACGGGCACCCAAAAGCCCACCTTTGGGGGGGAGGAACCACCTGGGGTTCCACGCGCCTCTATTCAAGCAGCAAGGCTCATTGAGAGGTTGAGCTGTGTGACCGAGGTGTTGTTCTCAAGGCGCTGGCAGAGGTACTCCACCTCAATCCGACCACTTCCCAAAACTTGAAAGGTGATGCACCATGTTCCCCACAAGGGCATATGAAGATTCTCATTTCCTGATAGGATTGGCCAACAACAGTCTGAACTCGTTTAACACCCAAACAAGCTTCCAAACAACAGTTCAGGGTGTAGACGGATTTCGGTCGGCCCCCGTTGCTTGCCCATAAAGGGAATTACGCCATGTACTTTTGCCAACAAACGAAAACCCAAGTGGCAAGGTGGGGCCAACCCTGTTTAAACATGTCTCACCTCCAATTGTTGAAGCAACCTCCCTTGAGCATGAGCAAGGTCTGGTCATTTGAACACATTGTGCCTAGCCCCATGCTTTTCCAAACATGTAACATATATGACCAAATGTTATTTCATACGTAGCTGACCTGCCAACATTGGACATGTCCAGAAATCGCGCCAAGCTCTTCTCGCCCAACAGGCCTGCTGGGGGCTGAGGGGGGTTCTTTTCTTGAGTGGATTTGGGCCGAACGAAAAAGAAAAACATTCAATTTAAGCACAAGAAAAGGAACAAACAAAACAGGTCCGGGCTGTGAGTCGTGGGTGGGTGTTTTCTTGAGGGTTGTCCCCTGTAACCATGGTAGCTTCCAAGCTTGGCTTCCCCACCTCCTTGGGGCCAAAGGCCTCCGCGGTGAAGCCATCGCCCAAATCGGGCGGCAGCATCACCGCGTCGATCGACTCGTCGTTGGCTTCCACCAAAGGCAGAATGTCCTCACTTGGGTCAAGCTACGTATCTCTCTCTTCAGTCTATATCGGGTTCGTATTCTTTGTTGATGGCTTGCGTTTTTTTGGCTGGGGGTACCCTTCTTGGAGTTGGTGTCAACCCTGTTTTCACACACCATTTCGAACACTGCCAAAATACAAACTCTGCATGAAGGATCCGCCACACTTTGCCAGTAGAGCAGCTGTTTCAGAATGCTCCATCCAGTCACAGCCCCAACGCACCCATCAAGCCACCAGGCTACAGCACCCGCCCCACGGAGAAAAAAAAAAAAAAAAACATTTAACTTCCAGAAAAGTCTCTCCCTTAGGGCCTTTGGGGTCCCCCCTTGAGACCAGCCATGTCTGCCTGACTTTAAGAGGCACCAAGAGAACAAATAGGAAAACCTCCCCCCCTCCCCTCCAAGAGAATCAAAAAGACAACTGGGAACAACTAGGAAGATCTCCCCCTCTTGATCAACACTAACAGACACCGCAAGAAGACCCAAAAAAGAAAAAGAAAAACAACTGCGAACCACTAAGAACCCCCTCCCCTCCAAGAAAAGCCTAAGAAACCCCCCCCCGCCTCTTGGTCAACATTCAGACCAATTCCCCATTTACCAAACCAACGAGACCGACTCAACGCCCGAAGTCGCCTCGAGCTCACCCAGCGGCACCTTGGGCGGCCACGGCTTCGGCGCCGCAAACTTCGGCCGCGCCTTCGGCGCCTTCGGCTGCGCAGAGCCGGGCTTGGCCATGGCCATGGCTCCAGCCGAGGCCCGAGGGGTCTCTGACTTGGCCCAAAGGGCCTCAAAGACTTGACATGATCGGCTGAAAAGAAAGCCGCGAAAACCATGGGTTGGCGCGCGAAAAACCAGAAGAAGAAGAGGTGAGCTGAAAAGAAAGCCACCAGAAAATGGGTGAACGCGGAAAAACAACAAAAAACAACAACAAAAACAACACATAGGACAAAGGGTGGTTTCAGGTGGACTCGCTTAACGCAACGACCAGTAGAATACACGGGGTTGCGGGGGTTTCTTTGCACGCGGGATGAAGACGTTAAACGCGTCGCTCCTTTGAGGGGCCTAAGGCGACTCTGTCTCGATTTGGGGTACGCGCCTTAGCGACCAGTGGTCGCGCTCAACCGAGTTCAGCCCGAAATTTGTTTTCTTGCCCTCTCCCCAAACAGGTTGAGAGCAAGTATTCAGGAAACCAATAAAAGTTGGTGGTTTGGATTCGTGGGATTGGGATTTGAACCTCTGGTCCGTGTGGAGGGTGGATGGGGAACCACACCCTAACCTCCAGCCCAAAGCTGCAGGGCCGGAGGGCCCGGAGCGAGCAAGGCTCCGAGAAGCATGTCAGCATTTGAGAAATGGCCAGGAAGTTGCGGGGCTAAGCTTTACAAAACTCACAAAGACAGTACTTCAAGCTCCTTGGGGTGAGAAGAAGGTTGATCCCGCACCTTTTTCAGCAAAAGGAGGGGGAGAATTGCACAGAGCCGCAGCCCACAAACTGGAGGCCACCCCTGTGACGAAGCTCCGTGCGTTTGTGTCGCAAGCAGCGAAGTCCTATGATCAGCCACGAATCGGGAGACATAGTGAGACAATATCAGATGCCCGGTGGCCAGGGAAAAAAAATGCATTTTTTGTTGGTTGGTTTACTGTAAAGGGGAACCTTTCCCAAGAAAAGGAAAAAAGGGCACCGCGGGTCAACTGGGAAACCAAGGCCCCTCACCACAGGACAAATTCCCATCTGCAGGCCCAGCCCTGAGACACTTGCATGTCTTGGGGGGGAGGCCGAAATCGGCCGACTCCTTTCCAAGGCCCCTCTTGAGATCCAGCCACATAGCGAGCAACCAAAACATTTTTGGAGGTTACTGGCGATGTAATCGCCATGATCCCTCCAAACTTGCTGGCTTGTCAGTAGGCCTCAAGGGTACACTCAAACACTTCTTGCCACTTGCGTTCAGGAAAGAAAGGAAGGCCGTAAAGGATTGCTTCCTCACAGAGTATGCATTGGCCACGTTTCAAGTGACTTGAAGAGGGTTCTACACTTCTACATGCAACAAACAATGGTTACCTCCAGTTGCTTTAGCCCCATGGAAGAAAATCAATAAACATACTTCCAGTACTGATAGGTTCCCTGTAAACCAACCGGGGAAAATATAAACTATTCATTTCAGCAAATGGATTGAAGGGGCACCAAAAAAGACTGGGCTGCCCTCAACCCCCCTTCCAAAAGTTTGACTCTTCGTGGGTTCAAAATGAAACCCGCACTAAACCCTAAAAAGCCTTTTGGAAGCTAGAAGGCTAACTGAAAACCCTCAGTAAACCCTAAGACACATTACAAAGCCAATACTCCAAGGCGATGATTGGGAACCACCACTAGGTCCTCCAGTAGAGAGGTCAGAATAAGGGTACCCGCTTTTTTTCTGTAGTCTATTTTGGTAGGGTTCCGAACCCTCCCAACCAAAATAAGGGGTGAGAAAGGGCACTGGGGGACCTAGACCAATAAAACGAAAGCGTCGCCCCAAACAAAACCCCCGGCGTTCGTTCCGCGCGCCTCAGCCGTGGACTCGTCAAAGGCCAGCGGGTCCTTGCCTCACAGACTTCGAGCCGAGGTGCCGAGGGGGCCGAAGGCCATCGGTGCGAAAGGCGGGGGAGGTGAAATGGAATGAACCCACAGTTTTCGGTTTAGGGTTTTAGGGTTTAGGGCGCCCCCCCCCCCAACAAAAAAAAGAAGAAACCACCAGCAAGGGATGGCTTAGATTTGGGTCATTCCATTTCTCAGGGCCCTGCATCTCTCGCACCAGCAAGTAAAGGGTAGCTTCAGGTTTATTGTTTGCATGGGTCGTTGCAGAAACCCCTCATTTTCCTGAGGTTTTGAGGGTTACAGTTGCAAGAACGTGGGTGGCATAATTCTCCAATTTAGCTTAGGCGTCCCCTTTAACGTCGGCATATATATATATATAATGATTCTGATTAATAACCCCGCTCTGACCAAAGACGCCCGCTTTTTTCCCAGCACTCTAAAGGCACACACACACAAGCTTTGGGCAAAAGACTCCTCCGAATACGTTTTGGCACCTCCCACAAGCCCCTCTGATTAAAGACGCGCATCAGGAAGAATGAAGAGCAACAGAAAAGTTACAAGATATCTTTGTTTACCGCCAGGTCCACTGGTGGTGCCAAAGGAAAAATGCAGAGATGTGGAAAATTCCCACGACACCGCTAGAAATTGCCAAGATGCGTAATCAAACGCAGGCCGCCAAGTGAACGACAACCTAAAAAAACGACCCTGTGCTCTTGCCGCACCTCCGCCCTGCAGCGACCAGCCAAGGCAGTCGGCATAGCCAAGCCTGGCTTGGAAGGCCAACCTGATTCAATGACGCAAGAAAGGGGGGGCCACAAAAAACATGCACCCACTTGGTCAATTGTCAGCCCTGCATATCTGAAATTTGGACAACGTGTTCCAACTACCAACAAAAACCATTCTTTCAACCTCCACTGTGGCGCTTTCATATTTCCAGTGCTACAGCACACCTTCTCTCGCGGTTGAGGAACACCGCCCCCAAAAAAGCCATGGCATAAAACCCAAGAAATAAGGCGCTTTCCTTGACACCAACCCCAAAAAAGACACCCCCCTACCCAGCACACAACCCCCCGCAAACTCGAGGCCCTCGTCTTTTTCACAAGCAGGAGCTTCGCAATCCATCGCGGCGATGCGGCTGTGACAACGGCAGGGAATGAAGATGTAGCCCTCTGGATGGGGTCCCTTCAAGATGACCCGGCCCCTTTTTGGGGACGCGCATCAAGACGTACATCTCATCGCACCATCGCAGCTCGCTCTGAGACGGCAGCGCTTGCTGGATTCGACGGCATTCGCACCTTCACCTTTGCCGCTCGGACTCTTGGGTCTTGGCGCCCTCCGCCTCCGGTGCCATCTCCGCCTCCGCTCCTTCAGCGCTCTCGCCAAAAAAAACATGGTCGATAGAAGAGGAAACCCTGCGAGGTCGCAGTTTGCCACTTTTGGAGGTGACATCTTCAGGCTCTGAAGAGACAAAAACTTTCGCCCAGCTAGTCCCTGCGCTTGTGGCTTTGCACATCTCCCTTGGCACGTAGGGAATCGGGTTCCGCCTCAGGCGTCCTTAGGGCCCCTTGTGCGTGACTCTGGAAAAACGCTAGGGCCCTGCTCTCCAAACACGGAAAGACATATCCAAACACGCTGGTTTTCACCACTCTGGATGACATGCTGATCAAACCTCCGCTCTCCAAACGGGAGACATCCAAAGACTTGGCTCCCAAACACCTGGATGGCCAATGTCCAGGGCTTGATCAAATGATCAAATCCGGGGTACACCAAAACCAAAAAGTGACTACCCGGAGTCTCCATGAGCCCATTATTTTGGGCAATGACCCCATTCTTTAAGGGTCATCATAGAGACTCCACGTACCTGCACCCTCCCAGATTTGTCCACAACTGATGTGCCCTCCATTTTGGGTACCAATTTACAACCCTTGGGTGCTGGCAAATATGTCATACTTGGCTCGTCCGCCTAAAAACGGAAATATGTTAGTTCTGAGCAAACCGAATGTATGTAGGGCAAACTAGGTCAAATCAGAAAGCAGAAAAAGGCAAGTGACTTGTGCGACCCAGGTGCTGGAATCAGATCGAGCGCTTGGATCGAGTGCTCATCTTGGGCTTCTGAAGCCGCTCGCAATCGAAGATTCGAGTTCCTGACTCGAGCAACGCCAAATGCCCCAAACCTTAGCAACCAAAAACCGGCTTGGTTCCAAAATATGCGAATCATTAACTCAAAGGCGCATTCAATGAACCCCATGAGCTCCTGGCATAGCTTGAGTTCGTTCACCATTTTCGAATTTTGGAAAAATGCCCAAAAAGAAAGGCCAAGGTCGCATACAACCAGCCAAGGAAGCAAGCTCGGTCAGGAATGCAAACATGTGGCGGCGCCAAGAATTGCCCCTCCCGGTAACCCATTTCCGTACATGCGCGCATGTCCCATTGGAGCTGCCACCTGGTGGATTGTGGGTCAACCCCAAAGTGGGTGTGCCTTTTCTAGGAACTTAACCCGGCTTCTATTTTCCTTTTGCGTTCTCTTAGCTTTTTACAAGTCAAACATGCAAAAAAGGGTGGCAGTACCAACTCCAAACAAGAAATCCAAAAGTAAAGGATCCCCAAATTTGCACGCCTACGATCAAAATCGATTCTGTGGCACACCAACCCACCAACCCAGAACCCTCTTTTGTGGCTATTTATGTTGAAGGGAAGCCCCTCCAAAAGAAGTGGACAAAGAGGGCAGGTTTGGGTGTCTGCCGAAGAATGCTGAGATTCTGTTCTATTTGTAGTCAACCCAACCGTTTAACTCACCTCCTGGATTGGCTAACACAAAGTCCAACTTGTTTGACCGCGGAAACCGTCCAAACCCGCGGAGGGACCCCCTGTCAGGTGCCATGTTAGTGCGAAGGAGGATGAATTCCAGAAACTTGGAAGTAAGTTTGGGAACCCAGTAAAATAATTCCAGAAAAGGGGGAGCCGCCCCGACCGCTGAGCATCCAAGACTCCACCCCATGCGGCTCCGCGTCTGTCGTCTCACCCGCGTTCCTCTCAAATACGCATGTGGCCAGAAGGGCAAACCCAGCGCCCAAATGGGTCTGTCTTTTCGGCAAAAGGTATCAAGTTTTGGGCGTGCTTAGGGTAACCAGCAAGAAACCGCTCATCCCTCATTTCGACACATAATCAAATAGGCAAAGCCAAGGTCGGCATAGTTCTCACAATGCATGCTTTGGGCTTGAGAAGGTCTAGGCGCTGGGTGGAGAAGCTTTGACCTTCACCACGCCACTACTCTGCGTGGTGCCGTTTTGGGGGCCATGCTTAAATAAAGCTTTCAGATTTCAAGCAAGGGCCCGTGTTTGGGAAGTGCTGCAATGAAGCGGACCCCTGTCCATCACAGACAAATGGTTCAAAAAGAAAAGAAACATGTTCCGGTTCAAGCGGTAAATGCTGAGAGCAAAGCAGAAACCAACGCGTCCATCCACTTTCCAAGCTGACATAACAGTACATGCGGTCTCAGAGAAAAAAGAACTTTCCGAATGAGGCCCCGAATCCACCGAAAGAGGTCCTTGAGGGTGCAGCCGAACAAGCAGCCACGCTGCCCCCCGGAAAAAAAGCTAAGGTGGCACCCCTTGTTCGATGTCCATTTGAGCCCCACCAAAGATATGTATCGAGCCTGCGGGATATGTCTATGGATCTTTGCGGGAAGTGCAATCATGTCCCTATCAAACAATTGGAAGTTAGCTCCCCACAAACATGGTCTGGTGGACAGCGACCTGTTTGGGAGACAAAACCAACACTGACAAAAACACGTGTTCATATCCCCGGGTGCCAGTTTCAGAACCGAGATGCAGCGTGGCATACAACACCAGGCTTGCCAGAAGGAGGATGGTGAGCAAAATCCCATCCGCCACCAGGATGGCGTGGGTGAAGCGACCCCCTGGGCAGCCCAGGCCATGTTTTGAACTTCAGATCGACCCGGGCCCATACTGGTCCCGTGGGCCTCGTTGAGTCAGGGACTGTTCCCCATCCTGGGGCCCCTGAAAATCGAACTTAGTATTGCAGATCGATATGAGGACCCATCGGTTGGACATGGAACTGGGTCTCTTCTTGGCCGTGGAATGATTGTTGGACAGCAGTTTACTTGGCCTACAACCCGATGTCAACCAAACATGGGCCAGTTTAAGTGGGCTTATGTTTACTTGGTGTGCAAGCTTAGGACCGGCCAAGAAAGTGAGCATTCTCTCCCTGGCCTTTTTTGCTAAATATGTCGGCTGTCACTTCGTGGCCTTACGTGAACCTATGCTCACGAAAGGCTTGGTGTTGACCCCGCCGATTTCCCCAGGCTCACTTGAGTCACTTGCTCAACACCCGGAATTGAAATGGACTACCCAGAACCATGAAAAGAATCAAGAAGGCGGATATCCGCAGCTATTTATGGTTGGGATTGCCCCTTACTAACCTTCATTTACCCGGGTTTTGATTGTGGCTCACTTCAGAAAACGGAGCCTCCCACAGGTGCTGTGTCAGTGGCAGAGGCAAACCTTTGAACCACATCTGCACCCATTGTGCGCTACATCACAAAAGGGCCGGGATGTGAACCTCGGCAAAATGCGTATGTTTCAACATATGAGTCACAATCAAGACCTGGTAAATGGTCTATCCAAACCAATGTAAAGGAACTATTACAAAGGCGGCCGCACCTATTTCCGGCTGGGACTGCCCCTTACCTTCATCTACCTGGCGCATATGGATGTCCCGTCTGGCGGTCTTCCCGTGGTTTTCCGCTAACAATCGACCGGTGGAAAGGAGCCAACGTCCCGGGCAAGCCGCGCATCCAGAAAAAGCAGGCTGCCGTCGAGACGTGCGCCAGCGGCGCAAGCGCCTGGCAAGTGCGCTCTTTTGGACATGGGAGATGCCATGCACTGGGGTCATGATTTTGACTTTGGCGGGGGTTTCTCTAATCTACTTGAGGGTTGGCTTGACTCTCAGGGTTGACTTCATCTACCACTAAGTTGACAAGGAGAATGGGCCAGTTGATCTCATTTCAGATGAATGAGCATCTTTTCGGGACCTTGACATGGGAACCTGTGGGAAAGACAAAAGGTGGACATGTCGGCTGGGCAAGGGTCAACTTGAGAACTTTCAAAATGAAGACCCGTCCTGTCTCTCAGTAGCGGATTGCAAGGATCAGCATCACCACTGAAAGGGGGCGGACGCAAGACAAAATCCTACATACAACCATCAGCTTCTTTATGATTGGTTGCTTGGA
This sequence comes from Effrenium voratum, assembly GCA_963377175.1. Taxonomy (NCBI): domain Eukaryota; class Dinophyceae; order Suessiales; family Symbiodiniaceae; genus Effrenium; species Effrenium voratum. Next base: position 881,672 of record CAUJNA010001213.1, on the reverse strand, counting down.
TTGATGTGAAGGTTGGCACGGGTTCCCCCATTTACCTCTACAAGACCCAGGGGTTCAAACCACAAAACCACCAATCCAAACCACCAAAGAAGGGTTGCCTCAACTGGGGGTTTGATTCTGGCGCGAAATGCGCCCCCTTCCAAACGCTACGGGTTGACAATCAACCAATTAGCCATATACGTTGCGAGCCCCCAATCCACCAACCACCTGGAAATCAACCTTCCAGAAGGCCTACTTAACCGTCGGAAGAAAAAAGGGGCAGAAATTTGTTCTAGCTTGATTGGGAACCACCATTTGCTTAATCGCTCTGGAAAACATATTTTCCAACAGTGATAGATTCCCTTCAAAACCAACAGGGGGAAATCCACCCTTTTCACTTCAGCAAATGGATGGATGGGAAACCCAAACAAAATCCCCAACAGCGTAACAGGGCAAAATCCGCCATTTTCACTTCAGCAAATGGATGACAAACCCAAAATCCCCGAAAAAAAAACACGACCCATGCCACACTGGTGGCGTCTCTGGGCACGGCACCACGCGCCACCGCCCTCGCGTCACGCCCCTCGGTTGCCTTGTACCCGGAGGCCACGAAGATGGAGCCGTAGGTGGGCGGGGCTCGGCACAGCAGCACCGCCGGCCCGGCCACGCGGCTCAAAGGCCGCAAGGCCAGCGGCGCCCCGTCGGGGCCCTGGGCCTGCTGAGGCGAAGCCTTCTGGCTCGCAGGGGGGACATATGTTGGTTGGGGCGGAAAACTGGGGGGGAGTGGTTTGTGTTAGGGGAAGGTTTATTGATAGAAAGAAGGGAGTTTAGTGGATTGTGGTTTACCACTACGAGAAGCCCAGGAACTCGCCGAAAATGGCCAGTCCCACAATCATGAACTCTCAAGAGTCAGATTCCATGATTGGAAAACTGCTTTAGCACCCATTCCGTGATACCATGCTAGGATTCCTATCCCCTACCGCGTCACCTAAACGCTTTCCTTGCAGAGGGTCCCAAATCCCATCATCCCATCCGCAGCCTAGGTTTTCGGCCTGCGATGTCTGCGGTCCACCCAAAGTTCTGGCGAAGACCCGCTCTTTTGCCCGCTCTACAAGTGTGCCCTCCAGATTTGAGAGCTTCAAATAAGTTGGTACCCGGTTTGTTTTTCTGTAGTCTATTTTAGTAGGGGAACCCTCCCCCAAAAAAGAAACGGTACAAGGGCACTACTGGGGGACCTAGACAAATACACGGAGCCAGCCCGGGAGAAGGCCGCTCAGTTCTAAACTGCCTGTGGGCCATGCATGAACCAAACCAATGGCACTCGCCAATCGCCCGGCAAGCCGTCCATCAGTGAAAGAGGACAAGAAGGGTGGGGGGCAGCTTCTTCCGAAAGTGCCGCGAAAGCCAGCTACTCATGATCTCCTCCCAAGGCGATTGGAAGCCCATAGGTCCATCTCCTTGTTTTTAGGCCTACGCTTCGTTTGCCATCTTCTCTGCGGCTGATGGGCAAAATGCGCTTCGCAGTGGAGATAAAAATGCAGCCCTCTGAAAAAAAAAATCAGAACCCCCCGCCACGATTCTGCGTTCCTTCAAAACCAAGACAACTCAAACAAGCACGCTTGCCGCATCTCGCTTCGGACAACCGCGACCTGGAGAAATGCAACCGGAAACCAACCGTCGGAAGTGTTACGAGTCGATGCGCTTGCTTGGGGAAACCAACATGCCAGTCGTGCACAAATCTATTTATTTGTATATATTAATACATAATATATATATATATATATAAATATATATATATATATTATACATACTGATGCCTAGAGGCGACGTCTTCTAATCGGGCACTCCACCCAAACTGTTTGCACCAAACATCGCACAGTAGCATAATCAACGCAGGCAATACGCTATTGCACATGCTCGGCATGTCCAAGCAATTGATCCGCTTCGGGTATTCCACCATTACCATTGCATTCCATGATTGACTATCCTTGAAATCAGACTTGCGCCACAGATGGTTGATGTATTCCAACGGCCCCCTTATTTTCAATCCCCGGAAACCAAGCGATTGAGCCCTGTCCAAAACAAAAAGACGATCTCCAGGGGTCAAACCCAAAAAACGAGAAACAACCCACCGGAGCTCTGGTACGAGTAAAAAACAGTTTGCCTATTGGCAGGCACACATTTGGAGATTTCAACCAGACGGGTAAGCCACAATGAGGTTTGTCGAAATTCGGGGGCCTCCGAAAAGCTTGGTCTCCTGTTGACTTCCTTTTACAACCAATCAGAAGGGGTCCCCCGCCCCTTTGCAAAAAAGAGCGACACACCCAATGTGCGGCAAGCCGTGTGACCGATTGTTACTCACTACTGGGCCTCTCACCAGGTGCGATAGCGCAAGGATCAAACAAATCGCATCACTTCGCCCGTTCCCCGCGTTGATACGCCTGCTGGACACGTACACCGACCAAGTGCTCCAGGTTCCTAGAGGTGAACAGTTGCGCGACGGGCGCGCAGGGCGTGCGGTAGGGAGCTTGCCGGGTGGGAGCGAATTCTGAACCTGAGAAAGAATGTCAAAAAGTTTCCCCATGGAGCAAGTCCAACACGAAAAACACATTGGAAATAGCTCCCCAAGTTTGGGTAACTCAATGGGCAAACTACACAACGCCCATCATGGAATGCTGGCAAGAAAACTCTAAGGAAACACAGGACGCCAAATGGCTTGAGGCATACTGGCTCGGGCTTGTGCAATCAGATAACTGCATGTAGCCTTCTTATTCCATGGAGAATTGCACTCGATGTTTGCGTGATGATCAGCCAACCAAGCATTTGCCCACTTTGCCCACGTTTTGCTCAGGGGGAGACATGATATCCGCGGACGAGAGGCACCAAAGTGTTGAGAGAGGCATCGATTTGGAAATGAACTTGGCCACCAAGGTGGGATTTATGCTCTTGGCCCTTTTGAAAAATACTGCGATCCATTGGAACGGGCTGCAGAATCACTTGGGGTGTGTCTCCAAATTGCGGTTGAACCCCCCTTCCCCATCACAGAAACCTTGGTTTTCTGGTGTCCCCTCAAACCAATCCCAGGGTACTTTCAAAAACAAACAAGCCACTCACATAGAAACGGACCACCATAGGGAACACATTTTTCAGGGCACATGTCCCCATGGATTCCTCTAAGCATCTCTACTCTTGGTATGGTAGCAAAAAACTTGGTTTTTTGCAGACCCCCAGTAAAAATTAACAGAACCAAAAAACTAAAAAACTACAAAACATGCCAAGAACAGTGAAGCTAAGCATGAGTTGTTTTCCGGCTCCATGGAATCAGCTTGAAAGGCTTCGCGCCAACGTTCGGAGCCCGAAGCGAAACCGGGAAGTAATTCGCGTGCCACTGTGGCGGGTTCCGCGAAATCCATTTGCTAACCCCGCACCGGTCAGAAACCCAACGGAAGGATTTGACTCCCCTTTTGTATATATATATGTTGTTTTTAAGGTTCAACTCTGGTTTCAAAGTGGTGCGAAATGGATTTCGTCCACTAGCACTGTGGCTTCCCAGTGACCCTAAAGGCTCCATACTGTACATCCCGGATATGCAAAATAAGACCCGAAGAAAGAAACAGGATGTAGCCCACAAGGGGTGCAGAAAGTATTCTCCGGTCAATTTGGCTACGTGCACCCTTGAGCCTTTTGTATCTGGCTACCGGCCCAGCGACACAGCTTCGATGATCTCGAAGTTGGGGCCGAGTACCAACTCCTCGAAGCGACTTCAGAAGGCTGGTCAAGCTAAGGGCTCTGAAGGTCTGAACAAAAACTCACTCCCTGAGTGAATGGGCCCAAAAAGTCTGCCTTTGTTGGCCACTAAAACCATCCAAACCCAAAAAGCGTAAAGTCCAGGAACTCAGATTGAGCAAAAGGCCAAAAGGCCCCATCTCTGTTGCCAACTTGCTCAAGGGTCTGAACTATTCCCTTGCTCGAGCAAACTTCGGCCTTTTTCTACTGGCCAGGCACCCCAGACGCAACTGGCGACTTCGGACGCGCGAAAAATCCACGGATCAAAAAACAACCGCTCGCTCGTGGCTCCAAAAACTCTGATGGGAAGCATCTTGAGCCTCGCTGGATTCGATCTGCCCCAGGGGACAATCAACTCAAGCTGTGCTTATTAGGTGTTACCCTTGTTCTGGCCCTTTTTCGCCTCTGAAAGACCACTCTTGAGGCTACTTGTTTTTTGGGGAGGAAACAAGCGGTCAACTACAACACAACTCAAATAGGGGCACCAACAGGTACCAGCTTGGACACAGGCCCAGAAGGGGGCCAACTGGAAAAACAAAACAAATCCAAGAACAATCCCCAAGCGGATGCCAACTTGTTAAAAACAAGTACACCCCTCTGAAAAGAGTACTGACTCCTCCACAAACAATCCCTTAAATGGACACAAATCAAAAAAAAAAAGCAGGCGCAAATCAGGAACCAGGCACCAGCTCCAAAACAATCCCAACACCAAGCAAACTACAATCACAAGTACTAACCCACAAAACAAATCCCACCCACTCCCCCAAGAAACCCCTTTCGGCCCCCCATTTTCTTGCATGGCCTGGTTCTCGCCCAGCGTTCGGTGCCTGGCGCCGATCTCCAAGTGCCTCGCAGGATTCACTTCGGAGATTTGTTTTGATCTCTCAAGCGAAATCCTGGCGACGCAATTTCTTGGTTGGCGTTGGAAGGGGAGCAAAATTGAAAACATTTAGCAGTTAAGTGGATTTGGATTTCAACCACTCAACCACAATAAGCAAAATGAAACATGTTTCCCAGCAACAACCATGATTTATGTAATTTACCCTCCCACCAGGTCACCAGCTAACATGGGTTTGTGCACAGACCCCCGTAGAAAGACAACTTTCCTCTTGGAAAGGGGCCTCTTGTTAGCTTCCATGTTAGGTATGTGATCAGCAACATTTTTGGACCCAAAGGATCTTTACCATGGTGAGCTCGTTTTACCCCCGAATCGGTGAAGACTTGGCTCAATTCTTTTCAGGCCTTCTGAGAGCTTCCGCCTGTTAGTCTGAGGGAGCGCCCTCCCACTCACATGGGTGAAAGTGCACATTTGGGAAACTCGTCTTTCTACAGGGGTCCATATTTTCGCTGGTGGGAAGCGATGTCGACTTCGGATCAAACCAGAGGACCCTACCTGTTAGAGGCCCCAATATCTTACTCAAAGGGAGCCACCCCCTGATTGGCAAAGACACATTTGTGGCTGCAGTCCGAGCTAGAAGAATCCAGGGTTGCCCTTTGGAAATAACACTAGAAAGGTCGGTTTGCCCCCTCCAAAGTCCATCTACCCGTGAAGTCGCACACCCATTGAAACCGACCTGTCTGTGTTTCAATCCATCAAGGGGAAAATGACAATGCTTAAATCAGCACCCCACGGCATGTTGAATTTACCTTCCCCGGCAATGCTCGCTCGCTCGCTCGCTCTCTCTCTCTCTCTCTCTCTCTCTCTCTCTCCCTGCACCCGTTCGAACGCCAGGGTTTTAAAACGTTCGGTACCTGCGATCCCTAGCCACCACTGCTTGCTTATCTTTTGCCAGTTGGTGGTTTGGAGCCCGTGGTTTGGTGGTTAGGAAGTGGTTTCCAAGCCAGGGTTCAAATCCCGAAACCACCAATCATCCACCAATTAGAGGGAAGCTGATAAAGTGTGCAAAGCTGGAAAGCTTGGCTTTGGACAAGTCGTCATCTGTCTCAAAAACCAACCTTAATTTAAGCTTCCTGGCGTCGCGAAAGGATAAGAGCCCCTTGCGGCGTGGACCCCATTCAACTCATGAAATGCAGCGGTACTGACCCTTTCGCCTGCAAGGTACCGTTTCGATCACCCCCATATATGAGCAACCAGGTTTGATTAAAGGTCAATCCCGTATTCGTCAACCTGGTGGATGACGAGGGGGTGCTCCCCCGAATTAAAATGAAGGATCCCCTGCGAAGATGCGGCAGGTTTCTGTCAACCCAGCCAGGGGCTTATTAGTCCGGGCTCAACGTTATCATAAAAAAGCGTTTGAAGTCTTTTCTTGAGGCTCAGCATCTTTTTGGGCTGGTAAACCCCATTTTGGGGGTCCATATTTTGAGACAAACCCAAGTTCAGTTGGCAAACTTGACTCGCAACCAATTTGGGTTTGCAAATTGGCTTCATAACATCCCTGTCAAGCATGCCCAAGCCAATCCCGAAAAGGGCGTTTACCGGACTCCCAAAAAAAGGGTGGTTTCCTTTTGGTTCGCCTTTAAAACCACAAACAAAGGGTACCCTCAAAAGAACAGACGCGCCCAAATATCCATAGGTGATCTTCTGGCAAATAGATGGGTCTCCCTGGTAAACGGGGGCATAAAACCAACCTAAGCCAGTGGAACCCATCTATTTCTGACCAAACTCAGCGATCAAAAGGAGGCCTATCCCCGCATTTTTGCATCGGGGTCCGGCCTGGCAAGCTCATTTGCCATGAAGGCATAGAGCAAGGCAGGCATACTCCTGGGATCCCCCCCCCTTAAAAGGGGATGGCGGCGAATTCCCGAAACCTACCCCAAATTTCGCATGCCCACGCGAACAAAGGGCCCGCTTTCTGGTAGTCTATGTTAAAGGGAGACGCACCCACCAAAGAAAAATATGTTGGAGGCTCCTTAAAAGAAAAACACACCACATCACCACTTCCAAGCATCGCCATGTGAAGGACCATGGATGACCAGGTATTTTAGACCCTGAGCTTCTTACATTGCCCAGATCGTATCCCCCCGCTTGCCAAAAAGCGAAACATCAGGAGCCCTTCTTTGCCCCCCCAAACATCATCCCCAAGGGTCCACCTAAAACCCAGTGGTTTGATTCTTGTCACTTGTGAGCCAAAGTTCAAAAGAGATCCAGTCTTGGTCCTCTCATGTCCTCCCCCCAACGAGCTGCCTCTTTACGAACGATGGACGCCTCAAGACCCCGACTTCCTGAGTTCAACCCTGGACACCAAATCACAAAACACAACTCCATTATATAATATACATTGGCCCAAATGGTGAACTTTAAAACGACAAACCTCAAGACCCTTCCCGAGTTCAAGCCTTGGAGCCAAAAAAACCGTCCGCGGACAGTTTTTCAACAGCGGCCACGGCTCAAAATCATGAAGTCCCAGGCGGAGTCGATGTGCTGCTGGGCCAGCCAGGGAACCGAGAGGTAGATGGTGTTGATGGCCTTGCCCAATGGGAAGGGACAGACTCCCCCTGGGGCCAATTGATAGACTGGGCTGCCCGTTTTCAGATCCCCCGCTAAAAGTTTAACTTTAAGTGGGTGAAATGGAAACTACCACTAAACACTAAAAGGCTGAGAAGCAAAGGAACCGGATGGCTGGGAGAGCCACCAAGTAAATATGAATCAACGTGGCAACCCATTCTCAGTTGCCCAAAGGACCTGGAAATAAAAGGTGATCACCTTTTGGGGCCATGACTAAATATGGGATCACAAAATAGGCAAACCGAAAGGTCAAAAACTCGACTTTGAACAACTGAGCTTTTGGTTGGTGAAGGGAGCCAACAGGAAACCCAACCGTTGAAGGAAATGGAAGCGGCCTATTGTGAGAAACATCCATCTGGAACGAAACCAACCAATGCAAAACGAGTGAGTGCAGTCAAATACATTGAGTTACCCCGTGCCAGCCGGGACATCTTGCCTCGGCAACAGGGATCCCTTTACTGAGCTGTTCAAAATGGAGAGTTGGCCAATCCTACTCTATACTAATCCATAATCCCTATAGGAAAGCCACTACAAAGGGGACCGGTTCCTTGCGTAACCCCAGGTAAGGATTAAGGATTACCTTTGAACAGCCCAGCTTTACCCCAGCCTGACAAAACCCAAAGAACATCTCGTGTTGAGTTGGCCCTTCCACAGGCTTCCGCAGGTTTCTCAAGACAAATTATCCCGGCATCAGACCCCAAATGGTATTGGGTGTAAAAAAATATATCCAAAATGAATGGGTTCCCCTGGTAGCAGAGACACAAATAAGGAGTGAGAGCATGCTCAGCATGGAGTTACCATGACCAAAATCCCCCAAACTCCGATACGACCCGAAGGTCTCCCATGGCCATCAAGGTGTTCTCAGTTGCCCCGGATAATCGCCTTTTGGAACCTTGGGCCATGGACAAAAGCTGGCAAAAATTGAAAGGTTCAAAGTGAAAGGTTCAAATCTCAACCACCAATCGAAACCACCAATCAAGGGTTGCCTGACTCTCGGGGCAGACCCAAGGATTGTGCGCTTCCAGGTGGTAGATACAGTGGCTTGGACCCCCAAAACCAAAGGCAAAACAGGGCTCGCGTTGTTCCCTCGTACAACGGAAATCCCCACTAAACACTAAAATGCTAAAAAGAGCCGCCAAGCTTAAAGTTGGCCCCTTTTGACGATTCAAACCAGAACAAATATACTCACTTCCCATCGAGTGGCTGGAACAAGTCTGAGCTGTGTGTGAAAGGGGGCTCCCTATTTTTCCCCCCAAAAAATACATCACTTGTCATGGGCCAAAAACACGTGATGTTTAAAACCGCCAAGGAAAATAACTCGGGATTCCTGTACCTCCATCTGCTTTTCCGTCCCCCCAAAAAAATGAGAAAACATGTCCAGTTGTAAAATCGATGTCAACTTCAAAACCAACAGGGTAAAAGAAAACACATGAATCTCGGCAAATGGTTTTGTTGTTAAACAAGAAAAAAAACTGGTCCCCCTGGCTCCTGAGGGAAAAGCAGAGACCCCTTGACTTTGTTTCTTTTCCTTTCGTGTCCCCAAACGGTGGAAAAGACACGTCCCGTCCCCCCCAAAAGAATCCACCACGGACCCCCGGACCGAGGTGTCCGCCCCAGACGCCAGGGCGCGAAGAAGAGCGAGGGGAGGTAGGTGGCGCAGCCCACCGCCCAGCTGCCCAGCTCGTGGGAGTAGATGCCCGTGACCCGCATGCGCGAGGCCGAGAGCATGGCCATCCTTCAAAAAAAACCGGCGAAGAGCGACGCACCAAAAAAACCACCGACAAAACAACACGTCAAAACCACCACCCCAAAAAAAAACGGTAAAAAAAGCGGCTAAAAGACCAGCTAAGAAACCGGTCCGTTTTCAGATCCCCCCCGAGAAAAATGTGTAATGAGTGACTCACTTTTCGTGGGTGAAATTCGGAGATTTCCAACCACAGAACAAAAATATCTAAAACGCTGAGGATCCGGATGGCTGAAAACCGCCATTGGGTGTGGCTCGAAATTACAAAGCAAGGGTTGCGCAGGTTTTAGTCTTTGATTCCATTTACCAAGGTGCCATGTTCGCACATGTTGTTGAGCCACAGCCTTGCTTTACCAAATTCAAAGTAACCTTTTGGTTTGGCGGGTTAAAGGGAAGCAGCCCCAGATTCTGACTTTAACCCTCGAGCTCAGAGAGAGTAAGCGAAAACCTGCCTCCAATCAGGTAAATTGCAGAAAACAAAAGGCGTCCAGGCCCCAGCAGTTGTTTGCTTTCCAAGGTGTTTCAAGGAAACACGTTACTCACCTCCAGAGTGGATGGCTAAACAAAGAATCCAAACTGCTTGTTTGCCACTAAAATGGTCTTCCCAGAAGGCATGAAGTCCAGGAACTCAAGGAGTGAGCTAAAGTTGTCTTACTTGCCCAAAGGAGAAGGAGATGTAGGGTTTACAATGCAAACCAAAAGAACAAGAAAGGGTGCCAGAATGGCGACACCAGAAAATAAAACGATTGATTTACTGTGAGCAAGTGAGGGAGGTGGTTGTTCAACGGGGAGTTCCAACGGTTCCCTTTCCAGTGCAAACAAACGGACGAGCGCTTGAAGAGCAACAAACCGAGTTTACAGTGGCTTGCAAACATGGACAACGATTCTATTCAAAAAAAAACAACATAAACTAGATATGTCGAATATTACAGGCAACCCTTAATTAGTGGTTTGGACCCGTGGTTTAGGGAATTGAACCCATGGTTTGTGTAGAAAGTTAATGGAGGGCCCCTCCCTAACCGCCAAACCACCAATCCAAACCACCAATTGGAGGGAAGCTGCAAGATACCATATCAGAGCTAGAGGCAGCCATAGCAGCGCAGTAGGCAGCCCAATAGAGTGCATCTGCATTGGGGAAATTGCCCAGTTGCCTCTGTTTTCTAGCATACTCCCCACTGATCACTGTGTGTGTTTTGTGACCGGTTGAAACAAGCAGCTGCATTCGAAACAGCATCACTTCCTGAGTGGATTAGCCAAACAAGGTCGAAACTGTTGTCTACCGTGTATGAGGCTATGCTTTTTGGAGTTGCCACCCCCCAACTCCACCCTTTTCAGGTTGGTTGCAAGGAAAACAAGAATGAACATCACTGTTTGGGGCTGCCCCGAAAATGGCTCTCCCCAAAAGATGAAGGCCCAGGAACTAAGGGGGTGAGATATATATATATATAGGAAATCCCTTCGTGGATTCAATTCCAAACTTGTTATTTACCACTAAAACGGTCTTCCCAAGTTTAAAATCCAGGAACTCAGGAAGTGAGGGAAACAAATGGACACCGGGAGCGAGATCTGCGCGGTGCAGCTAAGCATCACAACCACCGAGAAGATGCAGTTTCCCGTCACCGCCAATCCTTGCCCGAGCTCAGCTTTCCACAAAGGAACAAATGAGTAGACAGATTGTGCATGTATAGATACATGTAGGTGTCACAGTGCATGCATGAATATACGTACACGTGTATATATATAGCCGAATATTGGATTCATGCGTCACAGAGCTTTGCATGTGTTGCTCTATATACATACACATTTAATGTGTCTGTGTGTATGTGAGTGCGCCTGTGGCATCTGTATATGTAATACATGTAGGTATGATACATCTCTGTCCGCAAGCTGTCTTGGCCAAGAAGGTCCGGAGTCCAGACTGTTTGTTTTACCACTGAAAAGGGCCTTCCCAAAAAGTGACTAAAGTCCAGAAACTCAGACATTGAGTCAATCCTACGCTCTAATTTTAGGTTGACCCCATTCAAAGGACCCAAAACTGACCACTTTCACAAGCAAAACCTCTGGATTCCAAGGAACCATCCTCGGTGGAAAACACCCAATAAATGCAATCAGGTGGGGTCTGCGCCTATCACTCTAAATTAGTGAGGGATTCCTTTGCTAGGGATCTTCACTGCTAAACTCCTTGCGCACCCCAACGGTGAGCTCCTGGAACGTGCTGCTCCAACATTCCAAGGCTAACTTCCCTATCCTTTCCAGGCATCCGTGTTTGCAGAATTCCAATCACGGGAAAAGGGGTGGTGTTTAAAAACGAACGGTGGTTAAAAAAGAAATCGGGCAAATTACTATGACTATAATTCCCAAACCGAACATGAGGAATCCCGGAACCCCAAGTCAACTCAATTGGCCGCTGGGCGCGTCTGGAATTCCCCAAACAACTCAGCGGTAATGTCGACCCCGTATCAATAACCCTGGTCGATTAATACTGCAGATGGACAAAATCCCACACAAGTTCGCAGGTAGGCTTTAGCTGGTGCAGGCTTTTGCCCATCCACAGTAGGAGGTGTTCAATTAAGAGGCTTCTGCCTCCGGGGCCAACATTGAGGCCCCTAAACGAAGTGCGGCTCATTCGATTCGATCGCCTCGCCCAGGGGCGGGTTTTCAAGTTTGGGACGCCCACCACCAAGTGTTTGCCTCAGATACGGGCAGCTTCCAGCACAGTTCCCTCTGCAACATCTTGAAGCTATGTCCAACACCTACTTACTTAGACATCCCAAAGTGAAGCACCTACTGACCATAGAACCGACAGATTCCACGCGCACGTCGAAACACCTTTTTCTTACAGGTTGCTCGGGATGGCCCGACCCCTGGATGGAGAAGACCGGCATAATTTTCTACGGGCTCCTATGAGTCAGCTCACTTGCTCAGCGGATGGCCATTTTGGCTTGCGACTAAAAGTGGCAACCAAACCAAACAAGTTATATATACTAAAGTGGCCAAAAAAAACGCTTTTGGTTGCCACTGAATTGGCAAGCGAACCCACAAAGTGACCAAAGTTGCCAAAAGACAACTGGTTCACTAAAATGGTCCAAGCCCCAGAAAGTGACTAAAGCGGCCAAAAGACCACTTTTGTTTGCCACCAAAACGGCAACCAAACCCAACAAGTGGCTCAAGTCTGAGTTCCGGAACTCAGGGAGTACATGGCCCGATGACTTGACGAGGGGCAGTGGCACCCGTCGAAGGCTGGAGGCATCTCATAGAAACATGTGCCCTTCAGGCGCGTGAGGCAGTAGGAAGGGCAACTCCCCGCGGTGCACATCCAGATTGGGATCAACTGGCTCCGAGCGCAAGCGCCAAAACCAACATAATTTGAGAAATCTGCTCAGGGAATCTTTGTTGGAGGTGTGGAGGGCTCGGGTTGCCCTACAAAACCCACTTCTTCTTCTGGGCGTGGAGGCTATCTAAAACTTAAATAAGGGGTACATACTTCGTTACAAGCTTGTATTGGCGGCGCAAAAGCGTCCAGACCCTCGATCATACTCCAACCACGACGCCAAAGAAATTGCAGGGAACTTGAGGATGGTCCTTGTTCCCTTACTTGCAAAATTTAGGGAAGCCATTGCAGCCTGCAGTATCAGGATTTGCTCAGGGGAGACCGCTTCAAAAGCAACAACACTTTTTGCCATGGTTGTTGCCCCTGCCATGGAACTGCAATGTTTGATCCCTGCCAACGGGGGAATATACGGACACCCTTAAAACCATGTGTGCTCCCTTCACACTCCAGTAGCCAAAAGGAAAAACGTGTCTGCGCTTGCAAGTGTACGAAAGCCACAAGGACTCGAAATGCTCCACCTAAGTTTGCCTTTCGGCATATGTCGATTGTGGCAGGCAAACCCACCCAAAGGAGCTAGGATGCTGGAGGTCTGTAGGTCTTGCACTCCTGCAAATTAACATGGAACCCCAACAGCCGCCATTTGTAGAGGAAACTCCTGTTGGGGGCCGGGTTACTTGCAGGACTCAAACCTCGCTGAGACTCCACTAAGCCCTCTCTTCACAGTGCTGCTTCGGGGTGGCTTTAAAGGCAAGCCGAAGGCAACAAAGCATCGTCCTGCACATCAAGTAAAAATATTCCACGCCTGAAACTTCATCTTGCCCCCAGGTGACTGGGATTTTTGTTTCAAAACCGGAAAACCCCAAATGATTTGCAACGCTGTCCTTTTAAGCTTCCTTCAAAACCAACCGGGCATTCCTCCCAAAAAAGAAAGACACACTGCGCATCAGCCATACATTTTCACATGGCTATGGGTCAAAACCCCGTACCCCCGGTGAACATCCCAATCCCCACCAAGGTCCTCCAGTAGAGGTCTCAGAATAAGGGTACCCTTTTTTCTGTAGTCTATGCTAGTAGGGGAACCCTCCCCCAAAAAAGGGTAAAAGGGCACTAGTGGGGGACCTAGTCCCAATCCCCACTAAAATAGACTAAAATGGGTGGTGCACCGGTGCACCTACCCCCCAAATGGGATCCCATTGCTGTTGACCCACAGCCACAATTTGCCTGGCTGAGGCCAGTCATCCGCTGGTCCAGCCAGGTGGTATCCATCTCCGTGACCGCCTCTACTGGCACGTGCAGCACCTCAGTAAAAGAGTCGTCCGGGCGACGGGTGTCTAGACCCTGGAAAACATCCACTTAGCTTTACCCTCCCGAAGTGCACAGACCCCTCTAGAACGATGACTTTCCTCTTAGAAGGGAGGGTACAACTTACATCCCATTTGGAGGGGTTCTCAAAATTACTTGGGAAAGGTTGCCTTAAACCACCCACCAAAAAAAGTAAGTTTCAGCACGGCCACGTACACGGGCTCGGGCCAACCTAGCCTTAGAGGAAATGCTAGCAAAAGTGAGGATCCAGGAAGACCCTCCTTGTAGCACTGGGAGTCAAAGGTAATCACCTTTTGAAACCCGGCAATTCCAGTCGAGTTCGTCAAGACGACCAGATCTCAGATATAGTATTCGGGTATGTCCTTTTTTATGGGACCACCAAATTTGGTTGTCCTTTTGGCTTCCCTTCAAGACCACCACTGAGTAGCCTCCAAAAAGAGACCCTCAAAATCTACCGGGGCCTGAGCCGAACGGATATGCCGAGCCCCGTGTCTCGTGCCCTCGCAACTTGAGAGAATGACATGAACCTGGGTTCCTAAACAATGAACATATTGCAAGTTCCCTCCTGTCCAACATGGAACCCACGAAACCAACCAAAGGATCCCTATCGTCTTCAAGGAGCCCTGTGACAGGCTCCATGTTACTGGATGGGAGGTAAACCAGCCTACTCAACCAAACCATGGCGAAGTACGGCCAAGTAGAGTTGATTGCAAGGCCAACCCCAGAGTAAGAAGCCCAGGTTGATTGGAGGTCTCCGACCCCCCTCTTCCCCCGCCCCCTGAGGATGGGTGACGTTGAGTCGCCAGGGTTTTCCGCTTGACCTGTGCAAGGAAACGAACGAACCTTCGCCAAACTAGCGTGCCCCGTGCAATCTGGTCCTTGCCCCAGATACCGATCTCCAATTTCATTCTGCGATTGATGCTCAAGTAAAGCGCTAAACCCAAGAGGGGGAGGGGGCAGAAGACAAAGCCCAAAAAGAATGCACGCACATATTTGGGCAAACGACTGTAATTCGCGAAAATAAGAACTCCGGACCGTAAAAAAGAAGAACTCCGGATAGTAAGCGACCTGCATCTGTCAACTCCCCCCTCCCAACTAGATCGTCAAGATAGGAATCGATCCATGCGGAGGAAAACCAAATCCGCCAAAACCAGGGCGCCCGGAGCTTCATGAAGAGCAGGGTGCATTTGAAGAAGGTGCTGAGCCGCAAGTTCCGGTCCCCAAGCTCCGGCAAATAGACCTTCCAAGCCGAAAGCCGGCAGCTTCACGGCAGCTTTTCGCCAGAAGCCTAGGGCCCGCCCGCTGCTGCCCAGGTTCAAAAAGACCCGCTGCCAGGCATCAATCCCCGAACTTTTGTGGGGAAACCCAAAGGAGGAAACACCTGGAAGAGCCTGTGCTGCCCAAAAAAAGCACGGACATCCGGCACATCAAAGGTGGCCTGTTGAGACCAAAAGCCCAGAATGCGAACGCAAACAGGTAGTTTGCCCCAAAAAGTCAAATCCGGTCGATCCGCTTTGGGATGCTTTGGCGACACTGGAGATGGAATTCGGATGTCCCCTGTTGACTCCAGTCCACCGCCTTGTGATAAGCCAAGACGTTGGCCAAGATGTTGATGGAGGCCGTAACCTCACTGCTCGGTGCAAAGAACTTGGCACCAAAGAGCTCATTGACTCATTGGGTTCTTGTAGAGGCTCAATGGGAAACGTCTCCCTGAAAATACCAAACAAACCTCCAAAGTGGGTTGCTCCAAAGACTTTGGCAAAGGAAAGAAGCTTGGCACTCAGGGTTTAACCAAAAAGAGATACAAACTACCACAGCTGTTGTTTGTTTGACCTGAATTTTGCCAGTGTTGCCACGCATGCAGCTACTGGCTCCAAACTGCAAGAGCCACTAGCATGATTTCCCCGTCGCCGCGTCTGGAACCTTCTTTACAAATAGACCGTTGGTTGCCTACCCATGACCATTCCCAGTAACCTCAGGCATTTTCCTATGCATTCGGGCTGGTACGGGAACAACCTAAGCCAGCCCCCCCCCAGCAAAGGTACTTAGAACCTTGTTACACGGGGCGGCCAAAGGGTTCTCAGCAACTCTTTCTGAGGGGTAAGGGGGTGAAAGTTGAATATACTAAGGGGTGCCTGTTTAATCTTGATTCCTTTCTTCCAGGGGGGCTGACCTGAATAATGACTGGTAGTATTCATCAACATTTCAAACCATCCCAAACCAGAAGCTTCTTAAATTCGCTGCCTCTTTAAAAGAAAATTTGGAGACCTCCAGTGCCACGGGGGAGAGTCCCAGCTCCGTCTCTCGGGAGAAACCGACCGAACCCCCGCCCCGCTTGTCGCCGGAGGGGCTGCAGCGACCAGAAGGATCAAGGCAAAAGAGGGCCTCGAGCCCCGCAAAAAATGCGGTGGCTTCATCTTCTTCGGGGAGCTTCCATGTCCATTCTTTTCAGGGGATCCGAGGATTTGTTTAAAGGAAACCCGCATCAAAAACCCAGATCGGACATTTGGATAGATTTTTGAGAAAAGAACGATGGTTGAAAAGAATGGGGAATCAGAGCATAGATCCATTGCGAACCCCCGGAAACCGTCCAAACAAAGTACTCAAAAAAAGACACACTCATAAGAATGAGATTGCCGGAGCACGTCCTGCCCCGCGTGCTTCGCAACTTGATTGGTCAGCTTGAGATGTTTCACTTCGTGCTAAAAGTTGAGCTGTTGGCAGGGGATTTCTCAAATTCTCGGAAGTGTGTGGGCTCCTTTCGGGCTTCAAACCAACCCCAAGGGATAAAACTCCAATTCACGCTCAAAGTCTCAAGGCTCAGTCGTAGGGCCCCCCAACCCGGTTCCAAACATCAGGAAAAGGGAAACCAAAAAATAAACTCCGGTTGAGATACAGGCTCCTTTAAATCGCTCCGTCTTCAAAAGCAAAACAATGGATACCCCCGGGCACCAATGATTTCCACCAAACTCATAGGCGAAGAAACCTCATTTTCAGCCAAGTGCTCGTCCTCCCCCCCCCCTGACACGTCATAGTATAGTTTACATGTTGCCCAACTTGTAAAGTAACATGCTTAGATTCTGCCCCATATATGAACTTTTGATATGTCCTCTTGAAACATCACTCCCCAAAATAAAGCCCAAGACCAAATTGGCAGCAAAGCTACGTTCCAACCACAGAATATGTAGGGAACCTCTGTAGGGAGCAATCTTAGATTATCCCAGGTCAACGGACGATGCCCCTCACTGACATGATCATTGAGTATGGCTAAGACGGGAGCCATGCAAAGGGCCCTGGGTCTACTCTGGTGAATAATCTTCCTCTCAAACATGTAGCATGTGTGGAAGAGTTCCTGAAAAGAGGAAGGGGGGAAGGAAGGGAGGGAAGGGAGGAAGGGGAGGGAGGGGGCATCACTCGCAGACCCGAATCAAAATCCTGCAGCAAGAACAAGAACTCTTCGGGTGAGCGCGGAATAGGGTAAACGCCACCTGTGCAATTATTGTACTGTGGGCCAATCATGCTTTATCATGCTGCGCGCAAATGGAGGTTGATCAACAGGTCCGTGATACATGGAATGGACCCACCAAAAAAGACGACTTTCCCAACTAAACCGGAAAAGTTGCACATGGTCATTTCGGGTAAGGAATATTGATCAATGCCCAAATGCTAAACAGCACCAGTGCCGCACCAGTGCGGTATACTGATGTGTCAAGTACCCTAAAGAGCGCGTCTGCGATAGCTGGCTGCTTTCAGCCTGAATCAAGCAATCACTCACGGTTCGAACTTTGGTCGCAAGGAACTCTTGCGCCCAGCTGCTTACGCAAGCTTACGAGGGCAAAGGCGCAGCTTCCGCAATCACCCACGCCATTGGGTGGACTTACGCGACACACTTGCGTTGCCTTGCGCTACCACTTGTGACCTCCTTCTGACCAACAAACCTTGTCCTTTGCCGCCCGTAAAAATTGGACAGAACCCAACAAACAAAACTTGATGCAAGAACAGTGAAGCCTTTCCTTGGTTGCTGTTGACCCCCCTGCGAAAAGTTGATCACGTTTTGGGGGTTTAGTGGAAAACACCTGTATTACCAACAAAGTTAAAGTCTAAAGATCCAACCCAATAGCCGTCAAGCCTTTCTGCCCGTGTGCAAAGATCCAGGAGGCCTCTGGGAGCTGGCGGCTGTCTTCAGCTTCGCCCGAAAGGTGAAGCAATCCTTGGCGCGCGACTCGTTGCTTCCCTCGCTGTTTGGTGTGCCGGGGGTACCTGGAGTCTCCGTGACCCTTAAAAAATGGGGTCATTCATCAAAATAATGGGGTCATTGACCCATTTTTAAGGGGTCATGGAGACTCCAGGTAGTTTCCCATCTACCCACAGGAACCAGGGTCCAAGTCCCAATCCAAAGCAAATTGAGGGAACTCTGACAAACAGGCCTTCGAGGCTTTTTGGGTTCCAAACCAATTTGCGGTTCGAAGGTATAATTCCTGCTTCCATCTATGTCCCTCCCGTGTTGGAAGCATAGACTAGCAGGATCTTCGCTGCCGAACCCAAGGAAGGAAAGCCCCGAGAAAAAACACCATCGATTTGGACAGGAGCGCCCAGGCTTCGGCTTGCGAGGCGCGTAGAGCGCGAGGATGGCGCTCAGCCGATGCTTCACCCACCAGGACTTCATAATCACGGAGATCCTGGCGCAATCCCAGCGGAAGCCGTGCGAATCCCTGGCAACTTGGTCTTTTCGCTGTTCAAAAAAATGGGTTCCTGGAGTCTCCATGACCGTTTATAAATGGGTCAATGACCAACCATTATTTTGATTAATGACCCCATTGTTTAAGGGTCATGGACCATGGAGACTCCAGGTTAAAGTCGATCATTGACCCGCCGGAGAATCCCGACACAGCCACGGGGTCCGCTTTCATAGCGACCTTTTCGAAGAGCCCGGCAAAAGGTGCGACCTGGGGAAATCCAAGCCGACGGCGACGGATGAACTCTGGGTGTCGTGGGTTAGACTGCACCGCTCACTTGCCCAAAGGACTTGATAGATCAAGCGTGTGCTCAAGCTCAGAAAGGGCACCGCTCGGGGGAAACCGGGGAGGTCGACGGTCGGGTCTTGGCAAGGACTCGCTTTGGCTGCAAGTGTGTGTGTGTGTGTGTCCGACGTGTTGAAGTGGAGTAGGAAGTTTGGGCCTTCGATTACAGCGAAACTGGCCAAACAGCTGCGCCTCGGATAGACTTTGGCTGAGGGTTGCAGAATCCGGTTTGTCGGGTCAAGTTTGGGCATACCAAACTCAAAGATAAAACACGTAGAGATGACCTCGCCCTTCTTACAAAAGGCCACAACTTCTCCACTAACACGGAAGCTGACACAAGATGCCCTTAAAAAAAACGGCCTTCTGCGAATGGGGAGGGTAGTCTCCGAAGGGCAAGATAGAAGGGCCCTTTTGGCAGCTCATGTTAAGGAAAAGCCATCCAAGGAAAAGTTGAAAAGAAAACAAATCATGGCCGCCTGCGTTTGGCTTTAAGTGGTTGTAGATACAACCCTGTGTATGACCACACCTCTTGGCGACAAGGTGTGTGACCCCCCTCCCACAACAAACAAAAAACAAGAAAGAAAGAAAGTAGGTAACGCCCTTTGGTAGTTAATCTTTTATTGTTTAAGCTTGTCGTTTCATTGATTTGTTTTATACTTTTCTTATATATACAAAAATACTCATTCACCAAAAAAAGCACGGAAGCAACCCGGGGTGTCTGGCTCGGGAAGTTGTTTCTTCTGTCCTCAGCAGAAGCCTCCGACCCCGCATCATCGGGATCTTCGCAGGCAAGATTTGCTCCTCTTCTGCCCAAAGCGGACAGTTCCTCGGGGCAAACGCCGGAACGTCGGAACCGAACAAATCAGGCGGAGTTGTTTTTTACAGGGAATATCGAATGGAGTCGCTTCAGCCACTAGGGGATTCAGGAACACCGGAAGGTGCGGTTTGTGGCCTCAAGTTCAACAAGACGGTCTCAAGTCCGTCCATCGTATTTCTAGCTTGGGGTGTCTATCCTGCAATCAAGCGTGGGCCGTGGTTGGGCAAAGAGGACGGGCACGGTGCGAAAAAAGGGTCTTGAAGAAATGCAACAACTACCCCCCATCGCCTCTTGGTTTCCCTCTGGGCATTTTTCCATCTTTTCTAATAAACAAAAACGGGTGCAAATTAGCTTGGACACCAAACAAAACCAGCCCCCGAAACCCAGGTTGGCGGGGCGCTGGGGCCACGAGACCGTATCCCGGGGAATCCAACAAAAGGTCGAGTAGCCTTGGGCAAGTGAGTCGAACAAATTGGGGGGGGGGAGGCATATGAATCAAATTGAAGGGGCCTTGAAAAACGGGCAGTGTCTTTAGCGTTTTTGTAGGCCAATGTAAAATGATATGCCATCCATATGTAAAATCATCGCGCCAACCGCGTCTCACGGCCAAAGCTCGGCACGCGCGTCTCAACCTCGAAGAGGTCGCAGGCGTGTGCCGCGATGGCCACGGCGGCCTAGAGATCTTTGGGCTCAGAAAAAAATCCATCGGCCGCCTCTGATGAAGCCCATGTGACCCAAGGTGAGCCCTTAAACAAAAAAAAAAAACATCCGGAGGGATGTCAACCCATCCAATTTCAGGGGGAACTGCGCAAGGGGATACATTCCGGAGGTTTACGAACCTAGTTTGCAAGCGAGTACAGGCAGCCAAGACTGCGTAACATACATAGCCGCTACAGGGTATGCTCAAAAGCCACACATCACGGAAGTCATGGAACGGAATGTGTCCAGTCCAAAAAGACACGCCAGTTGAAAGCAGCTGAACTCCAAGCGCCAACATGAAGCACCCCCAAAACGCCAGTGCGCCGACTTCACCCGAATGGATGCACATAAACGTCAACATGAAGCGGCGATGGTTCCTCTAGACTGAGCCCAAATTCCGGCGTGGCCTCTTTTAGCTTGCTGTCGGGCCGTATGGAAGCGGACCGCAGGTCCTAAAAAAAACATGATTTTCCAGTGACCGGAGAGGTTCCATGAATGGGAGCTGCATCTGGCGTCTGGCTTTGTCTCCAACCGAGGGGGGCGGGGGGGTCTCTTTGCTTCCCTTTTGAATATCCAACCGAAAAGTGTACCCAGGGTACTAACAAACATATTCAAGTCTAAACTTTGCAACGCGTTGGGAGTTTTGGGGGAGGGCATGGGTTTGGAAGTGTGGAGATTGTGTCAGGCGTCTATACTACCTTACAACCTTATATTGGTGTCATATAAGTATCCATATCTCCAAAGCCCATCCCTGGAAGATCCCGATATAAAGGCATCGCTACTTGTGCCCGTTCCCGACAGCGGAGACGAAGGACCCCACACAAGCCCCAAAGAAGTGACTGGCTATGGAGGTGCCAAGGAACAAGTTAGGAAAACCACCCTCAATGGTGAGGGAGGTCTGGCCATCCCGATTTGGCTTCCCTGTGGGTAAGTAATATATTAGATATGGATGCTAAAGGGGGAACTCCAAAAAGTTGTTTGAGGGTTTTTGTGTCCTGTTCTTTTTTTCTAATGATCGGGGGGTGTCCAATTGCCCTTTAAAAAAATCAACCACTGTTGGAGGCAACCCCTCCCAAGAAAAAGACAAGAGAACAACCACCGCCCTCCAAAAAAAACAAAACCACAAAACCACACAAACAGGACGGGTGTACGAAGTCAGTTTTTCGCCCGACCCTTCCTGCTGCACCCCTCGAAACCCACCCACTCCATCCCCCGCGCCGTGCAGGCCAATGCCGCCGCCGACAGCAACACCACCGGCAGCCACCCGCAGCTCAGGTCGCACATGCCGATGGGCGTCCTGCCGCGACCAAAAGCTCACCAAACACATAGCGGTTGCCCACCATCCACGGCAAAGATCTCGATTTTGCAGCACACAAAGGGCTCATTGGAACCCGCCGGTGGCCAACGAACCAATTGCCGCCAGCTTTTTTGGCGGGGTCATGCCCTGCATGCGATCGCAACCCATCCATTCGAATGACACGAATGCAAACAGCTGGTGGGCATTTTAGTCAAAGGCGAAGGCGCGCAAATCCCGGCTTCATCCACACAGTTCACCCCTTCCCACAAATAAGCAAGGGAAAGCGACAGCCTCATTTGGGGGTTCCTTGGGATACCAACTTGGTCCCTCAATAGCGAGGAGCTGCCCACTTGCTTCTTACTAGCTTGGCTTATTCAAGGGTATTTTCGGCCATGGGTTTGTGTACTGCCTCATTAGCTTCTGTTGGTGGTATAGCATCCATATCTCCAAAAACCATACCTGAAAGTGCCTTTAACAGGTTCATGTGCATTTGGAGTGTAAAGTGGTGAGGGGTCTGAGGGTAATGCCTGCTGTTGACATGTCCAAGGATATGCTATAGTTACCCTAAATATTACACGTGTATATATATATATATACAACTAACTCCCTGAATGTCATATAAGCATACACGAAATACAAAAACAACACAACCAAACCAACACAATCCATATATAAAACAACGAAATCAAAAAAACACAACCAACAAAAAAACAAAATGAGCACTGCGCCCACTTGCGCGCCCAAGCGGCTCCACCTGATGCCCCGCATGTTGCATGAAGGTTAGGCTCACCACCACGCAAATCGACCTGAATGCTCAAATCTCCAGACCCAACACCTCCATTTGCCTAGGTCCTCCAGAGAGGTCAGAATAAGGGTACCAACTTATTTTCTGTATCTATTTTAGTAGGGGAACCCTCCCCCAAAAAAGGGTAAAAGGGCACTACTGGGGGACCTAGTTGCTTAAGTCCCCTGGAAAAAATACTCATATCCGCCGACCCCTTCTCCTCAAATGGGGAGGCGCACGGGAAGGGTGGTTGCAGTACAAGCGCATGGATTAATCTTTGAGGCAAGCATATGACTACTGGCATCATACGGATGCCCATCATCATCATCATCATCGATATGATCCTTCATCATTCTTATCGTCAATATCATCATCATCATTTCTATATCCTTCAACATCATCATCCTCGTCATCATCCTTATTTTGTGATTTACGTTTCAATTGTGGCGTTAGAGAGGGTTTGACATGCAAAAGCTGCGTGGACATGATGATCATGATGACTGCCCCCCCCGGCCCCTGAAGATTGGGGCTTAACGCCCCGCTCTGGCCCATTGTAGCTGCCACACAGGGGACTCATTTAGGCTTGGGCGCAGGGGGCGCTATCTCAAAAAATGAGCCCCTTACTTTTCGGCACAAGGAGTGCTAGGGATACTGGGCCCATGGGGTAAGTCTCGGGCCGCCCTGGTGATGCCGAGGATGCTACGTTAGACAGCATTGGCAATGCAGAGGATGCTACAACGATAGTTATGATCACAGTCCTCATCCTTATCATCACTAGCATCAGGTCATCATCATCTCTTACTAGCCGGCGCTGGTGATGCCGAGGATGCTACGATGATAGTTATCATCACAGTCCTCATCCTTGTCATCATTATCATCATG
This sequence comes from Effrenium voratum, assembly GCA_963377175.1. Taxonomy (NCBI): domain Eukaryota; class Dinophyceae; order Suessiales; family Symbiodiniaceae; genus Effrenium; species Effrenium voratum. The sequence continues at coordinate 858,543 of CAUJNA010001213.1, read as the reverse complement.
GTCATCATCATCTCTTATTAGCTGGCACTGGTGATGCCGAGGATCATCGTCTCTTGGTTCATCATCATCATCACGGTGCTCATCATCATCAGCTTCTTCGTCATCGTCCTTATCTTTTTTATATACGTTTCAAGTGTCCCGTTAGACCCGATTTGAGATGCAGAAGATGCGCGGACATGATTATCATGATGACTGCTGGTGATGCTGAGGATGCGTCATGATGATTATCATGTCAGTTCATCATCATCATCATCAGCATCATCACGGTGCTCATCATCATCATCTTCTTCGTCATCGTCCTTATCTTTTTTATATACGTTTCAAGTGTCCCGTTAGACCCGATTTGAGATGCAGAAGATGCGTGGACATGATTATCATGATGACTGCTGGTGATGCTGAGGATGCGTCATGATGATTATCATGTCAGTTCATCATCATCATCATCAGCATCATCACGGTGCTTATCATCATCATCTTCTTCGTCATCGTCCTTATCTTTTTTTATATACGTTTCAAGTGTCCCGTTAGACCCGATTTGAGATGCAGAAGATGCGCGGACATGATTATCATGATGACTGCTGGTGATGCTGAGGATGCGTCATGATGATTATCATGTCAGTTCATCATCATCATCATCACGGTGCTCATCATCATCAGCTTCTTCGTCATCGTCCTTATCTTTTTTATATACGTTTCAAGTGTCCCGTTAGACCCGATTTGAGATGCAGAAGATGCGCGGACATGATTATCATGATGACTGCTGGTGATGCTGAGGATGCGTCATGATGATTACCATGTCAGTTGGTGTTCATCATCATCATCTTCTTCGTCATCGTCCTTATCTTTTTTATATACGTTTCAAGTGTCCCGTTAGACCCGATTTGAGATGCAGAAGATGCGTGGACATGATTATCATGATGACTGCTGGTGATGCTGAGGATGCGTCATGATGATTATCATGTCAGTTCATCATCATCATCATCATCAGCATCATCACGGTGCTTATCATCATCATCTTCTTCGTCATCGTCCTTATCTTTTTTTATATACGTTTCAAGTGTCCCGTTAGACCCGATTTGAGATGCAGAAGATGCGCGGACATGATTATCATGATGACTGCTGGTGATGCTGAGGATGCGTCATGATGATTACCATGTCAGTTGGTGTTCATCATCATCATCTTCTTCGTCATCGTCCTTATCTTTTTTTATATACGTTTCAAGTGTCCCGTTAGACCCGATTTGAGATGCAGAAGATGCGTGGACATGATTATCATGATGACTGCTGGTGATGCTGAGGATGCGTCATGATGATTATCATGTCAGTTCATCATCATCATCATCAGCATCATCACGGTGCTTATCATCATCATCTTCTTCGTCATCGTCCTTATCTCTTTTTATGTACGTTTCAAGTGTCCCGAGCCGGCACTGGTGATGCCGAGGATGCTACGATGATAGTTATCATCACAGTCATCATGATTCATCACAGTCCTCATCCTTATCATCACTATCATCATGGTCATCATCATCTCTTGTTAGTCGGCACCGATGATGCCGAGGATGCTACGATGATATACATCATCACAGCCCTCATCTTTGTCATCGTAATCATCATGGTCATCATCGTCTCTTAGTAGCCGGCACTGGTGATGCCGAGGATGCTACGATGATAGTTATCATCACAGTCCTCATCCTTGTCATCATTATCATCACGGTCATTATCATCTCTTATTAGGCAGTACTGGTGATGCAAAGGGTGTTACGATGATAGTTATCATCATAATCATCATCATGATCATCCTTATTATGATGTCATCGCTCTTCTCATCATCATCATGATGCTCATCATCATCTCATTCTTGTTCAAGGGCTGCCGCCCCCTGGATTTAGTTGTGGTTTTCGAGCAACCAAAAACACTGCCCTTGGTTTTGGTTTCTTTGGTTTCTTGCGAATGATGCGTAGTGATGATTATCATCAAGGCAGGACTCCAAATCTCAATGACCCAAATGGCATCTGAGGCGAGGTGCCGTTTCGACAGTGATGCGTAGTCATGATTATGATCATCGCTGCTGGAGATGCTGGGGATGCGTAGTGATGATTATCCTCATGATTGCCACAGATGCTGCGAATGATGCGTAGTGATGATTATCATCAAGGCAGGACTCCAAATCTCAATGACACAAATGGCATCTGAGGCGAGGTGCCGTTTCGATAGTGATGCGTAGTCATGATCATCGCTAGGCACCCTTGGTAATGCAGAGGATGCTACGATGATAGTGATCATGACAGGGATCATTTGTTGCCCAGCAAGTCACAGTCCCTGTTCGTGTCTTCAAAAATGCAAACAAAACCCTGAAATACAAGATTAGCCTTTTGGGGCCACTAACATTTCACCCAAAAGAAACCAAAGAAACCAAAACCAAGGGCACTGTTTTTTGTGGCTCCAAAACCTCAACTAAATCCAGGGGTCGGCGGCACTGGGCGGCAGGCCTTAAATTTCCAGTAGTGATACATTCCCTTTTAAGCTAGTGAACCAAAAAAACAATATTCTTAACCAAATGGAAGAACACGGAGGAAACCAAAAGGTCAGACCTGGTCGGCTTGTCCGAGCATGCTTCCCTTTTGACCCTTTCTATAGCTGCGAACAAACGGAGGTTATACTCATGGTCCTTTCCGGCGATATGACCGTGACCTTACCGAGCTTCCACTTGCGAATGTTCCCCCTGCAGAAAAGCACTCGTATTTCCAGTAACGATAGCTTTCCTTTAAACCCAACAGGGGAAACTCTCTTGGTTGCTGGCAACCCCTTTGCAAACAGTTGTTTACTTGTTGGTCCACTTCGGAGAATCCCAATTGTTTCTTTGCCAAAAGGTGAAAGTCCAAAGATCCGTTAAGCTCTTCGCAAATGACGAAATCAACCAAACGTGTTTCCCACATCTTAAGAGGGGCTTAGCAAGTAAAGACGGGTCAGGTTGCAATGAATTCCACCCCACCACGTCTGATTTTTTGAGGCTCGGTACCCAAGGATCCCCACCATTTTGTTTTTGGGGGGCGCCTTATGCCTTGTTGGGTGTGTCTTCTTTGAGGGCATCCCCTCGGCTTTTTGCGGCTGAAGAGGGAAGCCAAAGGAACACCGCCGGCTGTTTTGAGGGGGCGGGGGCCAAAGAAAAACACACCCGTTTGCCACATGACTTGCACCCACCTTCCAAGACTCCAAGTATGGCTGCAAGGACCGTTTCTTGGAGGCCCTTTTCCGGACCAAGAGCTTTGGGAGAGGGGAAAGGCCCCTTAAACAGAAGGTTAACATGTAGTGTCTCAAAATGTTCTTTTGGCGTTCCCATTGAGAAGGAACCCAAGAATAGCCGACTCCCACTTGCAAAAGCGAACCGAAGAGATCAATGAAGTCGGTCGAATCTGTTTGCCATCGTTCACCCATGTTGACAAAAACCTTGGTCAAGGGTGCAAGAGATGAAGACATCGGTGTGTTGTTGGAGGCCCAATTCCGAGTCAGCGACCCATTTTATGCTTCTGGGAACCAGGTGAATCCATTTTGCGGGGAAGGTGCTGAAGCGAACCCAATCCGGAAAACACGAAGGGGGGACACAATGGCATGTGCAGGGCTGTTGATGGACTCCCGAGAAATCAGACATGATCCTCCCAAGAAGGCTTCAAATCACCACGTCCCGGAATATTCCCCGAACAAGAAACCGTCCAACAGGAACATGTTGACACCTGCTCAAAAATAGAGAGGAGGTATTGATCAGAGGGCGACATTGACCATGAATTCATTGTCGAGGGGATTGCCCCCGGAAAAGTCCAAGGTGCTGCATTCGGCTTCCAGAGGAAGCAAATGGAGCCCTTAGAAAACACAAGCCCTGCGTATTTTGCTTGGGCTTTTTGTTCAAAAACAGGATGGGGCAAAAGACAAAGAAACTCCTGCACTCTGCGCGTGGCACATGCACACGCAGACCGCCAGCATGTTGAGCACGCGAACCCCCGCAGTGTTGGCCGCGCGAACGGCCGCGTCCAGAACCACCACTGGCGTTGCCAGGAGGAGGTGGATTTGAGTCGCCTGAAGTGGGCGACCGGCGTCGGTTTCCCTTCGCTTTCCCATTCAATCCCCCAGTCCCACAAAAATCACATGAGACTATGTATGGGTTTGTGCTATTGAGGGTGTCCTTTTCACACTGCTTTGAAGGGAAACCAAAAGGAACACCACCATTTTGGGGGTCCGATTCTTACTCAAATTCGAAGTCCATTTCGGGGTGTCCAACTCCTTTGTTGAGGTGGGGACCCGAAACAATCGCCTTGAACCAACCCCGCAAAAAGAGTCATTACCCTGAAATGAAAACCGCAAAACTGGTGCGACACATCAAAACAACACCGTCACTTGGTGTCGCTCCAGATCTAAGGGGCTAGGAGGCAGTTGCAGCTCATGGCCATTGCCGCCGCAGCAGCCACGACCTGACGGTCTATGCAGCCAGCTGAATTCCCGCCCAACTCACATGGAACCGTTCGACGTTGAGGACCCGGTCCCTTTAAAAGGAACATGGGCCACACTAACACCCCCCCGAAACGTCAGGCTACTGATGAGGCAACTCACAAGCGAAGCCATAGGCGAAGGGCCAGAAATGGTCCTTAATGGCCTTTGAAGTGTTAAATCATTCCACGCATCCCCGCCTTCCCGTTTTGGCCATGTTTAGATCTAGTCAGCCTGGAGCTTGTGGATTCCGGGCCAGAAAAACGGCCACAAGACTTGTTGCGCTTAAGAAAAAACGACCCAAGTCCCGGAGCTCAGCGGAGCTCTTTGAGCCCGAGGCTGGCGACTGAAAGCCTTGGGCTCCCGTGCGTGGGATCGGCACAGCGCCGCACAGCCGTGCAGCAAGCAGGAGCCCGCCAGGAGGCGCAAGGCCAAGCCGGCCCGGAGGTAAGGGGCGCCTGGGCTTGGCGCGGTGAATCGTGGAGAACCCGAAATGGACACCGAACTTCGGGGATTCGTGGCCGACCACTTTTCAGGCGGTCTTTAAAGGACTCTTCCAGGGCTCTTCAAAAACGCATGGACCCGAGATGGACGTCAGACTTTGGGGATGGCCAATCACTTTTCAGGTGGTCCCCCGTGAAAACTCATGGAAGAATACGGAAAGCCCCCGAAAAGGTGTGCGTGTGTCTGAGTGTCTTTTTCAAAACTGTTTGCAGGTGGAAAATTAGGAAAGCAAATCCAAAGACTGGTACCCCCCCAAAAAAAACATACCCAGTTGCGATTGAGTACCCGGTTGAGGAGGATTCAACCTGCTTTTTGCCGCCCCGGAAACAAACACGGGCCCCCGCTTTTTGCATTCCCCAACCTGTTCTCGTGGGGGCTCGGAAACGAAAAGGCAAACTGGAGGCAACAAACAGCAGGATTGGGGTCGGAAAAATCACGGTTTTGTTCCTTGAGGGCATGTCCAAATACCACCTGCTCCAAGGGGGTCCTCCAAATCAGCTGGGAAAGGTGGTTGCGTAATTGGTTTAAACGCGTTTTCGAAGCGGCCCAAGAGTCATTTAAAATCAGGAAGGTCACGACTGGTTTCATCTCAACCCAGTTGTTAAGAAGCGGGACTTGCGGTGGGCCTGGCCTGGTGTACCGCTGAAGAGACACCTGCGGCTTCAATTCCTGGTGTACAGCTGAAGAGACAACCTGCGGCTTCAATTTACTATACCAAGCAGCTCTAACTTGTTTTTTGACACTTACATTCTATGGGAAGAAACATGACAAAATGGAGGGTGGTCCAATCCCATCCATAACCCCGTTGTGGAACCACTGCCAAATGCTGCAAGGGGTGCGTAACCCCAAGCAAGGATTGAAGAGTTCCTTTGAACAGAGGGAACCAGGGATTCATAAACCCCTGGTTTATTGGAGCAGAACCTGCTCAGGGCAAAGATTGATCAATCCGAGCTCGACCTTTGCTCAAACGGGCCATGACCTTTATGAGTTGGAACCCTCAAAAGTGGTTCATGGACAACAAACTGGCTAAACGATGTCCGCGCAAGGGTCCCTAACTGGGCTGTTCAAAATGGAGGCTTGGCCAATCCTAATCCATGATCCCTTTTTGGAAGCCACTACAAACCCTCCCGTAACCGAAGGTAAGGATCAAGAATTACCTTTGAAGCCCAGCCTAACGAAGCTTTTGGAGAAAAACACCCTGGTAGTAAGCTTCGTTTGATTCATATGGGGTCAACATTAGCGGACAAAGAGCCAACCGAATGATGTCCACCCAAGGGTCCACACGCTTGCCCAAATGAACCAACCTTTGGCGACAAGGACATGCCGGGCAGGGCTCTGGTCATCGACAGCTTGCGCGGCATTATGAGAAAAGCAGCGAACCTTGGAGGCCCAGGCACGTGCAAGCAGAGAAAAAACAAACAAACCAACAAAAAACAGAAACAGAGACACCCCGCTCGTTAAAACAAACTAATAGTAATAATATTAATACTGATAAAAATACCCCTCCCCCAAAAAAAAAACAACTGAAGAAAAGCCCAGCCTTCAGGCTCTTTAAACCTTCTCAGAGGGGTTCTGCTCTATGCCGCAATGAGATTCCTTTTGACAAGGCGCAGGCCGTCTGATGGCTGAAACATGCGAACAATGCGTGGTTGCAACACCCAACCATGTAAATGATGTCCGTCAAAGTGCAGCTAGAAAACAGATTCATACCCACATGTGAAACAAGTCTTCCAAATGGGGTCCCTAAGATGCATCCTAAGAACAGCAGGGGTTCGAAATGGGGTTCCAACAGGGTGCTAAACAAGCAGTCTGCGCAAATAAAACTAGATACCCATGCCCTTTGGGACAAAAAAAACAAAAACACAAAAAAAAAACACAAAGCTCAAACACAAAACAAACAATACATACATATTGTTGTTTCATATATATATATACCGGCTAATTTAGCACCCACATGCACCCACAGAACCCGCTGACCCAATTGGCGTCGAGATACGCGGCCATTGCCAAAGCCCACGCGCCGCGGGCCAACCCCGGCGCCAGGCAGGCCGCGTAGGCGAAGACCAGCTGGGGCGCCCGGGTGCGGGGCGTGAGCCTAAGGCAGTCTAGGTCCTCCAGTAGAGAGGGTACAAAAAGGGTACCCTTCTTTTTCTGTAGTCTATTTTAGTAGGGCAACCCTCCGCCAAAAAAGGGGTGAGAAAGGGCACTGGGAGACCTAGCCGTGATTTTCGGGTTGGCTTGCGCTCTCTCCAGCCAAGAAATGGCCCAAGAAATGCTTCGGTGTCTGGTGGCTGGTGGCTTGCGAAGCTCCGTGTTGCAACCCTTTGCTCCTTTGGCGGAAACAAAAACAAAACGAGATATCCCCTGCTCCTTTGCTCGTCCCCGAAAGCGAGCCGGACAAACAACCCACGTCTCACTTCCTGAGTGGAGGCAAAACAATCTTATGGTTTGCCGTTTGCCCCAAAAATGGTTTCCTGTCCAAAAAAGCAAACCGCGTCTTGAGCATCCATCAAGTCCAAGAAGGTGGGTGTGAGTTTAATTTAGGTGAGGGTTCATGTCCATCAACCTCTTGTGCTGTGGCTCCAACTCTTGGAATCATCGCCAAAGTCGACATTCTGACAGGCGTCCAGCTCTGGAACACGCCGCTCCAATCAGCGCCGGACGTCCCTGGCCTCCGGAGATGCGAATTCATTGGCGATGAACAAATTCCGCCGACCAAGTTGGTAGGTGGAGTCATCCCCAGTATGTTTTTGTGAGTTTTATCTGTCCCAGCAGCGAAGTGGATGTTGTCCATGCGCAGCGTGAGTCGTGCGAATGTCAAGACTCCTGCATATCTCGGTTGCTTTCTGCTCCCCTGCTAAAAGTTTAACTTTTAGTGGTTTAGTGGAAAACCCATCAGTTGGCAAAAAGTTAAAGTCCTAACAGCCAAGCAAAATGCACCAAAGATATGGTCTTCCTCTTGGTCTTCCTTCAAAATTGTCCTTTCCATTCGGCCTTTCCACTTCTCAAAAATGGCGCTGGCATGCGATGGCGCTCACTACACGTGATTCACGACATCGAGAGGACTAATAACTTCGTCTACATGTGGGGGAGTTGTTTCGCAAAAACAACATCAAACGCTCAAAACAGCCTGAAAACAAGCGCCAATCAACTAGTTGGTAACCCCTTTTTTAGGTCAGAATGCCATGCCCTGTTTCTATCTTAACCTCTAACAACTTGGCGCCTGCGTTGGCCTGTTTACTGTTTCCAAGCAGGCCAAGTGTGGAAACTATTTATAGACCTGCAGAAGATACTTATAAACACGCAGAAGCTATTCATAAACATGCAGAAGCTACTTGTAAACACGCAGACGCTATTTTTGCGCATGTGAAAGCTACTTATACCTTGGAAACGGCTTGCAAACACGCAAGCAATGTTTGCAACACTACTTAAGCAGGGCTTCAACCAGCAGTCAGCAGCAATGAAACCTCAACAAACTATGCGCACAACCGCTGACACACCCAACAGCCTAAGCTCGGCGGTTGATAGATTACAGTATGTGGCTTGGTGAGTGTGACTATGTCCCATTGCTTCACCTGCGCTGCGCAGCAGATTTGAGCACTAGGCTGCAAAGCTCATTGGTGCGCAACAGATGCTCAAACCTGATTACCCTTCAGAACCTTGGGCTTCGCAAATAAATAAGGTGACCAGGCAGTGACCGCAACTTAATGTTCACCACCGGCGTCAAGAGCACGATTCCACGCATGGTATGTAGGCATTGACATTGCGCAAGCAGTCCCTCGAACATTTTGGCACGGGTCATAAATATGTCACATGTGTTGCGTTTTATGCTATGATCTGGCGCTTGCTGCTTGCCGGCTCACCTTAGGGCATCGGCAAAGCGCGCGACAGGTTGTGCTCTTGTATTCCGTTTGGCGCGTCTTTGGAGTACTGCAGCTACGCTATGTTGAGGTTTGGTACGTCTCCGCGAACTCCGCCGTGTTATGCCAGCTTTAAACCATCCCATGCCACGTGCTTTGCCTGTGTGTTCTAGGTGTTCAATGGGTTCACTTGCGCCGTGAAGACGGGGGGTCAAATCACATCATGGAGCTGCCCAGATACAATAATCAACTTATTGCAAGCCAACGTGTTGGCTGCCCACGCATAGCTTTGCGACACTATGTTTTAGCTTTGTGCTGCATAGCTGCTGCATCCTTAAAATCGCAAGAATCGGTTGGGCCCGCTTTCAACTGATTGACTCTCACGCTAGCCTGCGATAACTTCAGAGCGGTAAACATTTTTTCTGAGCAAGCCTCCAAAGATCGCAACGGTTCCGCGTTATAAATAGTTCACGACGGTTCAGAACGGTTACGAACTATTTGGGCTCAATGGTTTGATAATAGTTCGTAACGGTTCGGAGCGGTTGCGAACTATTTATGCATCCAGAAGTGTCCGGAACTGTTTGGAACTATTTGGAACTATTTGGAACTATTTGGAACTATATGGGCTGGGTCGCACAAATAGTTCGCAACGGTTTCGAACGGTTGCGAACTATATGTAAAGCATGGCCACAAATAGTTCACGACGGTTCCAAACGGTTACGAACTGTCTGTGACGCATGGCTACAAATAGTTCACGACGGTTTCGAACGGTTACGGACTATATTTGAAGCATGGCCATGAAATAGTTCGCGACGGTTCCGAACGGTTACGAACTATGTTTGAAGCACGGCCATGAAATAGTTCACGACGGTTCCGAACGGTTACGAACTATGTTTGAAGCACGGCCGCAACTGGTTTACGACAGCTCCGAACTGTCAGTGTCCAGCCGAAAATGGTTGAATAATAAGTGCCAGACATTCTGAACACTCGCAGCAGGTCTCGGCAATAATCTCAAGACTGCTTGGCGCGCTCGTCGACGCTACTTCTCTATTTCGACGCCAGCTCGTCACGGAACTGTTTTCTTGGGCACCTTGGCCAACTGTCCATGATAACGCGGAGCCACGGGCCTTTCAATTTCTAAGACGATTCGAGCTTGAATGATTGAAGCAGCTAGGGGTGGCGTTGCGTCAGTGATGTGATTCTTCGGCGCGCGGCCTTTTTTTCCCAGGCTTCAACGCGGATTGCTAAGCCGGGTGTCCGCACTCTGCGAATAACAGGGTTGGCGAAGGCGTGGTGATCATTGCTCGGGTGGCAGCTACATTTGGGCATTATCCCTTCCAACGTGACCCATTCCACGCTTGACTAGTTCACGTTTTCGGGCAGGGGTGGCGTTCGTCGCTTGGGCTCCAGCTGGGTAGGCTGGGAGCCAAGGCCTGTGTTTCCAGCCTAGCCCCCTTTCATAAATAGTTTCCAGCCTTTTATAAATAGCTTCCAGTCATTTATAAATGGCTTCCAAGCATTTAGAAATAGTTTCTTCATTGTTTTGAGAAGGGGGCTTGAAAACAAACGGCTCGCGTAAAACCCCGTCTGGATACGTGATGGCCGGAGCCAGCTGATGGGCGGCGCAGTCCCCCTGCTAGTCCTGCCAGCGCTGCCAGTCCTTGGCAAGTTCTCCAGCTGTGTCGGCCAGTCCTTTTGTCCTGGCCAGACCTGTGCACACCTTGCGTGGCGCAGGTGGAAGAGCAATCATCACGCCCTCACCCCCTCCCACGGATGATCAATGAAAGCCACAGCCATGCCCTCGCAGCGCTTGTAAGGCGAGTCCCAAAACCAAAGTCTTAGCGCTGTTGGCGAAGGACTCAGGAACGTTTGGCAACGCGATGATAGTGAGGATGATGGCGGTTGCTGGAACGTCGAAAGTTAAGACGAACCTAGACGTGAGGCGATGCACTCTGCGGCACAGAGGACTTGGCCGGACAGCGAGCTTACTTCAGTAACTTATTGCAATAAAGGGAGGGGGAAGAGCAGTCAGCAAACAGGAGTAGGTTGGCACCTAAAATGCAAAATGGGTGAACATGTCATACAAGTAGTATATAATTTCCAGGCATCGTCCTCAGCATTCATTTCTCCTTGAGTTGTGGCGATTTTGGTGGCCCTGCTTATCCAGGCTAAGTATTCAACAGCGGTTGGGCGCTTGCGGGCCTCTCACAACATCCATCCACACTGCGCTGAGTGAGCATTTGCTTGTTGCTAGCTTTTCAAAGCAATTGAAGAAAAGTCGTGGCGCAGTCATGAAAGCCCAGGCCCTCAGTAACAGGGCCGGAATCACTTCCAGCCTATTCTAGCTAAGATGGTCTTGAGAAGGAAACTTGTGGGGCCTGCAGCCTGCAGGCTAGCCGTGCCAAGAGAATAGGGGAAGATGACCGCCAGCAAGTGTCGTGAATGCGTTGCACGAATGATGCATACTCAGACTCCAAGGATTTGTAGAGAAGTTGCTTGTGTGATTGTTACAGAAAGGCTTAGCAGTCAAGGGAGTCATTTTCTCCTTTTTCTTCACGATCCTTACTTAACCACCAATCATGAGTTTCGACGGAAGGCCTTTTAACCCGTACGTCAGAAGTCCCGAAGCATGTCACACAGAGCAAGTAGATCAGGCCTCCGCAGCAACACGACTGGAGCCTTCTCGCCCAAGCAAGCGGCTGTTGCTGGGCATTACATAGGTCCATCAGCGCGCTGAGTGGCAGTGTTAGTTATGTTTGTCACGAGTTTCGCCATTTGTATCATCACGCATGGTCGCGCGGTGTGTAAGTTTCGCCGCACTGGTCCCTGTGGTTTGGGTACAACCCCACTGGATACAATGTCACCTGAGCTCAATAGAGCTGGGCCTTTGGGAGCTGGAGGCGCTAAGAGGCCAGATCTGTCAGCGAGGTAATTGACGCAAAGTGCAGTGATGACAATGATGACGGTGGCGGTGCTGAAGTTGGTGGTAACTTGGTGCAGTGTGGCAGTGACAGTTGCGGTGGAAGGCTTTTTGCAGGGGTGTTGTCCGCAGTGGGGCGTTGATGGTAGTGAAAGGTAGCAGTCATTGAGGTTCAAAATGTTCTCTGCGCTGCTGGCGGTGGCGACAGTGGTACTCGCGGGCATGTGTTGGCTAGCCAGGGAGTAGTGAAGGTACTGGACGTGGCGCTGGTGTCGAGCCAGTTCTCCACGGAGGGCGCGTTTGTGTTTACATCGAACGACCTTTCTTACATCCGGCCCTTGTCGCCCTGTCCTGTTTTAGTTTTGTGTGAACCTGCTGTTCCCTGAGCGCAAACATGTGCTGCAGTTGCACGCGTACAACACGCCATCCAAACTACAGCTTGCAAGCAGCTGTTGTCCAAACCAGCCTGAGAGTGGAACTAGCTCTAAATAGTTCCAAATGATTCCAAAGACACCTCCAAATAATTCCAAATGGCTCCAAATAGTTCTGGGGGGTGGTTTCAAGTAGTTCCGTGCATGTTATAAATAGTTCCCAGCCATCTATAAATAGTTCCCAGAGATTCATAAATAGTTCCCAGAGATTTCTAAATAGTTCCGGCCATGGTGGGTTCCCAAAACAGAAAATGGGTTTAAACAGGCCAACGCAGCCGCAAACTAACAACATTCAAACGAAACATCACCATTTTGAGGGGCCCGCATGATTTTGTTCTGCATATCTTAAACATGATTTGGTCTACGTGACCAGGATGTCAAGGGACCAGTCACGGGTGTCTTTCACCAGAGGCCTCCGAAGACCCATGGGAACAACTCCCCAGGCGGTCCAATACCAAATTGCCCAAAGGACCTGGAACTAAAAGGTGATCACCTTTTGGGGTCATGACTAGATATGGACCAAAATAGAAAAAACAAAAGGTGAGAAGGTTGATTCGCTTTGAAGAACTGAGAATATGAAACGTTCAATGTTCCTTCCTTCTCGAGCTCCAATTCTTTGTGGGGATCCAAAAGTATTGAGACCGTTTCAATGCAACAGTCACCCGATGTTCGGAAGAAACGCCAACTTTTTGGGCTCCCAATTCCCAACCTCCCCCCCCCCCACTGCTTCACCCAGAGCCGAATGGTGGCCTCTGAAAGTGCCAGGGCCGCACAAAGCGCCAGACCTGTGCTGCCCCCTCAAGCAAATTCACCTTTGCAGGGGTAGCTCAGTTGTTCAGTGACCCTGGAAAAACAGGGAACCCATTTTTGGGAAGACCATGTTAGTGGGGCAGCCACCAAAAAAAGGAAAAAGGGAGCCACTGAACAAGTGAGTTAGTGAACAGACTACAAATTCCCAAAAAGTTAACCATGCAACATGAGCCAACATGTTGACCCCAGATTCATGTATTAATCGGAGGGCGTTCCCTTCCAAAGGTGATGAACTCCGACAAAAAAAGAAAACACTCCCCTCATGGGTGTCTTCCCAAAAAGGACGAGGTCCCGCACCTCCTGTGTCGGATTGCTCTGGTCTGAGGGCGTGACCACAGTAACTAATAATGTCCGAAACGGAACTCGGGTGGCAGCACCAAGAAGCTAAGTTGAACTGGACATACAAGGTCTTACAAGTTGTTCCCCCTTTGGAAACTTAGGGACCTGGAATAATAGATGGTCTAATTTGCAAACTTGACTACCACAACCTTGATCTTCCAGGGCCCCGAAAAAGCAGGCCTTTGGCTGATTTTCATTTTTCATCCAGCAAAATCCAGAAGGACTCTGTGTTTTGCGGGTCAAGCCTTGGGAGACCAAGGCAAGGTCAAAGGTGGAAGGTTACCGAAATGGTAACTAAACCCAAAACGTGCAGCTAAAGCTAGGGCGTGAGAAAATTGCCGCGGTGGAGTGGGGGAATCCAAGCAAAAGGATGGCAACTCAGAAACTCGGGAACTGAGACAACTTGGACAAACGAACAAGCGGGGATACGGAAGGAGCGGGGATATGGGGGATTCCCTTGGCGCCATTTCCCATCTCAAACTTGGTCAAGGTGCATCAAAACAGGGAATCCTCCCGTATACCTGGTTATTCCTGTCTTGGTTGACGTTGGAGGGGAGCAAAAACTCGAATTTTATCCCTTCAGTGGTTGGTTCCAACCACTAAACCACACAAGCAAAAATGTAAAATGTGTCCCAACAACAACCATGTTCCGCTGCCCAAACCACCATCCACATGATTCAAGAAGACTTTAGACTGGTAGATGGGACTAGTGGTTGCCACGGTTCGTTCCCAGAAATGCAACTAAACTGCCACGTGACCGGTGGGTTTATGTCCGGCTGTATCCCTTGGTTTCCCTGATCGACAATGATCCTAGAGAAGGGAACCTCTTAGGGTGAGGAGCTGACCCCAAGATTCCCCAGAGTTCCATCAACTGTTCCCTTTATATGCCAAAGAAACAAACCACTGAACCAAAAAGCAAGGGGCGAGGCCCAAGGCCGCCAGCAGCGCCAGGGGCGCCAGTGAGGCCAGCAGCGTCGCGGGCTCCGGGCGCGCGCAGCTGCTGGAGCCCTGCGAAGTCGAAGGAAAAAAACCGACCGAAAGAGCGGTAAACCTGCTGGCCACCCGACACAGCGGAGCTTCTGCCCCCAAAAAGGGAAAGGCGCGGCGCGTAAAAAAGCTACACCAACCAAGGGAACCTCGAAAAAAGAGCGGTCCTAGATGGCCAAGTTGCCGCTTTTCAGTCACTGTTGCTGGTTTTTGGGGCAAAGTGCATGGAACAAAAGCTTTGGAATTCTCAAACCATGAAAAAACCATGGGGGGACGGGTTGATACAAACCGTGAAAATGGGGGGGGGGGGGGGTGAACCCCCCCCGGACAATGGGCCAAAACATGGAAAACCGGGGGGGGGGGGGGAATATAGAGAGCGTCCGGGGCCGTTCTGTTGATGTAATCATCGCTTTAAGGAGTTTCATCAGAAATATGGTCGGCCCTTCTTTTGATGGGGGTTGAACTCTAGGATCGTCGGCCCCCGAATAAAGCTGCATTTTGAAAGCATGTTCAATGTTCGCTGAAAAGGAAGCCCGTGACCAAAACATAAATTTGACATACGGAGGTTCAGGGCACATGGAGTTTGACATTTACCTGGGCGCAAACACAATTTCACTGAACGAAGTTTGGCATCTCACAAACTCATGCAACTCACAACATGCAACGGGATATGAAAACGCATGAAGCCTGAAATGGGTTCCCAAGTTGCAAGACTCTGCTTAGCTCCCAGAAGCAACTGGGGGTCGATTCCCAAACTAATCTAGCGCAGCAATTAAGAAATGGACACAACATGGAACATTGGTCCGCTTTGCTGGGCACCTCCTTTTTGGCAAAAAAAAAGGAAAGCTGAAGCCATGTGTTTTTTCTTTTCTTTTTTTTTCCCGCGGCAAATCCGGGGGAATCCCCTGGCAACCGCGAGCCTTGCCACTGGACCAGCCCTCGGGGCATGGCTTGCACACGAAGGACCCCAAAGGTGAGAAGTGGCCAGGGGCGCACAGCGAATCCTCGTGGGCACGGTAGAGGTCCTCACGGGCAGTCACCGTCCATTTGCGGCTACGTCCCCCCGAGCTGGAGAAAGCAAGCACGGGGGAATAGCAACAAATACATGTCTGCAAATGGAAGCTAGTCCTTACAAGCATACTCCCCTGATTAACATGGAATCCATGCTTGCTCCAGAAGCAGATTCCCCGGCCAAGGCTGGCTTGGGTTGCACGTTAAGCTGCAGTGTTCCAAATGCCAAAGGGACCCTCCAAATCAGTTTGCAAAGGTGAGTTTGTTCACCGGCCCAACTGCGCTCCTTTTCTGGGACCGGAATCGCGCCGAAACCCTCCGCGCTGTTTTCAGGAATGCATCTACAAGGGAAAGAAAGGTCCGGGGTGGTTCACAACAACCATGCAACCTGCCACTCAACCCCCCCCCCCCCGATGTTGATGATTTTTGGAAAGGGCGCCTGGTTGAGTGACTGAGTGGCTGGCAAAGATGCAAAACATGCTTCCCAACAACCACCATGAATTTTGTGATTTCCCCTCCCACCAGCTAGCATCGTTTTTGTTGCGCACAGACCGCAGAAAGACGACTTGCTCCGTGACTTGGCGTTTTTTTGCACCTCCCATGTTTCCCAATCACAACCGGGATCCTTACATTATACGCTTGAACATTGCGACTTGTAAATGTGGGTTTCCAACTTGATTTTGGTGTTGAAAAATCAAATGGTTGCAAAAAGTGGTTTTTTAAGCAACATGTTTCAAATGGTTGCAAAATGCATTTCTTTTAAGGAGCCCTGTGCAACCACGCTGTATCCCCGCCAGGATCTTCGCCCAAGCGGCCAAGCCCAGCAGCAGGCCATCCTCCCCCACCACGCCGACGCCTGACTCAGCTGCAGCGGCCAGGCCCATCGAATCGGGCCCGGTTCGAAGGGAAACTGGGGAGCGCAAAAAGGGAAAACCGCTTTTTGGGGGGTTCCCGAATTCTGGGCTCAAATCCCCCGCTGAAAGTTCAACTTTTGGTGGGTTAGATGCGGAAATCCAACTAAACACCAAAGAAAACAAGCCAAGGAACCGGATGGCTGGGAGCCACCAAGTTAAAACAGGGATCCTTACATATCTTACATTATACACCTGAGCATTGCCTTGTCAATGGTGGTTTCACTTTATTGTGGAAACAGCCATGTTTCAAATAGGCAAAATCTGTATCTTTTAAGGAGCCCTGCTAACACAAATCCGTTTGGGAGCTGTTTCACCTTCACCTTCAGTTCCAGCCGGTCTGCTGATGGACGGCATCGCGGGGTCCACGGCCGTGACCGGCAAGCGGGCCAACTCCTGGATGACATCCTTTGGGTCGAAGGCAAAGACGTAGAGCAAGTTGATGTCCTCACGTCTAGGCTGGAATTAGGACCCCATTTGAGAACCTATTTTTGTGGTTGGATTAGGATGTTCACTGGGGGTACGGGATTTTGAGCCACATGACATGGGTGCATCCCTCCTACCTTAGGGAGGAGGGGGTAGGGAGTCCCCCGATTCCATTTTTATCTAGTTTTGCCCATGAAAGGAAAATGGAGCTATAAATTGAATTGCAGGGGTCACCACCCTCCCCCAATTCCATTCTTAAGGGGGCGGGGATATGGGTTCCAAAGAAACCAATCAGCCAAGGTGGCATCCCCAACGGAATCCGAGCCTTCAGCGGGGGAAACACATAGAATGTTGCTTTTCGTTTTGGGAAAGCAAGGATTCAGCGCCATGAAATACCCCGCACGAGCAACCCTCCTGCGACCCGAAAAGTAGAAAAAGGCTTCAACTCCTTTTTGAGCTGATTCCAGCTTTGACATGGGAAAAAAACACGGCGATAACAAGAAGCACTGGGCTTTGGAGAAAAATAATCCAGTGGTTGGGTGATCAAGCGGGGGCGGTTGCCCAAACAAAGCCAAGGCCACCAATCTGAAGGCGATGTTGGACGCTTCAAGCAAAGATGGCTAGGTCCTCCAGTAGAGAGGTCAGAATAGGGTACCCTTTTTTCTGTAGTCTATTTTAGTAGGGGAACCCTCTCCCAAAAAAGGGGTGAGATAGGGCACTACTGGGAGACCTAGATGGAGGTCACCTCAAGCGATTAGATGTCCATTTGTTTGACACGGAAAGCCGCCTCTACCAGGAGCCAGCGCAAGGTGGGGTGCACAGTTCCAAGAGAAGCAGTACTTGAATGGCTTCCATCAAGGGCTAACATCTCGCTTCCTGGGTTGACTGGCCCAAACAACGTCCTGGGTTCTTTCTGATCTAAAACGTGGCAAGCAAACCAACAAACAGTGAGGCAAGTCCGAGTTCCGGGTTCAGCCAGAGGCTCCCACTGCGTCCACTACCAATCCAAGGCCGAAAAAACAAATCTGCTGGACACAGAAACCTTCCTTTGTTCAACACGCATATCGCAAATCGCCAGCAGAACCCCTCTCCCCTTCTCCACACCCAGTACTTCCCTGACATCCAAAAACAGATAGGACAAGCCCCAAATGCAAATGGCCCCCTCTCTAGGCCGTGAAAAGCCTTTGGTGCAACAGGCTTGTGGATAAAGGGGTCGGCTTACGGGTCCCTCAATCCTCCAACAGTCAAACATTTTGGAGGGCTTGCCGATTCAATCGGTGCCCATCCTGGAAAAACGAAGCCGGAATAAGGGTGGCTCTGGTGCTTAACGTGCTGGACACCCAGTCAATGAGTAAAAAGTTCGTTGACCACGGGAACGGTCTCCTCATTTCCTTTGCCTAAATGACAAGGGGAAGCCTCACAACATCTCACAACATGCTGGTATAATGGTATAGCTTTTGGCTGCCAGCCGAACCGGGACACAAGGAAAATCAGGGAACCACAAGGACCACCCCGAAAAAAAACGGCCCACTCTCATCTAAGGCATCCTTCTTTCAGCCAAAGCGAGCATGCTGAGCCAAGGGGCTGTAGCCACCTGGTGGGAAAGCGAAAGAAACACAGGGTCTAGGTCCTCCAATAGAGAGGTTAGAAGAAGTTGGTGCCTGCTTTTTTTCTGTCGTCTATTTTACTAGAGGAACCCTCCACCAAACAAGAAACGGTAAAAGGGCACTACTGGGGGACCTAGGGGTTGTCCAAAACTTCTGGCACGATAGACCAAACTAAATCCTAAAGACCAGCCAGGGACTCCCCGCTGAAGTACGGCGAGCGCCAAGCTAGAGATTTACGATTGGGTGCCAAGCCCCGTCTTTCCCAACGCCTCAAGCCCTAAGGCCAGAGTTTCGGGAGCAGGGGCAGAGGTCATATCCTATAATTAATTTCCATTGGGAAATGAACAAGATGCTGATTGAAGCAGCTTCACTACAGTGGACGAAAACCTGCACCTCTTTGAAAGCATGGGAAGCCATTGTTTGTTGGTATGTACAGGGGGAATCATCATCCCATGGTTTCTTAGATGGTGTGAAATGGGTTTCGCAGCCATCCACAGTATAAATGGGCTCAACATGTCGAAACGCTGCGCTACGTGGTGCAATTTGGGGTGGAAGTCCTTTGGCAGTATCCCTGAAGCCCGTGCGCGAAGGTCAGGGTCGAATTTGGTGCAGCATGCAGGGCAAAACGCATGCTTTTCGTAGGAAGGGGGGTTCGGTTGTGGGAATGTATGGGTTCCCAAAGCTTCCTACACCCGCAGTTACGAAGGTTACGGAGGTTTTGCGGGGATCCTTTGGGGGCCATGGATGCTAACCCCGTTTACTTAAGCATGTTTCGCCGCAAAAGGTGTAAACCAGCTTTCAGTTTCCCAGCAAGGCCACACCAAACGGCTGCTTCCCAGCGAAAGCCAACAGCTGGTTATCCTTGGTTACGTTGGAAGAGAAGCAAACAAATAAGTCTTAGCAGTTAAGTGGTTGGATTCCAACCACCAAACCACAAAAAGCAACAATTAGTGAAAAATGTGTCCCAACACCCCATGGTTCGATTTTTTCTCGGCGGTTTGGCGCCCCGGGCCAGGAGATATCCATCGAGGATCTTCAGGCTGAAGACGGGGCCGGGCACTTCGAAGCGGTGCCGGAGTTCGAGTCTGCCGCCGTTCACCGTGAAGAAGATCAACTCGGGGCGCCCATGGACCCCGACGAAACCCGCGCGCTCGTCTCTGGAAAGTGCGCTGACGCGGGGGATTAAAGGTGATCAGCATGTTTGGCTTGGAAATTGGTGGTTTGGAGGCTGGAGGCTGGTTGCTCTTCTTGTTTGGTTTCATAGGTCAATTGGACGTAAATCTGATGGCAAAAAAATGTGGAAAACACACACAGTTTTGCTGATCGGCCCAAATCTAACCCTCCCACCAAACATGGGTTTGTGCGCAAACCCCTGCAGAAAAACGACTTTCGGGCCTCTTGTTAGCTTCCATGTTGGTTGGTGGGAGGGTATCCTTCAAATTCCTTCAAGGGGCCCAGGATATCCAAGGCCAACTTCCTGCTTGGCCCTGTCAGGCAGGGCTCCAGATTGGTCTGTTGTCAAAACTCGGGGGGGGAGCAGGACTGACTCAGAGCCATTGCAAATTGAAGGATGCAATGGCCTGTGACCTCCGTGGTCCTTTCTTTTTGTCGCTTATAAACACTACTAGCTTCCAATATCACCCCTGATCAGCACTGTGAACGAGTTCATGCTTGAACAGGACGTCACAAAGGGCTCCTGAATGTCATCAAATTCTCACTTGCCTATAGCTAGTAGACCCGGAAATAAAAAGGTTGACCTTTGGAATCTTTACTATGGACCACATCAGGGAAACCAAAAGGTGAAAAGGTCGACTAGCTTTGGTTGCAAGTGAGAATTGGTTCAACCCTGGAATGATTCGATTCCCTGAAAATACAAATGAACGTGATGGTTTCAACCATGCATGCTTAGGCCATCCACCCTACCATGGGTTAAGTGGGGAATCAAACCACTTTTGGAGGGGGAGCCACCCCCCTAGTAATAAAATGGGAGTCAGTCAAATTCATATCCGCAGCATCATGGTCAACCCAAAGGTCAATCATGGTTGAATGGTTGACCCCATGGTTGGCATGGTTCCGATTTACCCTCTACAAAAGCCAGGGGTTCAAATCTCCAAACCATTCAATCCACCCATCCAAACCACCAATTCAGGGTAACCTGTAATCTTGGTTGCTGTTGACCCCCCTGCAAAAAGTGGATCACTTTTGTTGGGTTTAGTTCGGAAAACCCACCTTGATTTCAACCAAAAAGTTAAAGTCTAAAGATCCGTTGCCCAATAGCAGTCAAGGTGAACCCTTGATTGGATTGGCGAATGAACTGTGACATCTGTCTCTCAAATGAGCATGTCAAACCCCCCGCGGGGCGCCACGCTTCATGGGTAACCTGTAATAATCTACATATCTATTTCAAGTTGTTCTTTTTGAGTCGCTGTCCATGTTAAGCCAATTGGAGGGAAGCTGATGTCCAATGGCTGGTCAAAAATAGGTACCCGGCAACCCCAAAATAATTTGCCTTGGAAAGTCGAATGGACCAAAACCTGTGGTCTCCTGGTGGACCACCTGTTGTCCAATTCCTGGTGGTTTAATTTTGATCCATGCCCAAATTGGGAAAACCCCGATTTGTTTTTGCTGATAGGCCTCTCCGGACTGATCTGCAGCGATCCATCGCCCCCAGGGGTCCTGCACAAAGTCCCAGACCGCGCCTGGCGAAACGACCCTCCGACCCAAGCGACCGGGTTCGCGGGTTGGGACGTCCAGATTGCCACAGTGTGGGGCCAAGTGGTGCGGGTTGCTTGACACCAGCTGTTTGCTGGACAGGAGATGAACTTGTGGCTGAAAATTAAACAGGAGGGGCGCGGGTTTTGGTCCATGTTTCCACTTACCAAGGTTCCATTTTGGTACTGTTTTTTTGAGCCGCAGCCACTTGTGAAATTTGGACCTTGGGGCCATTTTCAGGGGAAACATTGTCTTTCAGGACCTTTGGGATCAGTAATGTTGCTGGACAAGAAGGTAACCTGTTGTGACCGAAAAAGAAATCAAGGTAAAAAGGTCGGTTCCATTTAAAGGGGCAACCAAACCAAAGGCGATAAAACAAGCCTTGGGCAAACCAATGGAGACGTCGCCCTCAAAAACAACCATCCAACTCTTCGGGCAGCCCCGATGCTTAACTGGGCAAAACGTTCTGCGGGCAACATCCTCGCTCGTGGAACCTGCTTTTTCTGGTTCAGGAGAGACCCCTCTAAAGGGAGCGGGCAGGGAGCCCTAGCATGCTCTGGTGGTTTCTTTGCGGCGTCCCTGGAAAAACCCGCCAAAGAACAAGAGTCCCTCACAACAGAGACTCATACGATAGCTTGGGAGACAAAAAAAAGGTGCGAGAGTTGAGTCAAGACGCGGGTCAATGACTTTTTGGTTGCCAGCAGCCTGTGCCTCCATCCTCCAACCATGCACACTGACAGAGGTGTGCGAAGACGAGTTACTTCTTGGGAAGCCTCGCGGGAATTGCTGCCACCCAAAAAAAGGTCACCTGCACAGCACGAGCTGCCGTGCTCTTCAGGCAGAACCGCATGACCTAAGAAACCCTAATATGATCTAGGTCCTCCAGTAGACAGGTTTGAATAAGGGTACCCTTCTTTCTGTAGTCTATTTAAGTAGGGGAACCCTCCCCCCAAAAAAGAAACGGCTAAAAGTTGTCACCTAGCTGTGGGACCCAGATGATGATACCCCAGCTAAACCATGGCTTCGCCTGGTTTCAACTTTGGGCGAAATGGAGTTCGCACCCCGCGAACTCCAAAAAAATCAATGCTCCCCAATCCGAAGCCTTGAGAGCTTTGCAAGGGCTCCCGTCTCACTTCCTGAGCGCATGGAAGTAGAACAAGTCCAAACTGGTTTACCACTACGGTCCAAACTCCAAACCCCAAATTTCATAGAAACCAGCAGGAAATTCTACAGGAAGTTGGCCAAATACCCAAAATCAGGGGTTTCCTGTAGGATTTCCCGCAGTTGGTTTCTTAGACAACTTAAAAAATACAAATCCAAGTCCAGGACCCTCAGGCAAGACGCCCTAGCTCGCCGCAGCGGAGCAACGGACCCAGGCGCCGACGCCCGGCCTCCGGTCCACAGGCCTCCGCTGATCGTGTGGCCCCACTCCTCGGTTAAGTGCTGCGCCAAGGACGACGGGGGGCCCTCCAGGAGGAGCACCTGCGCCGCGCAAAACGGCATCCAGTGGCTCCAGTGGGCCTCCAGTGGGTCTCCAGCCACTTTTTTTCTTTTGGCCTTAGGGCGGCTTCCTTCCCAGTGATTCCATGTACCCTTTAAAAAACAAAAGGAAAATGGTTGGTGACCCACTATAGTGGTAGCTGGATCCGCTGGGCTTGGTTACCAATAAATTTTGGGTAAATGGAATCAATGCACTTGAACAACCGACCCATGTCCTCGTTTGCAAGCCACTCAAAGCGGCAAGAGCTCCAGTCTCCTGATTGACACTGGAAGACAGGCAAAAAGACATTTGAAACAGAAAGTACTTCCCCTTCCTCCCACTACCATGGCATTTGTGGGAGGGTACCTGGAAGATCCGTTTCCTCTTGGAGGGACCGCCTGTCAGGTGCCATGTTAGTGAGAGAGAGGGTACCCTCCCACCAATTTTCATGGAACCTGACAGGGGGTAACCCCGCATGGCGATTGAGGCAGGGCCTGGCTTCAAGATACTCCGCGAAACCGGCATCATCTTCCGAGAATCCCACAGTGATTCACGATCCCAGTACAGGACCTATACCGAGACCCGCCGTTAAACTTTGGGCAACAATTATTCGTAAGGAAGATCCCCAGCATAAGATCCCGGACGTTGCCCCCTGAAGGTTTTGGGGTCCCCTATGATTATCGACCATGCCACAGAGGTCGACCCGAGGGTAGATGTTGCGAGCATCTCTTCTCAATTCGTTGGGTAGATTGCCCAGTCTTGTCTTTTTTTACGCCAGCACGCAAGCATCTCTGGGCTGCAAACATGTCTATTTATGCTTGAATCCAGAATAGCCATTTCAGAACCGAATGCAACTGCATCTCAATGGGGCATTTCAAACAAGCATGGCATCAGCAACATTGAAATCCACCCCAGGCATTGGGTGAACAAACAGTTCCAGCGAACCGGACCCGCGGCGATAGCTACACATTTGCAAGCAGCTTTGCAGCTTCAGCACGGATGGATTGAAGAAGAGATGGATCAGCATTCCACTTGGTGGGGGATTGCACCAGCTGCTTGATTAATGGCACAGCTCGCTTGCCCAATGCACGGAAGAGTTCCCAATCTTCCAAACCATCGCGGATGGCATCCAGGCGAATGCTTCCACAGGGCCCATCAGGGCATGGATAGATAAACTGCCCGTCGCCATTGGCAAAAAGATCATCGTATTCCCCTTGCCAAATGAAATTGGCTTCAGGCCAATCGGTAAATGCAGTTCTTTGCAAGTCACTGTCACCAACCCAGACCACGGGATGCTTGGACACCGCCCCGCCACAGCTTGGCCCGTTGCAAGGCTTCCAAACATTCATCTCGTAATACAGCCAGCCAGTGGGATGTCCAAATTGTATCTCCCAAAGCGCAGCCAGCCAGAAGAGCAACCGCCCCTGAATCGATGGCCGTTCCGCAAAGGTATTCAAATAGTCGAGGCCGCTGGGTTCAATACAATGATAGAGCCAGAGTTCCTTCTGTGCCCCAGTCCAGTTGCTAAAATATACGGGGTCAAATTGATCAAACAGTTGGTATTGCAAAACCCAAACGTCAAGGGGCAAATCTGTGGGCATGTGTTGCCAGTTGATCGCTGCCATGGTCTTCAACCCCGGGAAGGAACCTTTCACAGCGCCAAAGACTTGTCGAAGTTGAGGCTCACAAGTTGCAGGCACCTCGTCAAATCCGTATACATAGCTTCGTTTGTCAAGACCTTTCGCCTTGAGCTCTTCTAGAGTTTGTTGAATGGTCTCCAAAATAATCTTCATATCAGCATCTGTGAAGCTTGGGCAGCCACCTTCACGTCCGGAGCTGTATGTACCAACATTCAGGATGCCTAACCACTTGGTACCCTTGCCGCTGAGGTACACAAAATCATCCAAAGGTCTAGGATGCTTCTGGACCATATCAGGTGGAGTGCGATGTTCCAGCATCAAGTCAAACCAAAGCTGCTTGTTCTGTTCCCAGTAGTCTGGCCCATAGTAGGGCTCGAACTCTCGGGGTCGCCACTTCCCTCGCCAAGCGGTCCCTGTCTGGCTCTGCTCCAGGGAAGGGATAGGTCCATCCCAGATCTCAAGAGCAAGGCCAATGCAAAGTGATCCTCCGGGTTGCAAAGTCAGGAAGAGCTCTGCGTCGTGATGTCCTGCCGCTGCCTGCGTGCTCACAGAGCATTGCAGCCAAAGCGGCTGCGCCAAGTTGCTTGGAACTACGGCAGAATCTGATGGCCCCAATGGCCCTCAGTGGCCCAAACAACCTGGAACTAAAAAGTCAACCTTTTGGGGTCATGGCTAAGTTTGGGAACAAGGATCCCAAAATCGGATCCCAAATCGGATCCCAAATCGGATCCCAAAATCGGAAAAGGTCAAAAGGTCAACAGGTGGATTCGCTTTTTGCACAACCGAGGGTCGTAGTGGGTCAGGGCGCCAACCACCTCCACTGCCGGGCACACGCGCCGAAGTGTTGGTGAAGACAAAGCCTACCTTAGTTGCTGCAACGAACCCCCCCTGCAGACAGTTTAACTGTTGTCGGGGTTTAGTGGGAAACCCCTTGATTTCCCTCAAAAAGTTAAGGTCTAAAGATCCAACCCAATAGCAGTCGAGCTACTTGCAGAATCTTGCAGTCCACACCTGGTGGCAATCCCTGGAATCCCTTCGACCTCAAAGTAGCGCCGGTTCGCCGTGAGCTCGGAGTGGACGGAATGCGCAGCAGCATCTGCGCGGCTTCGACCTCGCCTCTCAGCGCCTGTATCTTCAAGCTCGCTTTACATGTCGAGCCCAGCTCGGGTCTCCTGGAGGCGTCCAGGGCACCGAGTCCGGCGAAATCTGCGCAGGTGCTGGTGGGTCGCACCTGGAGACCAGTGGCAACCTCACAGATCTCAAGCTCATCGCCTGGCCAAGCGGTGCTCACCTGGACCAAAGAAGCCGAGGCGTCTTCGTGAAGACCCACGCGCGCAGCTCCGACCCGCTCCAAAACAAAGCCAGACGCAAGCAGCGCAAGGCCGAGCATAGTGAATCAGGAGTGAGATGGGCAGTCAAATTCAGCCAGCTCCAACATGTAACTTGAAATTCGGTAGCTCGAATTTAGCTCGGACGAGCCGATGCTGCGCTCAAGCATGGGCTTCTCAGAAGTCATCCGCTTCAATGTCAAAAGGCGATTTGCTTGGGGTACATCGTTCTCTCTCAAGATTAATGCCTGATGTGTTGTTTCCACGTGGTTTCCTTAGTGAAAACCATCCAAAAGGAGGTTCCCCTACTTGGCGGTGTGCTTGTGCATCAGCATGCCATCAATTGTTCATCCAAAAGGAGGTTCCCCATCAGAGGTTCAAGGGTTTTCTCCATCTATTGCCAAGTCATTCTGAGTGTCGTACGTTTTCTCTTGAAACACCGCCCCATCAAACAAAACCTCACTTTCTGCTTGCCCCACAGGTGATGAGGAAAAACGCACAGGGCAATCCAGAAACAGCCGCTGGTATTTGGGTGATGCCCAAAGGACCCCAAAATCAAGGGTTAATGTTGGGCCCATGACTTAACATGGACCAAATGGTCAACAGGTCGGCTTTGGGCAAGCAAGTGAGAATTTCAAGGGAGTTTTTTAGGTATGGGTTGCGGAGCTATGGATGGTGATCTACCGCCAATAAGCTTGTGAGGCATGTGCCACTTATACAACTGGCCTATGACCTCATCCAAAACCCATATACCTGAACCCGGCATAGTAAGTTTAGCAACGAGTTTGCATATGCAAACCAATAGGTGCGCTCGTAAGACGCGAGGGAGGTTCGGGAATGAACCCTAAAACTTAGCCTTCCTCCCAGCAACCAGAAAAGCTGGAAGGTAGCTTGAGGTGAAGTTGGTGTATCTTAACGGTGGGACCCCTTATTGGCTGTAAAGCACCGAGAAAAAGACCAACTCAAAACAAATGAACTTGTATGGCTCGTCTCCCTTGTGCAGAACACAATTCAGGCCAGGTACCAACTCAAAAAAACAGCTCCTGGCTGGCATGTATTTTGGGTTTCCCAGTACAACGACCCAAGCCCTGGCCGCATTCCCTGAGGGCTTCCCTGTCAAAACGGCCAAAGCCACGTGCGCCGCTAACTTAAAGCAACTGAGCGCAGCCATCTCCCGGACGACCCTTGGCTGGAAAGATCGGACCCCGGCAACACACATATATATATATATATATATTTGCCTGGTGAGTGGAAAACAAAGGAAACCCTCCCAACAAACAAACAAACAAAAAAAAAAAAAAACGGGGAGCTATTTCTTGGGAAGGACCGCCTTGGCGCCGTCTTCCGAGCTCCGAGTTCCGAGGTCGGGAAGCCTGCTCCTCGGTGCCCAGCAGCAGGCCGCTCGCGTCCCAGGCCAAGGCCCCCACGGTGCCGATGTAGCCATGGGAGGCTGCGGACACCAAGTGGAAGGAGGGGTGGGGGAAGGGAGGGGGGGGGGTTGTTGGGAGCGAGGTTTTGAGTGGTTCAAGGAGGCTAGGTCCTCCAGTAGAGAGGTTAGAATAAGTTGGTACCCACTTTCTTCGGTAGTCTGTTGGGTTTTTTCCGGAATGGGCCGCAGCGGGAGGGAGGGAGGGGAGCGCGATGTGTTGGAAGGGGTGGAAAAAATGCAAAGGAGAGCCGCAACTTCTGGGGGGGGGGGGGGTTGAAGGGGTCCTAAAATATAAAAAGGAGAACCCACAACTTCCGGGGACTCCCAACACCACATGCCTAGAACTAAAAACTATGTTGTGGCGGTTGGCTTCAGTCCTAGGAATGCGGTGATGAGGGGAGTGCCAACAATTGTGGCAGTGGTTCTCTAGGCTTCGCGGTAAAATCCAACCTGAGAAGGGCGGGCAAATTTCTTCGCCCAGCCGGGCACCACAAGGTGCTGAATAACTCAGATGGCCCGTGGCCATGGGAGAAAAAAAAGGGGCACATTTTTCGGTTGGTTGAGTGTTTTTGGAAAAACCCTTACCCAAAGAAGGAGAAAAAAAGGCGCCACGGGGCAACTCAGTTATATAAGTTGGCCTCAAGCGGCATAGCAGTTCTACTCTTTAAAAAAAAAAAAAAAAACAACAACTTCAATTCCCTGGCCAGTGCCCCGATTCGGAATGAACCTCGGTGCGGAAGGGAAGCGATCGAGGAACAGGACAGGGCAAGGGAAGACCATACCGAAGCCGGCTGTGGCTTGGAGACACCCAATTGGGTTTTGACTAGGAGGTCTGAAGACAAAAATGCCTTAAGTCTGTGCTGCTCAGAACTACAATTGCCACTTTCAAACCCAAGTACCTTGTTGTGCTTGGCTTGCGCAGAGTGGGGCCATTTGGGAATGGTCCCTCGGCGCCCTTCGATTAGCTAGTTGCAAGGGAAACTACCCCCAGATTTAGCAACCCCCGGAAACAGTCAAACCAATGACCAATCTCTCTCTCTCTCTCTCTCTCTCTCTCTGGGTATGCAGCCGCTTTTCCTCGTGGAGTGGCAACCATGGACAAACTTGTTCTTAAAACATCTATCAAGCCCAGGAACTCAGGGAGTGCGAGCAACCTTGGCTCGAACACGCGCAACAGCACAGCCCCTCTTCCACCCAGAGCTTCCATCTCCCTTTTGCAGAAACCAAAAGTGGCGCTCGTCCCACACTTGCCGCGGATGGGACCAAGAGCGACAAGGTGATCACTGAACTGGCCACCGAAAATGGGAACTCAAGGAGCGACAACTAACAGTCAGGTCAGGTCAATTCGCTGTTGGTTGCAAGTCCCCCCCCATTGAATTAGTTCATCTGCAATCAACATGCTTACCATAATTCCAAAAGATGAATTCAGGGATCCTCAGGTAAAGGACCTTTATCATGGCTTTCGCTCGTTTTTTACCCGCGTCATAAAAAAAGGGCACCTGGATCGCCAGTTGCTGGATTTTTTTCCATGCACTTTACCCCAAAAACCAGCCACAGTGACTGAAAAGAGCGATCGCAACTTGGCTGCCTAGGCAAGCATTTTCGTCCGCCGAAGCTTCGGCCTTGCGATGCCAGGGGGGCTCCATGAGCCTGGCTTAGGTCGTAGATGCCCAGGCCATTGGCGTAGAACCCCAGCACCAGCAGGTTCTCCGGCAGCAGCAGGGCCGCGGAAACCCTCGCAGTCGGATTCCGCTCATGAAAATCCACTCGATCGGCTCACGACCCTTAGAAAATTGGGTTGCCCAACAGAAAGGGGTCATGACCCCGCGTATTTTTACGGGTCATGGAGCTCCAGGCAGAAATGACAGGACTGAAAGGTCAAAAGGTCGACTCGCTTTGGCAACGGAGTTGCGATTGGCCCAGTCACAGGGCCTCCGTGCCAAGTGCACCAAGTCAAGTCCTTGGGGGCCTTTCAACGGCTTATCCTTGGCTTCAGGGGTAGCCCCTTCAAGGGAATGTCCATGACAATAGAAAAAAACACCCTTGAGGAAAAAGTAAATAAACAGCATTTTGCTAAGAAAACATCCTCGAACAATTGCCCCCTAGGTCGAACTTCGAAACGACATCTTGACAACGCCTCCACTGCACTCTCAGGGGCCAAATAAACCTCCCCACTTACAACCGGGTTTTGAAAAACATTCCGCTGGAACTGTTGCCGGCCCACAACTGTACTCAAAACTGTGATTTCGCCGAGGCAGCAGAACTATGCAGCACTGGCATGCCAAAAAAAAGACCAACAAAAAGGGGCTTATTTTTGAGGCCACGCACCTGCCAGCGTTTTGATGTTGAAAAAAGACATTTCGATCTGGGCAAAACCAAGGCATGCGCACAGGTGTGCTTCCCATGTGCCAGGCATGTGCCTGTGCGACGGAGTGCGTGGGCGGGTGTGACAACCCGGTCCAGCCTCATAACGAGTGGAACCCTTTCCACATCCACAAGCAAGTGTTCGTTCTATGCCTCCTGACACCAAAGGGGACCCTCAATTAAAGCCACCCAAAGAAGCCCTCTATGTTGCAGCTGCTTTGCCCTTTGCCCGTCAAACGTGCACAGAACCACCCCCCACCCCCCCGCCCAACACAAACAAACAAATGCCCAGCGCCGAGCGCTGCCAAGGCCGAGCGTCGACTCAAGGCCAACGCTGAAATTGGCCAGGAGCTGCCAAGCGCCTGAAGCCACCCGCTGCCCCCGTCGAGGTCAGTGGCATGTGACCAGCTAAGCTGGAAGTTTGGTTTGGATGGTCTGGTGAAATGGAGGGATTTCCCATGTACCCTCTACAAGGACAGGGTTCAGCTCCCCAAACCACGAATCCACATCACCAATTGCGGGTTATCATTCCGCATGTAAGAAGGAGGGCACCAAGACAGACGTCCTCTGGTAGGGACCCCTGTCACGTACGATCCATGTGGGAGAGGGCAAGTTTTGGTGTGTTTGGTTCGTGAAAACAGCAGAAACCGCAAGCAGAAGTTCACGATCCAACCACGGTCTGCGACGAGACGGTTAGTTGTCAAGTCAACACCTGGAATAGCACTTCGAGCATGTGTCAAACGAACTGAACCTATTCAGCTGCTGGCTTCTAGTTCACGTCCAGCAGACTAAAGCACCATCCGTCAGCTTTGCCCCAAAATGTCCGGTTGGCTTCGCATTCAACATGTATTTTAGGCGACCTTTCGAATGAACGCATGGGTTCCTAATGCTATACGCACATGTTTGTCCGTTGGCATAGGGGCTGAAAGCGGTTTATTAGAACCAAACGATTCCTTTCGGACGCTGCCACTAAAATTGCCCAAAACGCGAAAAGCAACTAGTTGAAGTCCAGGAACTGGAGTTGAGAAAACAGGCCTACCGAATTCTTTGCCTCACATCGAAACTGCCAGTTTGAACATGTTTGACAGGTGATGTGTTAAATACCCTTACAATCCCTTACAATAATATGGCCATGGGTCAAAAACCCGTACCCCCAGTGAACATCCCAATCCCCGCTAAAATAGCTTCTAAACTGGGCGGTGCACCTAATTACCCCAAAATGGTACCATTGTTTTGAGACACAGCCGTATGTTCAAAGGACCTGAGCGGGAAACAAATCAAACGGAGCCCTGGATTCGGCCGATTTTGCGGCCTCCGTCCCGCCGCCAAAGTTGGGGGTCGCCTAAGCAGAGCTCGCAGAACCCGACCCCCGCCAGGGCTCCTGAGTCGCTTGGTTTCAGAGTTTAGTTTCGTGGGTTCCCAAAACCAAACAAGGTGGAACAAGACACAAACCTGCAGGGAGCGAGCATCCCCCATGCAACATGCAAGTGATTGTGGCGGGTCCTGATTTTGACCGCCTGATCAGCATGGGTCTAGCAAGGCTCACTCTATTTCAGCATGCCGGGAAACTCAACGAAAATCCACTTGGGCGACAAACATGCAATGTGTAAATCACCGACCCCTGAGACAATAGGAAGCAACCGAATCCGAGAATGGAGTCCAAGGAGTCAGCTGAACGGAGACGTGATCACCTAAAAGGGGCCACTAAACATCGGAACCGACCCCGTTTGGGTGGACCAAAAGGTGTCTGGTCGACCCCATCACTTTGCCAGGGTAGGTTTGTTCAATCTGGTGGTTTTCTTTTGCCAAATAACTGAGCCAAAGCAAAGTTGGGTAGTCTGCTTTCTCACGCTCGTCCTTTGAATCCTTACGCTTGGATGAGCTTATAGGCCTTTTATCGAAAACAACATGAGGCACTTCAAGTTTCCCGGGAGCGTGTTTTAAAAACAAACTGCTGACTGGCTTGGTCCTTGACCCTCTGCAAAAATATGCTTGCTAGCGGGAATGTTAAGGTCACACCAAGCAGCCGCCGTCTTGGTGACACACACCATTCACTCACTCACTCACTCACTCACTCACTCACTCAATCACTCACTGACTCATTGACTCACTGACTCACTGACTCACTGACTCACTGACTCACTGACTCACTGACTCACTCACTCACTCACTCACTCACTCACTCACTCACTCACTCACTCACTCACTCACTGACTCACTCACTGACTCACTGACTCACTCACTCACTCACTCACTCACTCACTCACTCACTCACTCACTCACTCACTCACTCACTCACTCACTCACTCACTCACTCACTCACTCACTCACTCACTCACTCACTAAAGCCGCCAAGGTGGTAACATAGCACATGCCATTCATCCAAACGCCCAGCGGAGTGGCCAAGCCCAAAGGGCACCGAAAGCTTCGCTGGTTTGGAGCCGAATCGGTTGATGAAATGGAGGGCTTCAAATCCATATCCCCTCTACAAAAGTCAGGGTTCAAATCCCCAAACCACCAATCCAAACCACCAACCAAGCTTACCCGACTTTGGTCGGCTGATTTCGGGAAACGCTTCAACCAAAAACCGGAAAACAGGCACTGTCTGGGGCTTTCCCATATCCTTGGCTCCCAAAATTGGGGAACAGTTGGGCTTCGAGAGTCAAATCAACACCGGGTAAGCTTCGCACGACATGGCAAAAGCAGAAAACGGGGAAAGAGCATAGAGCCCCCCTCAGGCGAAGGGATCTTTTTCAGGTTTCGCCCGGAAGGGGCTCCGATGCTTCGCCCTGCTGATCGCAACTGCAAGCCCTCCAGCCCTCCCCTTGGGACTCCACCTGTTACGGGCGGATCCATCAGGGAATTGCTGCCTGCGGCTTCGCGCGAAGCGAAGTACAACTCTCAAGTCGCCCACACTCGTCCATGGCAAACGGGCCCCTTGCGACAATAAAGTCATCGACTGGCTAAGGGTGGTACATAGCCATTGCTCAGACCGCTTCCTTGGTCTGGTCATTTGTGGATTCCAACCCACTTTAAAAGGAGAAGGAAACTCCTTTTGGGGAGAGAGGTATGAACATCAGCAGGGCTGTCAGGGATTTGTTTGCTGCTTGGGGGCATGTAAACGGGGTATGTTCATTTGCACCCATGGACCCTGTGGTTCATCTTCCGGGTTTAGATCTGGGAGTATCGACTTTGATTCTAGGTCTGGTTCTACAATTTGTGGTTTCTTGGTAAATGTTTCGGCTAGTTTCAACATCCTACCCCCTTGCTTTTGGGTCCTTTGGATAACGAGATAGCTTAAATTATTGAAGCCAGCGGAACGGAATTTCTGCGGGAACTTGGATTTCACTTGTGCATAGACTAAACTTCCCCCAGTAGAGAGGATAGAATAAGGGTACTCTTTTTCTGTAGTCTATTTAGTTGGGGAACCCTCCCCCAAAAAAAGAAACGGTAAAAGGGCACTACTGGGGGACCTAGTTAGGTGGATTTTGGTTTCGGGGCCAGTTTCTGTAAGAGCCTGCAGGAATCCTCCAAAGAAATTGGGCATGGAGCTCTAAAGGCCCAGCCAGCCGCCATGGAGCCATTCAGCCTGAAGTTTGCACGGGCAATACCGGCTCACTACCTCAAATGCCCAGTGGATTTCCATGGGCAAAAAAGGGGGCATCCTTTTTTGGTGGGTTGACCTTCAATTTCAGTCCCTTGGCCTTCTCGCAAATTCAGTCCCTTGGCCTTCTCTCTGAGAGGCTTCAGGTCTCACCAAGAACATGACTTGATGCGAACGCGAGAGGTTGGTTGGTTGACTTTCAAGGGAAAACCTGCCAAAAACAATGAACACAGCTGACTTTCAAGGGAAAACCTTCCAAAAACAATGAACACAGCTGACCTTCAAGGGAAAACCTTCCAAAAACAATGAACACAGCTGACCTTCAAGGGAAAACCTTCCAAAAACAATGAACACAGCTGACTTTCAAGGGAAAGCCTTCCAAAAACAAAGGAACCACTTTGAAGGGAACACCTTCCCCCCAAAAAAACAAAGGAACACAGGGCGCTGGGCAACTTCCTTCCAATCCCAACCGATCGAGCGCTTCGAACCCGAAGGAAGCAACGTTGCAGAGGCGGCTGAAGTGTCCCCGGTCTCTGTCGGTGTTCTGGTGATTTGTTTTAAGCCAAGCACCGTTTCAACAAAAGCCGTTGCAAAGCAACTCCTCTCAATTCTTTTTTTTGCCGGGATCCTACCAGGTCTGTGTGCTTCTTTGACAGCTGCGAATCCATGACTGGAGCACCAATCCACGGGACAATCCTTTGGACTGTCTGCCCCAGGTAATCTCATTGGGACAAGCTCAAATTTGCTCAAAGCTGGGGCTGGTCAAGTGCTTAAATAAATGCCGCTTGCTTTCTGGCCCCCCAGCTTTGCGTGAGGAAAAAAAAACCGGGGCTGGTCAAACAACCACAGCTGCGTTCTACCCGCTTCAAATGAGCATAACCCGGGCAAGAACACCTCGATCTCCGCGCCTCGAACATGAGGCTGGACAGTTCGACGCGACGGCTTGTAAATGGAACTTCTTACCTCCTGACTCAATTGGCCCGAACAAGTCCAACTCTTTTTGCGAAGGTAAGATCTTCTAGAGGTCCTCCAGTGGAGAGGTTGAATAAGGGCACCCTTTTCTCTGCAGCTTATTTGGGGCCTCATTTGGTTGAAAAACCCTCTCACAAAAAAAAAGCCAAATGTGGGCACCAATTGCTGGAAAAAACACCCATTGCCCTTAAACAACAGAAAACAACAACACCTTCGACTCACCTCCCCGGAACTCGGAACGCGGGGACTCGAGTGAGATGTCGGCGCGCGGGACCCGGCCTGTCCTATCCACCAGAAACAGGCCCTCCTGAAGGCTCCGACGCTGGCGATTCGTTTGGTTCCCGATTTTTTTTTGGCTGGACCATCGAACCAAACCAAACCAAACCAAACTTTGCGGAAGAACCAAGTTTCTCCTCGCCCCCGATTTTGAACCTCTACATTTCTTTGAGGTTCTCGCTGAGAAACCAACATCGGACTTAAAACGCAGGTCGGCACGCGTGTTTGCAATTGCGGGTCTCCAAAGTAAAGGAGCCTCCCAAATGAGGCCTGCGTTTGATCTCAAACTGGGCTGCCATCGGATCCCCTGCTAAAAGTTTAAGTTTTAGTGGATCAAATGGAAACTACCACTAAACACTAAAAGGCTAAAAAGCTAAGGAGCCGGATGGCTGGGAGCCAAGAAAACAATCACATACACGCCTTTGTTCAGATCGTTTCTCACTTCACTGGGCTGTCCTCGCCACCAAGTTCACTCTCGGTTTGCTTGGTTGCAAATGAGTGTGTCATTCTTCAAATTTTGGGGGGTTGCTGGCATCATAATCCTACCTGCAGTCTCCATGACCAACCCAATTCGTACTTTTTGTAGCCTCCCACCCAAGTCACATGAAACCTGACGTTTGGCACCCGGTCCCTTTCAAAGGAACATGGTTCAAACCAGGTCCCCCAAAAGAACCTCGAACGGTTCCACGTGTTAATTGGGACGGTAGATGGCGCCCATTTGCGGCTTTGTAATTATCTTGCTGGTGCTCAGGGAATGCGGGAATGACCCCAAAACTCCCAAACATCAAGAAACCTCCAGTTGGATTGCATTTTTGTTGGGGGGGGCAGTTCATTTCTCATTCCCTGCATCTCTCGCACCGAAGGCAATACTCTAGGCGTTGATTCCCCATTCTTTTCAAACATCGTTCTTTTCACAAACCGGATCTGTTTCCCCTGGATTTTTGGATGGTTTCCTGAAAAGCTTCGGATCCCTGGAAAGAATGGAAAGTAAAGGTAGCACTAGAGGATTGCCCAAGGAAAGGAACTTCTTGCCTCCCAAAATGGCCCCACCAAGTGTATAGTCCATGAACTCAAGTCAATGGTTTCAAGACACAAAAACAAGAACTTGGAAATGGAAGGTCGCCCTAAAAAGCTGTTCTTGTTGCTGCTCAGGGAATGTGGGAATGAACCCAGGGCCAGCCCTGGAAGTCTTCCAAAACTGCCAGAATTGGTTAGCCACAATTTCCTTTCTTTCTGGGTTGGAGGGGGGATTTGAACCAGAGATCCATAGATCCAAAGAATCCAAGAATGGACATGGAAGGTACCTCCTCCTACGCCAAGCTCCGCGCGGCCTGCTCTTTGAAGAAGCTCGCGTGCCCGGGCAGGGAGAAGGCGGGCCGAGGCTTGGACTCCACGCCTGGCAAGGGCAACGCCCTTCGGCTTCCAAGGCAGGGACTCCTCCCCGCCGCCAAGGGACCCCCCAGAGCCCCCCCCCCCCCGGCCGCCACGCCCCACGGCCCTTCCGGAACCAGCTGCTTGGCAACAATCTGGGCACTAGGCTGGAAAAATCGCACCCCGGCAAAAATGGTTTTATCCTTTTTTCGCCCGGTTAGTGGGAAAACAAAGGGAACCCAGAGAAGCAAACAGGAAACAAAAAGGGGAGCTAATTCTGGGGAAGAGGCCGGCCCTCAAAGGGCACTTCGACACCATTGGTGGGTATTTACGGGGGAATCGAATCAATTCAGGGTCTCTGAACGGTGCTGTGAAATGGATTTCGCTACTCTGGATGGTATCGAAATCCATTTGCTTCTCGCACCGTTCGGAGAGCCTGAAATGGGTCATCATCAAAACCCGGTATCCTTCTGGTCGCAATCTCAGAACGTAAAATAAAATTGAGAAGGCGGACATCCGCAGCTAGGGATTGTCTCTTCATCATGATGCTTCCATATGCGGATCCAACCTGTAAATACCAAGCAATGGTGTCCCATAGTTTCTCAATTCGGTGCCCTCCCAAAGGCCCAAAGGGCCTAGTTTACACGGTGATCACCTCGTAAGGGGTGACGACGTATGGGAACCCAACCACGGGAAAACCAAACGGTCGCGTGTCAGGTCGCTGAGCGCTGAGCTTCAACTGAGAGGTTCAACAGCTTCAATGTTTGAAGCCGGATGCCCATTCAACATTGCGAAGGGACCCTTCGGACACTGATCCTCTCATTTGCGGCTAATAAGGGGCTAAATATATCCGAATAGTTTATCATGCTAATAAGTTTGGTTACTATTTTGTGTTGTGTTTTTTCTATTAAGCATTCCACAGCCAAATCCATTCACTTGACTTAAGACATCCATTTGTTTCCCTGTGGCTCTGCTGGGTTTTTCGTATTGGCGACCACTAGCAATGGGATCGGGGCAAGGGTCGATCCCCAACCTTTCTGGTGAAGCCAACTGCCTTGTGTGGGGGGGGGGGAGATCCCAGAATCCGAAAAGGCTGAGTAGATTGGCCAAACACAAGTCCTGCAACATCCTGTAACTAGTTCCAAAATGTTCCAACCCCAAAAAGTGCCTGAAGCCCATAAGTCCATACTCAACTCAAGCGCGATAAGGAGAGAAGCAAGGGCTAACTGTCTGGGTGTCACTTTCTGGGCGTTTTTTTTGCGACATCCTGCGAAGAACGTCCTGCGTAGCTGAAGATGTTCACCTGCCGAAAGGTGGCCACCGCCAAGCCTGAAGGGCGGCGAAAGGGCCGAGAGCTTTGGTCATTCTTTGTGCTTCTAGAGAAAACTGATGTTTCAATAAGATAAGAAAGGGTGGACATTCATGCATATTGCAGTCAACAATCAGTGATTTTTCAAAAGTGTGTTTTTATCGGTCGACGTGTTCGGGGGATCGGTCCTGGCGACCATTTTGCGTTCAAAGGGACGCCCAAACGCCAGGTTCTCAAATGCCCAGTGGATTTCCATAGGAAAAACAGGGCATACTTGTTTGGTTGACTTTAAAGGGACACCCTTCCCCAAAAAAGGGGAAAATAAGGGCACCACTGGGCAACTGGGGGTTCCATGTGAATTGGCGGAACCCAGCGGATCCCGGGCTTCAAAGGGTGGCCCTGGTGAATTACCCGCTGGACAGGGAAACGGAATCACTGGGAGAGCAAACCTACCCTTCTGTTCTTTGGACTTGGGTATGTGTCAAACTAGGGCCAGCAAACCATAGCAAACCAGTTGTTATGTTTCTTTTGGTTCTTACCCCCTGCAAATCGACCCGAGACGGCCAGAGGCGGCTGTTTCGAAAGGAGGAACAAGGCAAAGGGTTAACGGACAAGGGGCAGAAAGCGCTGGTGAGAACTCATAAAATGTAAGATTTCCGACTACCCAGAAACAAAGATAAAATCCACAAGCGATGCGCGGAAATAGCAAGGCGGAAAATGACCATGGGTTGGCAGGACGGAGGGCACCCGCCCACTCACCCACCCACTCACTCACTCACTCACTCACCCACCCACCCACCCACCCACCCACCCACCCACCCACCCACCCACCCACCCACCCACTCACTCACTCACTCACTCACTCACTCACTCACTCAATCACTCACTCACTCACTCACTCACTCACTCTTAGGCGCTCACGCACTCTCTCGCTCACTCACTCACTCCCTCAGGCACTCAACTCATGCACTCACTCACGCACTCACTCACGCACTCACTCACTCCCTCGCTCGCTCACTCACTCACTCCCTCAGGCACTCAACTCACGCACTCACTCACGCACGCACTCACTCACGCACTCACTCACTCACTCACTCACTCCCTCGCTCACTCGCTCCCTCCCTCACGCACTTACTCAAGGGAGTGAGCAACTGAGTGCGTGCGTCGGTGAGTGCGTGAGGGAGCGAGCGAGTCAGCGAGGGAGTAAGTCAGTGAGTGAGTGAGTGAGTGAGTGAGTGAGTGAGTGAGTGAGTGGGTGGGTGAGTGAGTGAGTGAGTGCGTGAGGGAGCGAGCGAGTGAGCGAGGGAGTAAGTCAGTGAGTCAGTGAGTGAGTGCGTGAGTGAGTGCGTGAGGGAGGGAGAGAGTGAGAGAGTGAGCGAGGGATGGAGGGAGGGTGAATGAGTGAGTGTGTCAGCGAGTGAGTGTGTCAGCGAGTGAGTGAGTGAGTGAGTGAGTGAGTGAGTGAGTGAGTGAGTGAGTGAGTGAGTGAGTGAGTGAGTGAGTGAGGGAGCGAGCGAGCGAGCGAGCGAGCGAGCGAGCGAGTGAGTGAGTGAGTGAGTGAGTGAGTGAGTGAGTGAGTGCGTAAGGGAGTGAGTGAGTGCGTGAGTGAGTGAGTGAGTGAGTGAGTGCGTGAGTGCGTGAGTGCGTGAGTGCGTGAGTGCGTGAGTGAGGGAGTGCGTGAGGGAGGGAGCGAGTGAGGGAGCGAGGGAGCGAGGGAGCGAGGGAGCGAGGGAGCGAGGGAGCGAGGGAGCGAGGGAGCGAGGGAGCGAGGGAGCGAGTGAGAGTGAGTGAGAGAGAGAGAGTGAGTGAGTGAGTGAGTGAGTGAGTGAGTGAGTGAGTGAGTGAGTGAGTGAGTGAGTGAGTGAGTGAGTGAGTGAGTGAGTGAGTGAGTGCGTGAGGGAGCGAGCGAGCAAGCGAGCGAGTGAGTGCGTGAGTGAGTGCGTGAGTTAGTGAGTGCGTGAGGGAGTGAGTGAGGGAGTGAGTGAGTGCGTGAGTGAGTGCGTGAGTGCGTGAGTGAGCGAGTGACCCTGCCTTGCTCCCTCCCTCGCTCCCTCCCTCCCTCCTTCCTTCCCTCGCTCGCTTGCTCGTTCGCCCACTCTCTCTCTCTCTCTGTCTGTCTGTCTGTCTGTCTCTCTCTCTCTCTTCTCTCTCTTTCTCTCTCTGTCTCTTTCTCCGCGCCTTGGCCGGGAAGAGGCACCAAGCTCATGCCCATGGAGTCCACAGGAAAGGCCCGCGCCTTCTCCATGGTGTCGTCCACAATGGACTGCGAGCGTCAGCCGGGGCCCAAATGCACTCCGTTAGCGGGAGGGGCAGCAAGTGCCAACCCCCTTGCCCTTTCGCTTTTGTTTAATGGGCCTGGGGCTCAAATCCATGCAAGGATTGCCTGACGTACCTAAAAACATCTCTGGGTCCAATCCGGGAGAACCAAGCAAAAGCTCGGTTGGCCTGCAAAGGCCAGATTTCCACTGAGTGAAGTCCAGAAGAGGAGGCGATCGCATCGCCCAAAGCCACAAGGAAGTAGGTGGGGTGCGTGGTTTTCAGGTTCTTCCTTTCGCAGCCTGGCAGGGCAAATGGCACACGTCCCTTTGCAACCGGTTGCAAAGGCAACACCTGTCTGAAGTTCTTTGTGGGGGACCGAAGCAAAAGGAACAGGGTGCCACAGGTGGCAAAATGTGAATGTTGATTGAGACTAAAACTGATTAGCACCAACAAAATGCGCAAAATAAACAGCATTGCATGCTTCAAAAACAATGAAGCGGGCAAAAACAAAAAAACTGCTTGCCTTTCTTCCAGTTGACAACGGGCCGACTCTCTTGGCCTGCCCCTTGGCGCGTCTTGAACAAATATCTATACAAATCGGAGAATCTCGTGTAAAGTCTCTCTGGGTCACAGGTGGCCCTTTGCATGGGTGTGTTCCAAAGAAATGAATCCACAACTGGCTGGCTTCCCTTTGGCTTCCACTTTACCAACATAACACGAGTAGCCTCACGAGAGAACCACCGGCATGGTTTTTCCAAACACTCAAAGACTGAAAAGGAATACACACCAAACAGGCCAAAACGCGACACACACACACACACATCCCTACTGACGCCATCAAAGTAGATGCTACCGATTGACTAATAGATAGCACACCTGATTAGCGCTGGCCTGCTCCCACCCTAAGGGGATGTTGCTTTCTTAGAAGACGTTGGCCAATTCCCGCACCCCCCCCCCCACAGCCCTTCCGGAACCAGCTGCTTAGAAGCTATCTGAGCAAAGACCCCAGCTTGCAGCTGGCTGTGGCTCCAAAAAACGTACCCAAAACGGCATTGGTAAATGGGACCAAAAACTAACACCTGCGTAACCCTAGCTCTTGAATTTTGAGCCAAGCTCAAGGGTACCCCTATTCAAGGGCAGCTAATCCAAACTCCCCCCAATTTAGGGCCCCACTGGAATAATTCCCTAGGGTCTGCTAGGTCCTCCAGTAGAGAGCTTGGAATAAGGGTACCAACTTTTTTCTGTAATCCATTTTAGTAGGGGCTTGCCCTCCCCCTACAAAAGAAACGGCACAAGTTGGCACCAATTGCTGGGGGACCTAGGTCTACCACAAAACACCCAAGAAGTTTG
This sequence comes from Effrenium voratum, assembly GCA_963377175.1. Lineage (NCBI taxonomy): Eukaryota > Dinophyceae > Suessiales > Symbiodiniaceae > Effrenium > Effrenium voratum. Next base: position 818,161 of record CAUJNA010001213.1, on the reverse strand, counting down.
ATTCGCGCTCTGGCTCCGAGGCTCCGGCCGATGTGCACGAGCCTCGGGTGGAAGCGTCGAAATTGACCCCCTAGATCCTCCTATGGATGGATAAAATGCACTTCGCACCACCCAAGAAACCCTAGAATGATTCGATTCCCCTGTAAATACCAACGAACAATGGTTTCGCATGGTGTCAAGGTGGTGCAGGAAATCGTCCATCCACAGTACCAGCTATAAAGGCGTCTCAAGGACAACTTCCAGACAACCAACCCGATGGGCTTGCCGTTTGCTCCAGAAGCACCCTCAAGCCTTCTTGCATTTAAGAATGCCCCACAGCGGTCACTTCCTGAGCAGGCTCGCCAGCCAAGTCCAACCTTCTTGGTTGCCACTAGAACGGTCATGAAACTCGGGGAATGCGCCGTTCAACAGATTGGCCCCTGCTCAAATGGTATGTGCTAGGGTTCTTGGCCCGTAGGCAAATTAATGATCTGGTGCATGATAAGAGCAAATTTCAAACAAATGGACTCCATCGATTTCATCCGGAGTCCAAGCACTATTCAGAGCGATTCTCAACTTATATTGTGGAGAATCTATTAATAGATCATTCCTCTGTTGGTTCGGATTCATCTGAAAATGGCATTGTAGACAACCCACCTACAGGTGAACGTAACTTCCCCATTGCGTCGTAAAGTAAACTGTGTGCCATCTACATTTACCTGGGCGCAAACGGAAGCATGGGGGCGAACAGTCGATCAAGTTGATCAGTGCGAGTGTTGGAAAGAGGTTGGCAAAAGAGAGCTATGACTATGACATGTCCCGGGGTGGCCGCGGATGGTAGGGCTCTGGAAAAAGAAGCAGCTCATAAACATGTAACTCAAAAGGGGGGCCCCCCCAAAAAAAACAAAAGGTTTCCTCATCAGGGCCTTTTTGGCATTGTGCTATTTGCGGGGGGTACCATTAACCTGGGTCTCCCAAGTGTACGACCTCCTCTTACATCGGAGAACCTCTTTTTCTCAGCCAGGGATGTGTTAGTCCCCCTTGCCAGTTCACCCCAAAGCTTCCGGGAAGACCAATTCAGTGCTTCCATGTGCTTCCAGTTGCGAGTGGAAAGAAACTCTTCTCAAAACCCAACGCTTGGACTAGGGGACGCGTCTCCGCCTGACCTCCCCTTGCGGGCAGCGCCGCAGCGCCATCTCCCGCTCTCAGGCGGGCAGCTTGAACACGGAGATAACGTTCACGGTATAGCCTGCACGGGTATGATTCTACATGCTCAATGCCCAATGAGGCTTGACTTAGACTCCTTGCAAAAAGTAAACTGTTGCTAGTTGAAAGGTGAAATGATGAAAACCCCAAAGGCCCAACAAAATGCACGCTAGGCCATGCAAGCCATACGTTACCAACAAGCAGGGAATCAGGTCGCTGCCGCTCCTAATAAAGCCTCTCCAAAGAAAAAAGAAGTCAGGTCTGCTTGGTTGCTGCTGATCCCTCTGCACAACGTTTCACTTTTTGTGGGTTCAGTGGGAAACCCATGAGTCTCCAAGTTCAAAGATCCGGCTGCCAATGGCAATCAAGTCCGGTGGTCCAATTCTTCCACCAGGCCGCGGGTTCCAACACAAAAACTCGGCGGAATTCGCCTGGCCCCGAGATCTTGTTACACTCAGCGGATGATCGGATGGTCCAGTTTGGGGCTCCGAGTCATTCCCTGTACTTGGCCGGGATCGGCTTCAAGCTCTGCCGAGATCAAGAAAGCCAGCGGCCTGAGAAACAACAGTGGCTGAGCCATCCCAACGCCCAAGAACAAGCAAAGCCAGCGAGTCACAACAGCCTGATCCCCAGCCCTGATCCCAAGCAGCAGCTGGATGAGAACTGCAGCTAGGATCAGTTTCCCAGGAATACGCCAAACTGTTTGGAAAGCAACAGGGATGGCTAGGAATGGCTGTCCTTCCAGCGGAAACTTGATCGAAGGAAAGCAGCTAAGACTGCATTCCGCAGAGCGGGATTAACTCCACGAGCCAACCTTCAAATTGTCCTTGGACCTTACGTGTCATTAAAAGCGCTGATCAACTGAGAAACGATCGCTGACTCCCACCTACGAAAGCGCCAGCTTCGTCAATGGGTGCCTTGCATGTGGCAAGTGAAGCAAGCACATCCCGCAACTACATCCTGACACTGTGCGAAATGCAGGGCTGCCCCCCTGGCAATACCTGTGGGTCAAAATTCGACCACCAGCACCCCGCAAGTGGCTGTCCTTGTTTCCATTCCCCAGGCCTCCATTTTGGGGGCCCCCGATTTTCGACCGCACCCACGCAGCCACGAACTCGACGAACTCCCGCCTACGAGGAAGCCGGAGGGAATCGCCACCAGGGCAGTCGGAAAGCCATCCTCGCCGTCCCGCGTTGGTTTTTGCAGCTCGAAGAGCGTCCCGTTTCGGAGACTCCGTGTCCCAAGCTGGTCTTTCCATTTGTCAGTAGTGAAATGGAGGGTGGTGCTTTGGTAGTGAAATGGAGGGGTTCCCCACTTACCCTCTGCAAAAAGCAGGGGTTCAAATCCCCAAACCACCAATCCAAACCGCCCAGTAGTGGGAAGCTGAATTTGCCTAGGCACCCTGCAAAAACACGCAGCAGTGATAGCCTCGGTTTAAAACTAACAGGGGAATATAAATCATAATGCACATCTTCCGAAATGAAAAGGGTGGACAAGCGACCTTTTCAAGTTTCAAACACAGGTGACCTGTGTTTGAATACATGTCCCTGGTCGGATCAAACCAATCTAAACGAGTGCCAATGAGTGCCTGTTTCTCACCAAGTTCGCCTAAAAACGACCGACTGGCCGCTTTCGGGTCCGAGCCATTCCCAAGGAGGTTAGCTAGCCGTTTGCGACTCAACATGGCACTGGTAGGCCCAACTCGTGAGGGAGTCTTTGAATTGGTTTAAAATATCAAAAGCTATGCTAGTGGCAACAGGTCTACAGAAAAACAGCACCATGAAAGTGCAGGATCTCTGGTTCTTACCCTGTTCCGTGGGCATGCGGGGACGCTACCAGCCTGCCCTTGGCACCACCCTCCTCAGCAGCAAACAAAAAAGCCAGCTGCTGGTCACCTAGTCTCCTGGTCTCCTGGTCACCTGGTCTCCTAGTCTCCTGGTCTCCAGGTCTGCCTGCACAGAAAACCCAAACACTAAAGCAAGTGCCAAGAACGGCGAAGCGTCTGTGCCAGAGTTGGGCCTGCAGGGCCAACCCCCAATTGAATCATGTGATAGTCACTATTGCTTGAACCTTACGTGCGGGTTGTCATTTGAAGAGGAATGTGACCAAATGTGACCAACCCCAGTTGGTCCAGCACCAAACCATGTTTGTGTATCCCCCTGCAAGCTGGGGGGGGGTCCACTTCCCAGAAGGCGGTTCCTCTTCAACTCGTGGCTTCCTGGGTTCCAATTTGCGGGGCGAGTGGGAGGCAACTCCAAGGCGAGCTGCCTCCATCACGCCGCACTGCATCTCTGAGTGCTGTATGCCGCCCTGCGCGGGCGGATGCCGCGACAGGCGCCAAGCCCTTCGGACAATACAGGAGCTCCCGAGTTTAGTAAGTACAAAGGGGGGGGTAGTGCCCTTCCTTACTCATGGCGTTTGCATCGTTTCTCGGGCTCGTGAGGGAATCCCTTGGAGCCGGACCCCCGATTCGGGACTCCAAATTTCGAGTCCAAAAGGGCAAACGACGCATCAAAAGGTGAAGGATCGCCTCGAGGCGAAAGTAGGAATCACCCAGGGTCCGTCAACTTCCCAGTTATCATGGATCCGGATGCATGAAAAACCTGAACATTGCAACTTGTAAATGGTGGTTTCCCTTTAATTTGGTGTTGAAAAAGCAACATGTTTCAAATGGTTGCAACATGAATTTAGTTTAAGGAGCCCTGTTTGACGGATTCATGACCCGCTTTAAGCGCTGGGGATCCCAAAAGTGATGAACTCCAAACGAGATGGACATCCCCTCGAATAGGAACGATGTGAATCAATCACCCGATTTGTCAACACGCATCAAATTCTTTATGTCTTGGGCAGAAGGGTCCTTAGCTGCCAAGGGCTTTGTTAACCTTTCTATTCAACTACCCCGCCTTCATAGCCGTCGCCAAGGGGAAGAAGTTAAGGTACGTCTGGCCCAGCAGCACCAACCACCCATCCGCAACTGCCTGGCGAGGTGCCCTGAAGCACGGTTTCGTCGTTTTTGAGCAGCAAACTGCTTGACTTTCTTTGCAGCCCCCCACTAAAACTGAAAAAAACCATGCACCTAAAGCACTAGAACTTATGCAAAGAACTGCTTAGCCTTTTGGGAGTTGGGAATTCACCTCCCCTTGTGATGGAGTCTATGTGGCATAAAAAAAAAAAACACTCACTATGGGTACCAGTCTGAGACGAACCATCTAGCCAAAGAGCACAAACACAATCAAACCCCTTTTGGTTACAAAGGGTTAAAGGTAAACGACTGAACTCACTGAAAACATAAGGTTCATCCTTAACCCTTGAATGGGCGTCTTAAGATAGAGGACTCATGTTAAAACTCGCTGGTGTCCCGTCGGTTTCCTCTTAAAGCAACCCAAAAAAACGGTACTACGAGGGCCTAAACAATTTGTGAATGGGGGTTATGGGGTTCTCTAGAGCCAACGTTGCCATGATTCACGTGAGTAAACTATTAATTGGTTCTTATCTTGGCCCGTATGCACGTACTTGCCCAAATCCCCTGGAAGTGGAAGGTCTTTTGGGACCTTCGCTATACCCTCCCCCATGCTAACATGGAAGCTCCTAGAACCCCTTTGGCAGACTTGGTTCCATTTGCAGAAACCTTTTGGCAGCTTCCGTGCTGCCTGAGGGAGTGAACAGACCAAAAAGAGCAAAAGCCGAATTGGGACCCTTCACCATACCTTGGTTGATGTTGAAAGGGGAGCAACAATCTAAATTTTAGCAGTTAAGTGGTTGGATTTCAACCACTAAACCACAATAAGCAAAAATGTAAAATGCTTCCCAACAACAACCATGATACATACCTAAAAAAAACGAAAGGCAAAAAGGGGCCGATTCGCTCTGGACCCCTGAGTTTTCTCCCAATGGTCGCCCGCGATTTGGATCGTTTTTTTAAGTTTCATTGGCGAGGCTCCAGGTCGAGGATCCGGTCCAAAAACTGCAAGGTGGCGAAAGGTCCGCTGGCCATGTTGCTGGCGTTGAAGAACACCACCTGCATCCAATTTGGGGTTTCCATTTTTTTTACGACAAGCGCGCGGACCGGGGGTCTAGGAAAAAAGGGGCGGGCGGGGTCTGGGAGGGATCCTGGGTTCAAAAAAGGCCCCCCCCCAACAAGGGGAACCTTTGGGCACAAGGGAAGAAGGGAAAGCTGTTGCTGTCAGGTCCTTTGGCAAGTAAGTTTAGAGGAAGCTCACTTTCAACTAGCCCGCGGTTTCCAAACTCAGGAATTGATCCTGGACCCACGTTGAGCAGGCATTAAAGACATCTCACCCATTTAGCGGATCCCGCTGCAAAGCACATGGAGTTCTCTTATTTTTGGGGCCCCAAAATGGCAGCTGTCCTTTTGGTTTTGCTTTCAAGCCACTAAGCAAGGGGTACCCTCGAAAAGGCACGCCCAAATACGAAAAGAGGCCAAGGGAAACCGCCGGCCTTGGGCAACCGAGTTTGGCGAGACGATTGGACACATGGCGAGGTGAATCTTGGGGGACCCTGTGGAAATCATTCTGGGCAGTGTCCTCCGAGCCCTTTTGAGGTCCCCTATTCATCAAAGTTCACTTGTGAGTTTCCCTTTGGGGTGAGGTCCCGTCGAACAAGGGGAGGAGAGAGCCCGTCGGCTGCACATTTGCTTCGGAGATGTGAAGGGAGGGCACAAACTGACAAACGAGGGAAACACCATGCAACTACCAGGTGCAAAGATGGGCATCAAACAACAACGTGAGAAATAACGTGGCAGAACGTGAAGCCCACTTGCTTCCCACAGGCCTCTCTCGGCCTAAGCAACTTATCTTGTGATTGTCTGTTGGAACCTTGGCTAAAAATACCCAGCAGGTTGATATCGCGAAAGACGGATCCCCCAACAGAGGATTCCTCTACAGCTCAAGTTGGAAAAGCTGCGGGTCAAAAGGGCAGGTGCAAGAACGCGTGCCCGATGCCCAAACGAAAGCGGCGGGCCAAAAGGGCCAGTGCCGAGAAAGTGCTAGATGCCTCAGACGGCGCGCGCGCGCGATTTTTCTCTCTGACCCATCTAGTCTTGTGTATTGAGTGCAGTGACTGTGGGTGTTTGTCAAACATCCTTACCCCTTAAAACTCCAAGCCCTGGGGAAGTTAATCTTTTACAGACATATAGCCCATGTTACCCAAAAAGTTACGACAAGTTGTGTTTTTAAGAGGTAAGCATCTGCCAAATCCACAAAACCCACCTCTGAAATCCGCTTCCTTCCCCAGTCCCTGCATGCAGGTTTTTGTTGGCTCCACCCTTCCCCCGGAGCGAATCTGCACATCTCTCAGGAGATATCCGTGCAGACAGGTGTTGCCGTTGCTTCAGAGTGAAAGGGCCTAAACTTTCTCGCCATGAAGTCTGCACCAAAAGGGGACATGCAGGCCGTAGCCAAGTGACTGACAAACGTACATGGAAGAGTATGATTTAACCAGTCTTTTGGATTCCTTGGGTTCCCTGATTCTGCTGGTCACTGTTGCGGGTCACGGCCCCCACTCGAAGGCAAAGTGCTTTGATTCAAAAACCAAGCGCCGGTTCAGCGACCCTGGAACAAGGGAACTATCGTTGGGGTTGACAATCGGTAAGGACCTAAAAAAAGGGGAAACCACTGAACAGCTGGGAAACGAAAAGAGCACCTACAATCCTGCAATTGCCACATTGCAAAGCCTGCTCCCCAAGAAGACCATCACCTTCGGTGAAACCACTCTTTTAGCACCCCTTGCCATCGGCAGAAAGCCTGGCATATCGACAAACACACGGACAACCACAAAAACAAATAGAAATACAAATATAAACGCAAACACACACACACACAAACACAATTACAAACGCAAACAGGCACACCCAAGCAAACTAACAAACCCAAACAACCAATCACATGAACATCCCCACATATCCCCACCCTTAACTGGAAATCATGAGGCTTCGCCTGGCTGCACATGTTCCAGCCCCAAGAAATCAGGGCATGCTGCAACTGTAAGCGGCCTTTTTCGTGTGGAAAGTTGGTGACTCAATTCCTGCGGATTGGCCAAAAAAAGGGCCAAACCTCATTTGTACCATAACAGTTCGTCTTCCCAAAAATATCTTTTCAATACCAGCTCAGATGCCCAGTCGATTTCCATGGGAACCAAAGGGTATCCTTTTGTGGTTGGGGAGCGAGCCCTTGCCCAAAAAACGTCCATTTGCTTAAGCCCCTGCGAAGAAAAAACAACTTCCAGTAGTGATAGCTTCCCTTTAAAACCAACAAGGGAAAACAAAAACCACGAATATTCTTACGCACATGAAAGGACAGGTTGGAAAAAGGGGCGGGATCCACCAACGGCCAGGCCAGGAACTCGGGACTCGGAGCCGTCGATCAGTTTCTTCCTGCCTGGCAGTCCCCGGCTTCCCCCACGACTCCCAGCACCAAGTTGTGGGTGAGCGTCAACTTCTGGACTGGCATAGGCAGTCGAAAGATGAGCCGCCTCGGGATTTTTTTCGAAGCGGAGAAATTTCACGTCGGGTTTCTTCCGAGTCCCTTGCAATTTGGCATCTTTTGGCTCAAAAACATGGAGACCAAAATGGCACCTTGGTACATCGAAGACTGAAACCTGCGCAACCCTGGCTCTTCAATTTTTAGCCACACCCATACCTGAGGAAGCCAAACTTCCATGAGAAACACGGGGCACTCCTTTCTGGCGAGCTTCATGCCAGACCTCCAAGAAAGGAAGAGAAAAATCCAAAGCAACTCACGTGTCCGGGGACACCGAAATGTTGTGTGAACAACTTTGGCCCAACCCTGCCTCAAACCGCTTCAACGGGCCCAAGGTTGGCCCCTGTTGCTTTTGGCATGGCTCTGCAACTATGATCCTGCCAATCAGAGAACCACAGTCTGGTTGTTCAGTGACCCTGGCAGAGAAAAGAAAGACTTTAGTAGCGGTCGGTCAGTGTTGGGGAAGCCACCAACCCAACTAGGAACCACTTGTCCGGACTTTTCGATGCGTCGAATGCGACCGGCTGCAAGGCGACTTGTCCATATAGGGACATGATTTTTCACAGGTTCACCTATCAGGACCTCCACTAAACATGGGAAAGCCAACAGGTCGAAAGGTCCAGTTCTGGGCATCTGAGCAACTGGACTCTCTGATGCTCCCAAGGCAAATGCGGCGTTTTTCCGCCTCCAGGACAGGAACGGGCAATGAGTCCACACTCGTGAACACCAGCTCACAAATGCTTGTTGGGGTTTTACTTGTCAGTCAAAGCCGCGCGCATGGCTGGAAACTCCATCCAAAGGGCTGGATTGCGATTGATTTCCTCCATTCGAACCCCCGCCGAACGGTTGGATTACTATGTGCTTCCCATTGTAATTCTAACCCCATCCAAATGGATGGACTACTGTATAGGTTTCCCACCATGTCCAACCCCCGACAACCCCGAAAACATGACAGCTGGGTCGCAATCCGACAGCCTCATGATCATCATCCCCAATAGATGTGTAACTCCGTTGCGCTTCCTGACTCGCTCTGTCAGTTTGCTGGTTTCACCCAGCTCTACACTAAAAAAATGGGTCTGTCTTGGTGCATTGGGGTAGCACCTCTTTCCAGGGATCTTTCCTTCAGATGCCAAACAACTTTCGCGGGCGGGCTGTTGCAAAGAACGATGGGCGATTTTCTATAGCAAAGTCGGTTTTTCTTTTTTGGACCTCCAAAAGTTGCGCACTTGTTCGAACCGACCCGAAACAAGGCAGTTTGTATCTGTCGAAATCCAGTGACGCAAGACATGAGTCATGTTGAAGACTGCATCGGCATGAATTTGGGCTACCCAGAGCCATTAAAAAACAGAGAGGCGGTGAAGGCACCCATGTTAGTATCAGTTTTAATTGGGGACCCTTTGGTGGACATCATCTAGGTGAGGATTTAAGGGCCACCAATCACTTGTTCCAACCATAAAAATTCATTGCCATTTATGGCAAAGGGGATTCTCCCTAAACCTTCATCGACCCAAGGATCAGTTTGAAGCATAGCTCACAGCCCCGTTTTTTCTGGGCGACGGGCCCGGTCTCCCAGTCTGCCGGTCGACCCCGTTGCGAGGCGCTCCCCATCCGCGTCGAAGGCGTCCCTCAGCACCCAGACGCGGCCGCTGGGGGCCTCTTGGCCCCAGGTCGAACTTCCGCAAAGCACAAGCTCGCCCGTGGCCAGGCGGTGGACACCTGTCACCTCGCGCAAGCTTCCCTCTGGGTGGCTTGGTGTTGTTGGGGATGCTATCTCCAATATTCCCCAAATCACCAACTAAGAGATTCCTGATCAAATGACCAGAGCCAAACAAACAAAAAAGTAAGACACAGGTGGAGAACAGTAAGGATTTGATGAAAATCTGGCATGGACGTCTCTGAGGCAACAAACAAAGCAACAGGAGTTCTCCTTCAATGGCAATTTGTTGTGAGATGGAAGCTGCTCAGTGGCAGTGGGCTTTCCCCCTGTTTTTGGTGAGGCCACGACTTTCTGGTCAAGCGCATGTTCAGGTATATATAGGGCTTGGAGGAATATGGACGCTTGTATATAACCCAATTGAGCCAGGCAGTATGTACCTCTTACATAAGGGTGTTCTGGCATACCGTAATCATCCATCCCTGATAACTTCGTGAGTTTGGAGGGGATTCCCTCGCTATCTTGGCCATGTTACCTCCAGAACCAATACCTGAAATCTGAGTATGTGTTTCCTCGAGTTTTTTCGGGGTTTAGGTTCCAGTACATTTCTCCCGAGACATGGTTTGTTTGTTTCGATTGAATTATGTTGCCTCAAACCCTGCAAAATATATATATATATATAAACAGAAAAACAAACGGGTCGGTGCAACAACCCACCGCTCACAAGGTCCCTTTCTGACCTGGTTTCCTACCTCTTTCGTAGTTTTGTGTTCCGTACCGTTTTCATCCATGCTGGTGGTTGGGGAGTCCCTTGCTATGGCCATGTTACCTCCAAAAGCCGCTGCCTGAACAACTTTAGAGGTGCCTGGAGTGGCTGTGGGTCAAAGCCCTGCACCCCTGGTGAACATCAAAATAGGTGGCAAATGGATGTTCACCTCAAAATGGGATCGCCATTATGCCCCACACCCGAGTGTGCATGATCCTTAAAACTCATAGGGCCGAGAACCCGGCCCAAAAAAAAAACGGCCAGAAAGCGCACTGGGGCCTAGTCCATGTTGACTGTTGAGGGGAGTCCCTCGAACTATGGCCATGTTACCTCCAGAAGCCGCTCCCTGAACAAATGCCCGGGTTGCATCTTGGTTGCAACGACCCCCCTGCAAAAAGTGGATCACTGTTGGATTTTTTAGTTCGGAAAACACCTTTGTGTTAGTGGAAGCACACCTTGATTTCCCAAAAAGTCAAAGTCTAAAGATCCAACCGAATAGCAGCCACGTGCTGGGGCCGGTTTCAAAGGCCTCCCCTGCGAGATGCACCACGGACAGCGGCTTGTCCATGCTGCCCAGGCGATGCGCGTCGTAGAGCCGCAGCTGGCTGGTGGGATCTGCCGCCCCGTCCCTGGCTGAGGAGATGTAGGCTGTAGGGTTTTTCGGGTGTAGGGTTTGGGCTTCGTCTCAAAATGAAAGTTGGAACCCTGAAACAGATGGTTCCTGCTCTCACTCCCAGAGTGGATCGGCACAAAGTCCACACTTTGTTGATTGCAACTGAAATCGTCTCCCCCCCCCAAAAAAAAAGAGGAACAGGCGAATGCAGGAAGAAACTCGTGTTGGTTTCCCTTTAAACCCCGCCCCTAAAAAGGCTTTCGTGAGTCCTCACGGATCCCCAAAGTCTGCGATTTGCTGCCCACTCAAAGGATCCCAGCCCCTGTCCATCTACACAAACAACGACATCCGCCTATTGGAAAGAAACAATGGGAAACGTGGCCATGGGTCAAAAGCCAAATCGTAACCCAGTGAACATCCCAATTCCCAAAAATAATGGTACCATTGGTGTTGACCCACAGCCAAGTGATGGCCAAAGGCTTCCAGCCACTTCCAGTTGAACGCTTGCCGCCGGTTGTAGAAAGGCCTTAGGGTCTTAGGGTCGCTATGGAGGCCTCCGATCTCTGGACGAGTCGGGGCGGCCCCGACTCTCGAAAGCTTGAAGGAGGCTCAATGTGAGAAACCAAACGTCCAAAGCGTGCAAAGGAAGGCTCGGCCGTTGCCTGGCAATGTACTCTTACTAGGTCCTCCAATAGAAATGTTTGAATAAGGGCACCGTTTCTTTTTTTCTGTAGTCTATTTTAGTAGGGGAACCCTCCCAACCCAAAAAGAAACGGTAAAAGTTGGCACCTAACTGGGGGACCTAGTTTAAAGCCCATGCCGTTCCTGTCAAACCATCCGAAGGGAACTCTTCATTTTCAGCCTGGCGCCTGCGAAGTGGTTGCCAGGATTTACGAAACCTTCTCCTCAGGTGGTGGCCTTTTGCCTCGGGGTCCTTACCAGTGAGCCAACCAATTCGCCAATCATTCGGGCCGATCCTTGCACAACGCCTTCTCAGACTCCTAAGCACCCTGAGTCTGAGACGCCTTGCGAGCCTGATTCCTGCTTGGGAAAAACGGCACACTCCCTGACTGGATGGGCCGAGAGACTTCCAAATTAGTTGCGTGCCACTAAAATCGCCTTCCCTAAAAGTATAAAGTCCAGCAACACGGGAGGTGAGGAACTTCGGAAAAAGTCAAGCGAAAAATGCACATGGCAGCCAGACTTGGTCCCCCTGCAAAAAGGGCCAAACTGCTGCTGGCAAGGGGAAAAAAAGGAAACCCAAAAGGCATCAGGTCAAACAGGTAAGCCACATTTCTGCCAAACACAGCGGCCCAAATTGTGACAGGAAATGCGTGGTTTGCTGGCACGAGGGTAGAATTTCTGAGAATAAGGTGTTTTGGTTGACGTTGGAAGGGGAGCAACAATTCATTGTTTAGCAGTTAAGTGGGAATTTGGCCACTAAACCACAACAAGCAAAGATGTAAAATGTCTCCCAACAACAACCATGGTGTCGTGCAGTAGAGAGGTTAGAATAAGGGCACCGTTTCTGTCTTTTTTTTTTTGTAGTCTATTTTAGTAGGGGAACCCTCCCAACCCAAAAAAACACGGTAAAAGTTGGCACCTACTGGGGGACCTAGTCAAGGAATCCCAACGAAAACTCTGTGTCCAGGGCTTCGCTCGGTCTTCAGGCCATGTGTCCAGGGCTTCACCACCTCCGCGAAAATCCCCCCGTGGAGAAACGCCACCACGAGGATGCGCTCGTGGCGGGCCGCCTGCAGGGCTCGGCGAGGGCTCCGCTCGCCTTTGGGTTTCACTGCTGCCCCTTCTAGGCCGAAGTCTGGACCCAGTCCCGTCAGGGACAAACCCATGTTCTTCGGATACCGCTATGATTGGATGTATTCCAGATGTAGCAGCGGGGACAAGTTTGGCTACAGGAACATCTACAGGAAATTACCCCAAAACACCCAAAAGATGCCGCTTTATTGCAGAATTTCCTGGAACCCAATCCTCTGGTTTTCCTTTCTCCGACATGAGATGTCTGGGATTCATATATCCAACCATTTGTGCTGCTTCTTGCTTGATACGCTTGTGCAAGTTGAGGACCCGACGAAGGTCGAAGGCCTTGCTCATGCGAAGAAGGCGCGTGAGCTCTCCCGAATCTCTATGTCGTGTGGTTGGCGGATGCCGTTTTGAAGAGGCATATGCCAAAGGGATTTGGCCAATGACCATGCAGCCTCAGGGAGCGTCCGAGCCAAGAACCCCGAGTGTCTAGAAACCCGGGCTACAGTCGGCCCAAACCTTGAAAAGGGCTGAAGGAACGCCAAATGAAACAGGCACGCTCAGCCAATTGAAGTACCGACACTTGTGTCCAGTTCTAGCCTCGATGATTTGAACAAAAACTGTATACACCCAGTCAACCAGCTAGGAGGCCTGAAGTGCATTTGCAACGAAACCATGCGGCCAGTTGGGCCTACTCAAGTGCCATCCTCAATGTCGCAATCACCCTCTTTTTGGAGGGAACCGAGATCCGCTAGGGGTCGTTCTCCACTTTTAAGGAACCCTAGCGGCGTTTGACTTTGAAGGGAAGCCGAGAAGCCCTTCCCCCAAAGGAAGTAGTGATGAACCCACCGGCCAACTCTGTCTTTCTTTCTTTTTTCTCTCTCTCTTTCTCTCTCTCTCTCTCTCTCTCTCTCCCCCTCCCAGGCGACTACTGTAAGCCAAGGCTCTGTGTTGCCGAGACGGGCCACTGGCCCGTTGTGGTGGCAGGTGGTGTCATTCCAGAACTCGAGCTCCTCGCTCGCGCGTGCGGCGACTTTGGTCGTCATCGGACGGGCTCGTTCTTAAGGAGTTTAGTGCAGTTATGGAAATCAACCTGTGGCCTCCATTTGCTTTAAGTCGCCTGGGAAAAAGAACATATTGCCAGTAGTGATAGATTCCCTTTAAAACCAAAAAGGGGAAAATAACAAGTCATAATGGAAGGTGACCAATGGAGTGTTCAGTTCGGACCGACTCATGTCCTGCATATTGCGGATGCCCCCCAAATATAGTGAAAGTAAACCAAACGTGCTCAACACGCAAAACCATGGATAAGTGCGGTAATTTAGATGTCCTCGAAAACACGACTCCTATTGGACACTGATCGAAGGCAACAATTTTGCGCCCCTTGATACGCACCCCGAGCATGTAGGTTCTTAGTTGTCCAAAGCCGACCTTTGAACCTGTTCTTTTGGTTTTCCCGTCTTGGTGTATATTCAGTCAAGGTTGCAACAGCCTTTAATTTCCGGGTCTTTTGGGCAAGTAATTAGGTTGCTTGGGATCTGCAATTTCCTGTGGATGAACCCAGGCTTCCATTTGCTTAAGCCCCCAACAAAAATAGTTCCAATAGTGATAGATTCCCATTAAAACCAACAGGGGAAATAACAAGTATTCTCAAGCAAATGGAAGAAATGTTTGGGTGGGCGGGTGGGCGGGTGGGCGTCTGGGCGGGTTGGGTGAGGGGTGGCTGCATGCCTGTGCTCGGTTGCTCGGTTGCTTGCTGGTTGCATTTTGAGTGAAACTAATAGAATAGGGTTGTTTGGAGTTTCGCTGAAAGAGCCCCGCATCAATCCTCAGGATGGTACATTCCGTGGAACAGAAAGGCCACACCTTCTACAGTAAACAAAACTATGCCTGCGGGTCTCCTATGCCTCCCAACACGAAAGTGCACATCCTTTTCAACAGAAATCACGCATTTTCTGCTTCATGTATGTTAGGTGGAAGGGTAAGTTAGAATCCAAGTGGGAAATACATGGCAAGAAACTGGGTTTCTGACCAGACGGGTGTGGAATCTAGCGGCCCTCCTGATATTCACACACCATAGCCGCCGTAGCCTATGGCAAACTAATGCTCACATTCCATGCAAGGCCCAGAGACCTGCCCGAATCCTAAAAGGTCCACCTTCGGATTTTTGGACGCGTTTTGGATTCCCAGGTCATTCTGTTTGAAACTAAAGCTAGGTCCAACCGAAAGCCAAGAAGCACTGGGTACACATTTAACACATTTCCATCTTCAGGGTTCAAACGGCGGATCCAACCAACAAAAACAGCCCAGCTGAAGCAACGGCGCATTGCCGGTGCTCACCATCATCCCGGCACTGCCTTGGATTCTGAGCCGAGCTCTGGTGGATACAAAGGCACAAGGAACTCTCTTAATTTACCATGTTCACCCTGGCTTCGTGGTTGAGTATGCTGGGTTTGCGGCAAAAATTGGAAGGCAACCCGTCAAACACAAAGGGACGCTAGATTCTCGCCCATCTGTGATCGTAGCCATGCGTACCATCGGTGGCAACAATTTGGAGAACAGGAGCCATAGAGCCACAAATTGACTGCAGCTCCTGCGACATGGCTGAGGCGGTTCAATCATAAAGACTTCCCACTCCCGAATGGAATCAACCAAAACGTTTACTCCAAATGGTCGTCCATTTCCGGCGTCCCGTCCCTCGACCAGCTTCGCACATAGAACAAAACCCACTCGCTGTGTGAAGCTCCAACAAATGCCCATGCCCCATTTTCTCCTGCCATAGCCCATGAGTTGCCATAGCTCATGAGTTTATTGAAATTGAGGCCATGACTTTCCCAGGCAGGTATCGGTTTCGGGATGTTTTGGGGGTTGGTTTAGTATGGACACTGGTATCACCGCAAGGTTGGTAACAAGCACCACGCTTAACATCCACATTTGAAAATTCCATGAACCAGTGGGTTCCCAGAGAAGCAGCTGGCACTTTGGGGTTGATTTCAGTACACACAGAACAACTCCACAAAAAGAAAGCTTTCCATAAGATCTCATCCCTTGCTTTGTCCCACTTTGAAGGGGGTTCAGCACCAGCACTGTGAGACAAAATCCTACTCCGGCCAGTAAGTGGGCCTCAAACCTAGTACTGATGCGAGTCGAGCCCTGAGTCGAGGTGCTCATCTTGGCAGGGAGGTTCCCCACAAATGTCCTGCCGAGTATCCGTGGACCTCTTAGCCGGAGGCCTTGATTTTCGAGGTCGCTTAACATGATTGGTGTGTTTTTCGTTCGATGGAAATGATATGTTCCAACAAGACGCAATTCCATGTTGGGAAACACGGGGACCAAACTTGTGCCTTGCCGTGTTCGATCTGCAAAGGGGTGGCGTCAAAAGAAACACTCAGACTGAAGCATATTCAAAGGCCTGCCGGCTTACTTTTTGTTGTTTGGATATGAAAGGAGGCAGGGCACAAGGTGAAAAAGGAAAGCGATCCGAATGCTTTCAAATACTACAAAGCTGCTCCACGGATGGAAGGTCATCTTGGCTCGAATTCAGATCAACCCGCGGCCCTCTTCGTTTTGCGTCGGGTTCTCATGCACTCCCTTCTGCCCTGGCCCGCACAGTGAGCAGCGACCAAAACCCGTCGACTTTGGGTTCTAACATGTATGGCGAGTAAGATTCGTACAGAAACTATAATCACTAACTTATAGAGTTGATGGCAAACAAATCAAACTTGCCGTTTGCCATCAACATGGTCTTTTCAAACGGAACTCAGGGAGTGACCTATTCAACCAGCCCAACTACTTGTTATCAGCTTCCCTCCAAGTGATGGTTTGGAGCTCGGTGGTTTGGTGGCTTGGTGGTTGGTGGTTTGGTGGTTAAGGAGGTGTTTCCCATTTACCCACGGAATCAGGGGTTCAAATCCAAAAAAAGCAATCCAGACCACCAATTGGGGGGAGGCTGATGCTGAGTCACCCCAACAATCCCCTCAAAAAATGTCGCCCTGAAGGCGATCCCTGCCAGGGTCGTCTTGAGGTCAAGGGACGTTCAAGGGCTGGAAGTAAGGGGCACCGTCCCACCATTTAACATGGACCCTGCCGTTTTGGGTCCTGGTTTGGACCATTCTTCTTGTTCAAGGGGCCGGGTCCCGAACGCCGAACGGTTCCATGTGAAAAGGGTGGGGGGGCACCCCATTTTTTTTAACTGGTCCAAGGTCAAACAAAAATACAACAAAACTCGGCTGCCCTCAGATCCCCCGCTAAAAAAGTTCATTTTTTGTGGGTTAAATGGACACTGCAACTAAACACTAAATCACTTTTAGCTGGGAGCCACCAAGAAAACAAACCGCTCCTGCAGGGCACCCGCGGCCAGGCGCGGCCCGGCGCGGAAAACAAGGCCAGGGGTCCTGACGAGCAACTTGCACCCCCCTCACCGAAAAGAACAAAATGGCGAGTTTCCGTTTGGCATCCCATTGAAACCACGCCAAACGGGGTAGCCTCAGAAAAAGATACAGCCATATGGCTCATATGCGGATGTTAGTCTTACTGTCCCTTGGGGCAGGGATTTTATGTCCAACCACTGTTCACGGGGTTTCGTTGTTCTTGTTGAAGCCTACACCCCAAACCCTGCACCTTAAGCAAAATTGACATGTTGCCAATGTTGGAGTCTATGAGATGGTCGGGAACGAATGATCCGGGATTGGCATTGACCCTTCCTGAGCAATCAAGAACCGTGTTCGCTGAAAACGGTATCCAGTTGTCCAGCACCACAACAACTACACCAATAACAACGACTACCAAAACAACCACGACCACCAGGCCCCCGCAACCACCACCATGACCACCGCCGCCACCGCCGCCACCACCTCACCACCACCACTACCACGAACACCACAGCCACCAAAACAGCCTCTTTCTCTTTGCGTGTTTCGCTCTCTCTCTCTCTCTCTTGCTCTCTGTTCCCACAGGAACCTGGGGAACCCGTTCTTTTTGGATTCCTTTCTATGCCAAATACTGTTTGGGGTCTCTTGCCCGGATGATGGAGTTTTGTCCTTTTTCACTACCGGTGCGCAAGTGCCATGGTTCACAGAAACTAGTTCTGAACCAGCACTGTCAACATCCTGGCATTGTTTTAACATCCCTGGAGTAGCTTTCAACATCCTCAGCATCACCAGTTGGCTTTGCCTTAGGCCGGGTTTAGGGTGGCAAGTTTGGGGCTGGGGTTTAGGGTTGCAGCGGGTTCGGTTGGTTTTGGGTTTGTAGGTTGGTGTAGGCTTGATTGGTTTGGCTGCGCGGGGGGTGGGTTTGGTGCTGGCTCATGGTGGATTTAGGGTCGGCATAGGGTCTTAGGGTGGGCTTGGAGCTGGTTTAGGCTGTGGGATCCGTGTTTAGGTGGGCTATTGGCCAAGGAGCCAAAACGACAGGGACCTGGGAGCCAAGAAGTCAAACTAAAAAAAAAAAATCAAACGTGCCCCCAAAGCCTGAAGTTCCCAAAGTTGGTCTTTAGGATGCCAATCCGACCCAAGACCAGTCGCATCGGCAGGGTCTCCTGTAGTGCGAATACCACTACTAAACTAATACGGGGGGAAAAAAAAATACACCAACACTGAACCACTACCCAGCCAAAACATGGAGGAAACTGAGTTGCCCATAGGACCCAAACATGCTAGGTTAACCTTTTGGGGCCATGACTAACCATGGGCCGGAAAGAGGAAACCAAAAGGTCAAAAGGCCGGATTTGGGCACGTGAGTCAAATGACTCTGATTTCTGCTGTTGACGGACATTGCGGCTTCGGACGATTTCCCCGGGTCCAAACAAATAGGACTGAAGAGGACTGACCAAAAACCACCCGAATTTTTACCGGGGGCCCTTTGTCTTATTGATACAAGCCCCATTAAAAAAGAAAAAGGAGAAAAACAACTGACCGCAAGCGCGCGCCTGCCATGACACCCAGGCTGCATATCCAAAGCGCCCCAAAAATATGCGCCATGCCATGCCATCCGGCGAAACCGCTCTGCCCGAGAAAGGGGCTCGGAGCGAGCTGAAAGCCGGGAGCTGCGAAGGACTCGCTCAAGTCCCCAAGACTTGGTAGCCCCAAACAAAGATTTGGAAGACCGGCCCCAAACAACACGGCCCAACACGGCCCAACCCGCCCAAATTCTAAACCCTTGTTGGGACAACCGGCCCAGGTGGTTTAAAGTGACCTGCATCAACGGGATAGGGGAACTCATCCACAAGTCCATTCTTACTGAGCTTCGACACTTCCATGGATTTGGCAAGGAATCTGCGCCCGCGAAAAGCCACACCGCAACTATGGAACCACAACAAAACAGCATGGTATAGAAACTTACCCCTTAAAACTCCAAGCCCTGGGGAAGTTTTCATCTTTTACAGACATATAGCCCATGTTACCCAAAAAGTTACGAAAAGTTGTGTTTTTAAGAGGTATAGAAAGGAACGCTCGAACAAGCGGACGGGAGTCAAATTCAGACCCAAGCCTTCCGAATGGCTGGCTTCCTTGCGGGGGCGCTGCATCTTTTGGGCGCATTCGTGAGAGTGCAGGACTAGCTTCAATAGAAAACCAGTGCTTGAAAAGGTGTTGCGCAATAGCAAATGTCTGCATAATGGATAGCCTTGCAAATTAAGTCTACACCAACTAATACCAAAAACTCACCATGCCGTAGGATTCCTCCATCGTGGAACCCTGAATCGCTCGTGCAACTTAATTCCAAGCCTTAGCGTATCAGCCCACATCACTTTGAAGCATGACATGGGATACAAAAAACCATCCAAGCACTGGCATATCGCAATATGGGGAGTCAGGAGCCTTGTAGAGTAGGAGCAAGGTAAGGGCCTCAAGCACTTTCGCCAAAATGCACGCCGGCTCTAGTAGGTCATGATTCTCTGAAGCGCCCTCGCAAGATGTCTGCGCATCTCTCCAGAAAATCAAGGTTCATGTCTAGCAAACGCCGTGCCAGGCAAGGATGGTTGATTCTTCTTGGCCACAGAGGGAGCTTTTGAAGGCGGGCTTACAAATGGAACCACAGGTTCCAAACTCGGCCACATGGAACATGAAAACCTGGAACCACAGTTACGAAACACGGCCTCAATTAATCTAGAAATACTCAGTTGCCCAAAGGACGTGGAACTGAAAAGTGATCACCTTTTGGGTTGCCCTGACTAAATAAGGTATCCCAAAAAGGGAAAAACCAGAAGGTCCTTTCAGGTCGATTCGCTTTGAACAACTCAGCAGCTGAAAAAAAAACACAAAAAACAACAGTTCTTCCAATGACCTTTCTGGCCGCGCGGGCACTCCCTGAGTTCAAAACCTCCGTTTGCGTTTTCGTCCCCTGGAAAATGAGCAAATATGTCCAGTAGTGATCGATTCCCTTGAAAGCCAACAGTGGGGGAAAACATATATATATATATATATATTATATATATATATATATATATACTAAAACAAAAGAAAAAACATATTCTTCACCCAATGGAAGAAACCCGACCGGGGAGAAGCCATTCGCCGGGGTCTGACGCTTTGGGCCATTCGAATGGCCTCACGCTGGGCCGCAGCTCCGCTCGGAAGGCCCCGGGACTGAGAGCGGCGGATCGAAGCGCGCCGAGCGAGAGGTGGGGAGGTGGGGGGGGGGGGTCAAGGGGCGCAGGTGTGGGTCGTGTTGGTGGATTATTATTTTTTTTTGGGGGGGGAGGGGGTGGGTTGGGGGGGGGGAGGTGGGGGGGAGGTGGGGGGGAGGTGGGGGGGGGGAATGGGGGAATTTGGGGGCGGGGGGAGAGGGGGTGGACGTTGTAAGGGACTGCTTTTGCTTTGATTCCAATGGAATCGTTGAGCAAAGCAAAACAAAGAGTCTGGAATCGGGGCGGACGGGTGGGGTTGCCACTGATTGCGGGCAACATCAGCCGGCTGGCGCTTTGGGGAAGTGACCTCCGCGTCACCAAAATGCGTCCTTGCAGGAAAGGCTATGTTCTTGCTTGTTCTGGCCCCACTGGCACGTACCGGTCTTCTCTGTATCATGCCGTTCCCCTACGCTTTGGGACAAGTTTGATCAAACCTGGACGCACTTGCCCCCTAGGGACCTTGAAATAAAGCTTGATCTTGTGGAACCTTGACTAAATATGGACCAAGCAAGTGAGTGAAACTAAAAAGAGGACAAGGATCGAGCGTCAAGAGTGCCCTGATGCGCCTTGTACAACGGGTGCGCTTGTCACCCTGGCACATAACCCATACTAGTAGCTGTTTGTGTTGCTTCGCGTATGCTCAAGAAAAGGATACGAGAAGCAAAGAGGGTGGGCAAAGGGATTCTTCCTCTGAGCCTTAGCCTTGGGCAGGCTTATGCTAGCCCTTGGACGCTGCTGTTGGTTCCTCTGTTCCTCTTGGTGTGAAGGGACCTGTCGTTTGGCAAAACTAGATTCTATTTCTTTTGTTGCCCCCCCGGCAATGGAAAGGGGAGTTCTTAGGAGCTGGAAGCGTAAAGTTTTAGCAGGGGGTGCAGGACATCGCGTTGTATGCGAGCCCATGAGAGAGAACCCGATTCGCCTTTCCCCTTAGCCTCACAAACACACCGTCTCAAAAAAAGAGCCTTTTCCCTTAGCCCATCCCTCTGGAGCAAATGGAAGTGCAAGACAACAAGCAAAGGAGAAACACGGTGGGCCGCCTTTGGTTGAGGGGTCATTCCTTAAGACCTGGTACAGCAAGCATTCATACATCTTCGCTCTCATGTGTGGTTTGTAGCCCAGGTTTGGGGTTGGTTTCTAATTTATTTTCTACAAGTGACTCTGAAAGAACTGGGGGTCAAAACCCAAAGCCACCAATCCTAATTTGGAGTTACTACCCGAAGCATGTTTCCACAAACAAGCTCGGACATAGTGACTGCCACACTGACACCTGGAATGACCATGTCTGAGGCTCAGGCGTTTCGGGACCCAAGGTGAGAGGCCAGGCCTGGAATTGAACAGCCGGCCTAAGGCATGCTGGGGTCCCTTAGGATTTCGAAACTTCAAGTCTAGTTAGATGCGTTGCTGCACTCTTCTCTCACATGTTTAGCACGGGGGATCCACCGGGGGGCCCTGCAAACGGGCGGCTTGGATTGGCTGATTGGTCTCTGGAACCAGGCCGTCAAGTGCCCAACCCAGCCAAACTGACCAACTAACCCTGACGCGGATTTGGCGCTTGCCTTCTTTCGACTCCAGGCTGGCAACAAACTCTGGTGGTTGATGGATTTTGTTCATCCTGATGAAAAGAAGCATCTACTCCTCCTCCTCCTCCAACATTGGACGACAAAATATTGTTGAGAAACTCTTACGACCTGTGTGCAAAGTGCAATGGCTTCAATAACATGTGTTATGACGCAAACTGTTCGGTCAACCTTCAGAACCGGACTGACTCAGACTCAGCCAGGCTTTATCGGCAGGGGAAAAGTGCGCCATCATTCCACCTTCTCAACTCGTGCATTGCCAAAGATCCCCTGAACCATGGCAGTGTTCGCAACATCGATGACACACGGAAGGATTGGGATAAGCATGTACCAGTTGCTGCAATGATATATCCTCAAGAGGGAAACCCAATCTTTGACTCGCGGCAGGCTGAAGCCCAGTGGTGGATTTCCTCGAAGGGGGAACCCTATCATTGACTCAAGGCAGGCTTAAACCCAGTGGCTGATTCTCCCAAAACGGGAACGCCATCCCAGTGGATCATTCACTCCAGGGCACCCCACTTGCACTCAAGGCAGCTTAAACCCAGTGACTGATCTCCTCAAAAGGGGAACCCTATCTTTGACTCAAGGTAGGCACAAACCACCAGTAGCTGCTTTTCCCCAAAGGGGACTACAATCTTCGACTCAAGGTCGGCCAAAAACGCAGTGGCTGCGTTTCCCCAAAAGGCGGAGACCACTATTGGATCGACCCTGCCACCTGCAACCCCGACGCTCGGCCTCTCCAAGGCGGAACCTGGACTCGGCGACTCGCTCCGCGTTACTCGCGGGCTGGGCTGGGGGGCGCTCTTTCCGTGGAGTCGGAAAAAGGAAAGCCGGAAGCTGACTTGTTGTGAGAAGAGACCGGCACATGTTGAAGCACCATGCGAAAGTCAGCTTTTGATGTATCTATATCTCACTTGTTCAGTGACCCTGGAAAAAAAGGGAACCCTTTTTGACGAAGACGAATTTTAATTGGGCAGCCACCCCCCAAAAAAAGAGGAAAAAAGGGTGGCACTGAACAACTGAGATATGGTCCCCAAAGACTTAAAGTTCACGGGGAACAAAAACCTTGAAACCTCCCGAGTCTCCCATCACCTTGAAACCTCCCTTCCCAAAAAGGACACTCACCTTCAAATTGGCCCAAGGCACCAACAGAACCCACAGAAGCACCAAATGGGCTCAAAACACCATTGACGCTGAAAAACTGAGCAACAGAGGCAGAAGTTTAGGCGCCCTGGCAGCACAACGATGGCACACCCACCCCGAAAGGTCCTAGGTTCGCTCACGGACAAGGCCGCCACTGCCAACCGAAAATGCGTTGACATGCCTGCTGAGGCGTGCTTTGTTGCTTGCCTGGAGGGGTTTCTCACCCCTTTCGAGGCCGAGAAGAGTGGCGCAAGTGTACCTCTGTCGCTTGCCAAAGACCCGGTATGGCGAAAAGTTGGTCCAGCGAAAGCACGGGATTGCTCTGGAATGGAGGGGTTGAAATAAACACCGAGCCCTGCTTCAAACCAGCAAGGCTTCCTCTGCAATTACCGTACTTCAGACCTGATACCAACCCCAAAATAGGCCCCCGGCCCAAAAGGGCGCGGCCCAATAACGGCTACACTGCGTTGCTGAGTTTACACTGGGAGCCCTTGACAAACATCTGGTGCTCCTGTGGTTGGCTATGAAAAACATTATTAGCCCAGCAAACTCCATCTAACAGGGCTGATAAACATGTCTAGGTCCTCCAGTAAAGAGGTTAGAATAGGGGCACCCTTTTTTCTGTAGTCTATGTTAGTAGGGGAACCCTCCCCAAAAAAAGGGCAAAAGGGCACTACTGGGGGACATAGATGTGTATAACCCACCCTCTTGGTGGCCGAACTTTGCAGGTGAGAAGTGTGACCGACAGACCGACCTCTCCGAAAAGGGTTCCCCAGTGTTCCCCCTTGATCATCACCCCAAAGCGAACCACCCACAATGAACAAAAAGTGCTGGGTACTAAAAAGAGGTCCGGAACAATGAATAGAAGTCCCATCCCGGTTTTAAAGGAACTATGCAACGGATATGTGCCACAATTCGGGACACCGCCCCAAAAAAGGAGCTTTAACACTGCCCAAACAACAGAGAATTTGGTGCCCTTTAATACCACCCCAAATGAGCAGACTTAGACCCCCTGCAAAAAGCTATATAAACTTTCTGCTGGTAAGGCAACCTGATGGACACCCAAAAAGGGTGTCCAAAAGCTACAAGGGCAAGCTAGCCGTACATGTTAACGAGACCTTGGGACATGCCCACAAAGATAGCATAGGGTTGTATGGGCTTTCGCTGGCAAGGACATGGGTCAAAATCCCGTACCCGTAGTGAACATCCCAATCCCCACTAAAAGAAACTAAAATGGGTGGTGCACCTACCCCAAAATCATACCATTGTTTTGACCCACAGCCAAAAGGGTACCTTCAAACAAAATCAGCCCCAGTCTTCCGGCGGGAAATCGTTCATCGATCCGAAAACCCGAGTCTCCAGCCATTGCGTGGCAGATTGGGAGCTGCTGGGGATGGGATGCAGCACCCGCCTAACTGCGAACCAGCAATCGAACGGGAAGAAATAAACCCGTGGGTTCATTTCAGTTGGAACCGGTTCCCAAGCTTCTTTTCAAAGAGACCAACACAAGGGGGTAGCTTTATGTGTCACAAAATGTCACAAGATATCCGGGCCACTGAATGGGCGTGCCACTGAACAAATGGCCAAAAGGAAGGCGTCAAAGACAAGGGAAAAAAGGGCGTCGCTGAACTGCTCCGCCATGCGCCTGGGGTTGAGTCGGGTTGCTTGAAGCTTCGGCGCCCTGCCATGGGGCCTTCGGAGGTGCCGAGCAATCGCCACCAAACACGGGCGTCATGTACCGAGCCACTGGACAGTGGGCCCTATCCCAAAGCCCTTCTGTCAGAAACCCATGGCTTGAAGTTTATTTCTGGAGCTGGCCCCAAACCAAAAAAAAACACAATGGCTTACCAAGGGCGCCCCTCCAACGGCTTAAAATAAGCGATCCGGACGCGAAGTTCGTTGCAACAAGCGATCCGGGCGTTCGGCAAATTGAAGCGCCCAGCGCGCAAGGGCTCCACATCTTCGACGAAAAGCCTCGGGCCGAGGCTGAAGTTCCCATGGTTCCAATGGACAGCATGGGTCCCTAAATATATAGCTGCTATGTAACGTAGGGGGGACCAAGAGTTGAGTTTCCATTTTGGTGTCCCGTTCAAAGACCCAAACGAGGTGCCCTCAAAGAAGTGCGAACACATACAAGGAAAGTAGTCTCCAAAAACAACTCCCTCAAAATGAGCTGACTTTTTGACTGGCCCTATCTGCAACTGAGAAGAAGCCAGCCCCGTCACATCGAGTAACATTCCGGGGATCTCACATGGGTGGAGCCTTCTTCCCCTGAACTTTCCTCCCCCAAAACGAGAACGCTGGGTTTCGGGGTTCCATCTTCATCGTTCATCTGGAGCCTTACTCATATATATATATAATTGCCAGGCACACTCTGTTCAGGTTCCAGAAGGTTGCTCAGGGTCTTGTGGGGTCCATTGCTGCCTGCAACACCCCCTGCACCGGGGTCCACTGGCCAACCCCGCTATTCCCGCCATAACTTCGCTCGACCCAAACACGGCCGAGCGAAAGCCGAAGCGCTCGAGCGCCGTCAGCTCCACCGAGACGTTGAAGCAGAGCTGAAGGTCCAGGAACACGGTCTCCGCCTACGTTTTGCCCCCCCCCCCCCCCAGCCCCCCCAGCCCCCCCAGGCTCCGCGATTGAATCGGAGCAGCCTTCATTCAGGGGGAGTTCTGGAGGCTTCGAGGGCTTTGTGTTGGGGATGCCATCTTGGCCTTTTTGTATTTCAGGTGTGAAAAGTGACCTGTTTGCTGGCTGCCAAAGAAGGAAAACTTGGCTTAGTCTGGCGATGATGCAAAGAGCAGCTCTGAAAATGGCTTCAATAAGTGGATTGAACCGGCTGTGTGAAAACATGTCAAAGGCTGCAATGTTAAAACTGGCTGAATGGCAATAACAAACAAGTTGTCAACCTTGGAACATCCAAAGGTCAAACGGTCAACCTGCTCTGAACAAGGGATTTGGGGCCGATGCCATGAATCAAACAGACCACAAGTATAAACGTGTACGCATGTATATGTACATAAATATCATATTTGTAACTATATTGTGTATACACATGCGCCGTGTTAAAGACAGCATCCATGTGGGTGGGTATATATAGCTGGCGCCAGGTTGAGATACCGTGAGCTGGCCAAGCTCATTCATACCCAACGGCCCAAAATTGTCCTGAGACAAACCGCAAAGTGGTGTCGGCGCTTTTTTGATGGGTCCCTTTTCACCAGTTGCTGAAAGGGCAGCCAGGAGGAGAATTTTCGTTTTCGGTGTTCGGTGTTTTAGGGGACCCCCAAAACAGTGTAGGTGTCCTTTTGGAAGCCTTTAAAAAAAACAGCCAAAACTGGTAGCCGAAAAGAAAGACAGACCTCATTCTCAGATCCCCCCCATTTCGACACCTCTTGCGAGGTTCCAGTTTCGCCCCGGCCCGTCCTCTGCAGCCTGCGGCCAGTGGCCATCGCTTGACCGCCTGCATGGGCACCCATAAAACCACATGTTCTCACTGGCTGAGTGGATGGCCCCCAAAAAAGTCCAAACTTTACATTTGCCACTAAAAAGGGCTTCCCAAAAAGTTTGAAGTTCATGAACTCAGGAAGTGAGTTGTTACAAGCTAAGGGCCCTTGGGAAAAGGCCGCATTGAGGCCTGAATGAAGGCCGTATTTGGGCTCAACAACCCTCCGCCCCTCCCCTCTCTCCCCCGCAAAACCCCATGAACCGTGTTTAGCGGCATGTCCTTCCCAAAGCTTCCCAAAGGACTAAAAAAAACAGCAGAACCACGGCTGGAGCCACAAAGAGACATAATGATCATCAATTTCCATTGTGAAACATGCACTTGTCACAAGACCCAGACATATTTCGGGCTGTTCAAAATGGAGTATTGGCCAATCCAAATCCATAATCCCTGGTCCCTGATGGTCACTTTCGTAACGTAAGGTAAGGATTGTCAGGATTGCCTTTGAGCAGCCCAACTATTTGCTGAAAAAGGTTGTTGCAATGGCTACAGCTACGGCGGATGCCCGAAATGTTGCAAGTGAATCAACCCCAAACCTTCGGACTTGTAGGGTTCCCTTGTTCCCTACTTGCAATGTTTAGGGCATCCACCGCACCACAACTGGTACGCCCAATTTGGGAGGACTCCCCATTCGCCTTCCGGAGTCAGTCATCGTGCTGTGACTTCCCGCCCTTGGGGCGGCAAATCGGAGGGCCGGAGCCAAAAGAAAAAACGCCACATGTGTATTTGACTGATTTTGTTTCTTGTTTTTGTTAAGGCGCCTCTAAGACGCATCTTTTTGGTGGGTGGTTTTAAGGGAATCTCACGAGGAAAGAGCCACATTGCTGCGCTCCCCCCTAGCCACATGAGGTCAGGGCACACAAACACGCGAGTCACTCGCCTCCGAGGGATGGGCCGGTGGCCCTTCCAAAGACCTTCCGCAGCGGGGGGCTCCTGGCATCACTCGCCAAGCTGCCAAAACTTGGTTGCTGCTGACCCCCGTGCAAAAAATAATAATTTTTTGGGGGTTTAGTGGAAAGCCCTTGGTTTCCCAAAAAGTTAAAGCCTAAAGATCCAACCCAATAGCCGTCAAGAAAAAGCCGCGTGCCAAGCCAAGCGTCACGGATTTGGCTGTGGGTCAAAGCCAATGGGATCCCGTTTTGAGGTAGGTGAATTCACCACCCATTTTAGCCTATTTTAGTGGGGATTGGGATGTTCACTGGGGATACGGGCTTTTGACCCATGGCCATTTGTCTGGGGGTTTGCACAGAGAGTAAGCGCTTGCAGATCTTGGAAGAGGATGCCACGGAATGGGTTTCTATCCCAAGTGGCTGTTTATGGCCACGTGCAAGCATAGCTTTGTTCAAGCAACGGCATGAAAATGTGACCAAAACCATGACCCCGTTTGGCGCATACCACGACTCCCACAAAAGCGGATGCCACAATCCCTAAAGCCACCCAAACTGATTTGCTTCCGCGTGTACTTGCGCAGAAAGGAACATATGTTTAAGTAAAGCAGTGCTTCGCCGCAGCTTGTGTAGGCTTCGGCTTCATTGGGCTACCCATGCTGCCTGCAAACACGGGGCCACCCTTCCGCGCGCAAACCTTCCGCGAAACACGCCGGCATTTGTTGCCAGTCAATGTTGGTGATCACTCTTGGCTCAGAAAAGAGAATGTCAAACAGCAAAACGATCCAGGGAAGGATTGAGCCTCGATGTGTGCTTGTCAGCGTGACAAGCAAACAAACACGACAAACAAACACATGACAAATACGACACGGAGAGACACACGCAGAGAGACACGGAGAGGGAAAAATGGAAGCCCAGCTTCCTCAGCCATTGCCACACAAACACGAAGCCATTGCTACAAAATGAGTAAACAATTAAGAAAGAAAGAACAAAATGCTTGCCTTTGCTTGTTTTGGCTTGCTTTTGCTTGCTGCTTTTGCTTGCTTGCTTTTGCTTGCTTGCTTTTGCTTGCTTGCTTGTGCTTGCTTGCTTTTGCTTGCTTGTTTGTGTTTGCTTGCTTGCTTTCTTGATTGATTGCTTGATTGATCGACTGGTTGGTTGGTTGGTTGATTGGTTGGATGGGTTGGCTCGTTGGCTGGATGGTTGTTTGACTGTTTGGTTGGTAGGTTGAGTGAGTGCGTGAGTGCGTGAGTGCGTGAGTGCGTGAGTGCGTGAGTGCGTGAGGGAATGAGTGAGTTGAGTTGAGTTGAGTTGAGTTGAGTTGAGTTGAGTTGAGTTGAGTGGAGTTGAGTGGAGTTGAGTGAGTGAGTGAGTGAGTGCGTGACTGACTGACTGACTGACTGACTGACTGACTGACTGACTGACTGGTTGGTTGGTTGGTTGGTTGGTTGGTTGGTTGGTTGGTTGGTTGGTTGCTTTCTTGCTTCATGGGTTGCATTGGAGTGGATTGGGTTGGGTGTATTTGGCTCCATCAGTGTCCATAACACATTGCAGGAACAGACTCTTGGGTGATGTCAAATTTCGGTTGACATCTGTGTGAAGCGTGCTCGCAGTTGAACGAAGTGTGACACCCTTTTCTTCTAAGGGCTCCCCTGCTTGTTGAGAAGAGGGGGCAGCGACGGGGCCCAGGTAGGCGTGTGTGGTGGGGCTTCAGCATGCTCTCCAAAAGTCTGCTCTGAAGCCACCCTTGGGAAATCACTCAGAGTCTGGGTACGCATCGGGGTTCGGAACGAGAGGGAATGCGATCAGCTAGGCGATTGTGTGAATGTGAGGTGTGCAGGCAAGGTAGGTAGTGTAACGAGCCAGCAAATCTTATTACATAATAGGGTACGCACCGGGGTATGGAACGAATGTCGTGGCTCTGTTGCAAACCCCATCCCTGAGGGTGGGCGGGGGGTCCCCAATTCAACATAAATGGAATTCCATCCCCCCTTCCATATTATATCAGGGGGCGGCTCAAGAAACTGAGCAGCCCCCAAAAGCAAAACAAATCCACGGCCCAACAGCCCGGCCTCCTGCAACTTTGTAAGGAAGGCCACCGGACCTGGCGGAAAATGTTCGGTGGTGTCTTGGGAGGCTGGCGAAGCAAAACTCAAGGGTCATGCCGGGTGTCATTTTCGATGCCCATTTGTGGATGGGTTTAATTAATTGGAAATTGGCAAACGGAAAGGAAAACGGGGTCCAATTTTGACACATACCCACTTGCCATGTAACTGGGCCGGACTTAGACCCGCTGCAAACAAACACAAAACAGGTGTTTGACTGATGGAAAGGAAAGCATAGGAGGACATCTGCAAGGTAAACATTTAGACAAATCAGCTAGGGCTGTCCAAAACACCTCCCCCGAATGGGAACCATAGTGAATTCCCAAAAAATCGAGCGGCTGGCTCACCAAGAGCGCACCAAGTGGAATTGTGATATGTCCTACAAAAGCGGGCCCCAAGAAAAAGCAAATAGAATCAAACCATTCAATTATAGGGGTCCACAAATATAGAACGCACCCGCATGGTGATCATCTTCTGAATTGGCAACACACGTTTCCTGTTTGAGAGTGTATGTTCCTGTTGAAACTCATTGTGATGTTCCGCACATCTCCCCACACAAGCAAAAGCAGGACACCCCACACGCAGCATGCCACACAGTTTCTGATATCCTTTTGGGACTTTGTGAGTGGCATGTGACTTTGAAGGGGGACACTACGTCCGTCCCAAGTTGATCATTCACCAAAAGTATGTCCACCGCATCGCCTGCAAGCACGGCTTCCCACAGCAGGCTTGCCCGAAGAACAGCCATGGCGCTATCATGGCAGTACAAAACGTCTGGCAGAAGGCATTTCGGGACGGGTTACGTGGGCGTGTGTCCAAATTGAGGTACCCAAAAAGTGGTGGGCGTCCTCTTGACGTCCTTTAAACGCACGGGCATCCTGAAAAATTGACGCACATGGGGCGGGAATTTATCTGCTGCCTTGTGGTTCCGTTTGGCGCTTCCTCTGCGGACCTCCATGCCAGCAGAATTCGCGACTCCTTCTTTTGGGGTTCCACGTTGCACAGAGGCGTGGGCGCCCTCTTTCTTGACACGGGCATGAACACACGTGCTGCGCATGATCTCTGACCCAAGCTGCAAAAACGGCAGCTGAACGGCCGCGGCAGTCCGGCACAGCCGGACTCGGATTTTCAGGGAAAGCGACGCTCCCAACTCCTTGGTGTTTTCCTTCTGGCCCTCCAAAAATGAGGGGCCTGCGGCCCGCCCTCCCTAAGGCCTGTCTCAACTGGGAAGCCTTCTCTGGGGATGTGTTGCCAAAGCAAAGTCGAAAAGTGGAGCTTTAAATCTTGAGCCAGAAAGAAACATCTCATCGATGGGTACAATGGAACTCCCTCCCTGCGTTTCTGGTGAAAGGGGGTTCGGCTTCTGTCCAAAAGCAACCATCTGCACCTGAAAGGCAACGACTGTTGCCTCCAATGTCCAAAAACCAAAGCAACTGGAACACCCAAATCTTTCGAACGCCCTGGGTGCTTTACAAGGGGTGTCCCCTTTTCCTGCGGGGTTCACTTCTTTTTGTCGTTCCAACCCCCTGTGACTGGGACGGGTTTTATCTTTCCTGGGTCAAGCTTAGTGCCCCAGCTTGGGCTTCGATGACTTGGGACCCCCAGATTCCAACAGAAAGGACCCGCACCCGTCTCCCCGTCTCCCCCGTCTCCCCCGCATCGCTCCAAACCCGGCGCAACCAAAATCCAGGCCGCTCGTCCGCGCGCGGCGCGGGCACTTTTGGTCCTTCCATGAGCTGTCCGAGCACCTGGCAGGGCTGGAGATGGAGTTGGTTTTCATGTTGACCCAATCGTTGAGAGGGGATCACTATATGGCCATTTTCAGATCTGAACACCCTTGGCCCAAGTCTGAAGAAGGCCATGCCCTTAGAGGGAGGAGTTGTGTTTGGCTGGGGCAGCCTGGAAATTAGGCTTGATTTGGCTGTGGTGGTCAAAAATAGGGTAGCCCCAAAATGGAACCCGGTAAGTGTCAACATGGGCCAAAACCTGTGGTCCCCTTAGTTTAATTCTGACCCATACCCATATCGTTCCTGAAGGTTTCCGGACGTGTTCTTCGGGGATTCACGAAATCACCGAAGACATGATGTTGAGCCCATAGCCCTGTGTATTCATATAGGGGTCACGGTGAAATGTGGGATTCAGACCACTGCTGGAGGGGCCCCCACCCCTATTCATAAACTGGGGTTGGGAAATCTTGGGTCAACATTAGCCACTTGTCTCAACATGTTTAAATCCCTTTGTGGTTTCCTTTTAAAGGGAACCGGGGTTGTGTAACCCACCCTTGTTCAAACAATCTCTGCTGCTTTCGCGTAGGGAAACCACACATGGTTGGGTTTCCTTCCAAGGTCACCATTTGGGCCGTTGCTTAACTTGTTCTATACAAGGACCCAGACGCAACAGGTTCACCTTTTGGGTTGCCATGACTAAAAAAACAGGCTCAGAAGGTCGATGTGGTTTGGGCAACCAATCTTTAAAACAAAAAAACAGGAAGCAGCCCTCACCTGCAGTGCCGCCACCAACTCCTCCGAAGGCCCGCTTTGGACTTCGCGAGGAACCCGCTGAGGTGTTGCCGCCGGTTTTGAGGGCCTCTCCGGAGGCCTCGTTCGGACAGGCGAGAGGTGAAGGCCACTTCCGTTGGGTAGGGTTCAGTAGGCCTACCTGGGGCTAGGGTTCTCCCCGATGTTTTTGGCGAGGTAAGTATACATGTGGGTAAGCCTCCTAAATGGAGCTTACTGGTCAAGCAGGGGGGTTTCCACGGCTTGAGTTACGGATCCTGGAAGGTTCCAAGGTCTAGAAGTCTTGGAAAAAGCTTGGCACACCTCGAAGAGGAACCCGGAAGCGCAGACCAAACAGGGTTCCTTCCCTATTTTTCCCCGAAAAAAATATCCCCCCCACCAAGAGAAAACCCGCCATGGTGACGTTTAAACCGGCTGAAAGGGGAAATGTAGGAACCCCGCCAAAGCGAAGCACACAGCATCACAAAGCAACGAGCACAAAAGGCCACGTGAGCGGACCTCCTGGTCATTCCTGCTTGGTCATAGGGTTGACGTAGACCCACCAAATTTCATCTCGTGTGGGTTGACCCAATCTAGGCTAAGTGAAAAGAGTTCGCCAAGAGTCAACTCAACAAGAACTGACTATGGAAAAAAAAGAACAGGTGAATCCACAAAAGCACATCCAAATCACTCTCCAAAATCGTTTATAAGGCTAGACACCCATCAAATATCCACTTAAAGTCGTTTACCTGGCTAGAAACCCAGCATCAAACAAGGCGCAGGCTCGTCGCATTGCTATCGCAAGGCCAGGGCTTAGCCCCCAAGGCCGCCAACGTCCGCAGCATGGGAAGCGGATGTGCCTACGGCAGAAAGCTGCACATCCCGGTGGAGGTCAAGATTACGCTGGGGGCTAAATCTTGGTTGCTGCAAGGGCCCCCCCGCAAAAAGTGGATCACTTTTTGGGGGTTTAGTGGAAAACACTTGATTTCCCAAAAAGTTACAGTGAACAAATCCGACCCACTAGCAGTCAGGAAATAAGCGGAGGGGTCGGCCAATGTTAACAAATGACCGCTGTTTTTGGGTGAATCAACAGCAATCGGCTGTTTAGCAGTCTGTCAAAATCTCAAATCCCCTGTGAATCGTCCAAGAAAAATCGGAACTTTTTTGTTGGCCACTAGAATGGTCTTTCCAAAACTATAAAAGTCCAGGAACTTGGGCAGTGAGACGGCTACTTCTTTATTCCCTTCGAAAGGCAGCATCTGTGGGGGCGGGTGCCAAAGGAGCCATGATTTTGACAGCCTCCCATCTGTCCGGGGGGAACTAGCCCTGCGATGCCAAAGAAAGTCACGACACCTTGTCACTTGTGAGGATTGCCTTGATATCACAGCTGGGGACCTGCGGTGGATGCCCTAAGTATGTCAAGTAGGGACTACCGGAAACCCTGTGAATGCCCATGGTTTGCGGTTCATTTGCTTGCAACTTGTCTGGTCACCCACCGTAACACCAAGTGCACCGGCGCCCCGAACGGAAGCTGAGTAGCACAAGGGCGTTGGTCTTGGGAGGGAGCAACGCCGTTGGGTTGGCTTTAAAGCGGAAAAGAAAAGGGACACCCACCATAGGTGGCCTTTTGGAAAAATAGATGGCCCTGGTAAATGGCACAAAGCCCATCTAAACCAGCGCCATCTATTTTTTTAACCAGGCTCACCTAACAAGGACACCTATGACACCCACCGTTTGGGGGATTCTCCGACAAACCAGCTGACAATGCAGTCTGCAGTGCCTCCGTGCTCAGCACGAAATGGTCCAGCGGCAGCACCGAGTCCGCAGAGAAGAGCAAGAAGAAGTACCTCTGCCAGGGGCGAAAACCCAATGCTTCCGGGGAGACACGGTGGATGCCCGAAAAACAATGCAAGCAAACCTACGCAACCACAAAGCAACGGTACAATGCGGCAAACTAGAGGGATGCCTGGTTACGGATGGTAGTGACAGCCACCGTACGCGGCCCGCAAAATTATGGGAGGAACCCAAAAACAGGAGTGGACCACTCCCCAATAGAAGATTCTGCAAATGAGTAGGGCTCCATGCCAGCCAGGGGGAGTCAAATGACAAGGCTCCCCAAACGTTCCACTCAAATCACCACCCTCATCAATAGAAACTCCCCTACAGACTTGGGCCCGAAAAGTAAGGGCTGAAAGCAGGGATCAAAACAGCCTCCACGGGTGACGGGTGTGTCTGGACAGCATAACCATGCGCATCCCTGTTTGAATGTTAGCCGGGCTCCTCAAAAGATACATACTTTACAATGGGTCAGCCGGTAAAAGGCCTTGAAACAAACAGCTGGCCCAAATGTATCCTTCCAGGGACCTTAGCAAAGTATCTTTGGATGACGAACCCGCGGAGAAGGCCCCCCCCAATCCAATGCAATGCCCGGCTGCTTCAGTGTCTCGGCCATGAAGAACGAAGGCATGTCGTCCCGCTTGGAAGACGGAGTGTTCCTGAATTCAGGGTCGGCATGCCGTTCGAACGTGGAC
This sequence comes from Effrenium voratum, assembly GCA_963377175.1. Taxonomy (NCBI): domain Eukaryota; class Dinophyceae; order Suessiales; family Symbiodiniaceae; genus Effrenium; species Effrenium voratum. The sequence continues at coordinate 783,824 of CAUJNA010001213.1, read as the reverse complement.
GTGGACAGGAGGGTTTTGGAAGACCTGGTTATTCCAAAATGGATCGATACCGGATGAAGTGTTCCTTGAGTAGTGGAGCAAATGATAGTTACCTCATTGTTGATAGTTGAATTTAAGGGAACCCCTCTTTGAACAGGACCAAAGCGGGGCACCACTGGGACGTGGGCCGGACTTGATTTGATCAAGAAGTGGGAGGGTCGTGCTCCTGCGACAAGATTGGCACACCTCCAAGAGAAATTCCGTTCTGGGAGGCCTTTTCTTTCTGCGATAACCATTGTTTCCTGAGTGGCTTGCTTGAAATCCACTCTGAAAGGAAAGGCACTGGACCCTCAAACCCGCCTGAGAAACAAAGGGAACTCTGGCTGTTCATCAGGTATCAAACGATGGAGGAACAACATTTTGTCTGGGGAATCGAATGTCGGGAGCTGCCTTAGTTGTGGCATATAAGCCTGCATACCTCCAACATCGATACCCAAAACATCCAATTGGGGGAACGAGGAAATACTAATGAAGGGGCTGCAGACTTTCTATTATGGTGTCTAAATTCAGTTTCCACCCCATAACCCCATTCTAATTATCCAAGACCCCCTGCGTGGGGAGACATAACTTGTCTTTGCGTTGGTTGATATTACGGGGATTCACCACCAGCAAAGAAATCGAAAACATGAGAAAAGGACACCACTGCACTAGTCTTCCCCAAGCTAAACCTGGCACTATCCCAGCAAATTCATGTCTGGCTGGTACTAGAAGGAAAGCATGCTCACTGGCTTGCCTGACACGCGCTTCAAGACCGGGCCGAAGAGAACTAGAACAAGCAAGACATGCTCGCCTGAATCCCAGCCTCTACATCTCCAGCTGTGCCCCTACCCCAGAAACATGGGTGGTTATGAAGAGAACAATGGGGGAAAAAGGGCTCAACCATTAGAGCATCCCCGACTGCTGCGGGCGTTAAGAGGTCTGACACACATGAAGATATCCCTCCATATATCCCTTCTTTTCGTGGCCTTTTGAAAATCCTCAGCATGGGCTATTCAGCGCAGAGTCGATTTGGGCCAAAATCTGGGGAACAAGCAAACGCCGGGCTTGGGAGTCAGGCCCATATTCAGTCTACCCCAAATGTACAACTGGTTTTCTGGAGACCTCAGTTGAGTTGCAGGGCACCAGCCGCCACTCACAGGCTGAAGCGTGTCTTGGTTTTCTATACAAGCATTTCTTTGCAAGCCTCAATGCTGATTCCCCTGTAAACGCCAACCAACCATGGTTTCGCATGGTTTCCAAGTGGTGCAGGATTTCGTCCATCCACAGTATTGTTGGTAAACCACGCACATCCAACTACCAAACCCTTGCAAATCGCGGCAACCTGCAAGTTAACATCGATTCATTCAAGGGTGTCGCCCAATCCCTCTAAGAACGGGGGTTTTATAAAGTATTGGTTCCATGTTAAAACCGGGGAGTACTTGCAACTTTGAGTTGGCTTCTCCACCGAATGCATGTTGAGCTCCATTTGCAAACACGTCCCCTGCAATAGATTCCCTTTAAAACCAAAATAACACATTTCAGCAAATGTACTGGACTACTACATTCCCTTCATACTCAAAGGTTAAGAAACACAGTTTCACCTCACTTCACAATCCTTGGTATGGTCGCCAAAAAAAAAATGTGCTTTTGTGCAGCCCCCTCCTAAAACTAAACGAACCCCCCACAACAACGTGTTTGTTGTTACACCCCCCCCTACCCCCAAAACAACGGGCTTTTGCTTAAGGAAAAAAACCACCAAATCCAAGAACAAAGTTCCGCTTCCATGGAAGCTATCTATCCAAGGTGCACATTGTGCAGCCCCGCAAAGCCGAAGGTGGTCTTCTGGCGGTAGAAGGCCGAGAGCAGCCGCTGGCCCCAGTTCCGGTAGATCTGCAGCTTGGTGCTGCGCCACATGACGTACAAGCTCTCCACCTCGGTTGCGAGACTTTGTTTTTAACCTCCTCAAAACTTGGTTGCTTTCTGCTCCCCTGCTAAAAGTTTAACTTTTAGTGGTTTAATGGAAAACCCAAAAGTTGGCAAAAAGTTAAAGTCCTAACATCCCTTGGCAACATGCACCAAAGAAAGGAAGGAGGAATTTTGGACCACCCAAAATGAGGTTGCCCCTGAATAAGGCGCTTCGGAGCGCGGTGGTTTGGAGCCGAGCTCTCCTCGGTCTCTGGTGCCTGCGCCCCCCCAAGAGGAATTGGCCACACTAGAAAAGGCGCCCCGGAGAAAAAAGGAAAAAACAGAAAAAAAACAATAACACGGCCTGAGTGGTGGCCATGAGACCCAAATCAAAAATAGGATCTGTTCAAAGGGCCTGGGGAAAGGTTGAAACCATAACTTCAAGTTTACTACAACTGGAAACGGTTCTTCACATAGGAGCTTCATGGGGTGGCATTGTTTCCTGTTGCATGGACAAAGTTCCCGAGTGAGGTTTTCATTGAACACATCACCCCATGAGTTTTCCTGTCTGAAGTCTACACCTGACGGTGCTTCGACTCATTTTGGCCCATTCATAATCCCCAGAGGCGGCTGGTGTTCCAGTGCTTACCTCACTTTCCTGAGATGGGCCAACAAAAGTCCAAACTTTTCGCTTACTCCGAAAACGGTTCTTCCCAAGAAGTTGCACCAGCTGTTTGAACCATGATTAGTAACCCCTTGGATTTTGATTGGGGGTGCTGACTGGGTGAAGGCATCTTTCATACAACAAGCGACCGGCAGCATGGCAAGCAGTAAGCTTTGCACTGCCCGGCTTATTGGGACTCAAGATTCATAAACCAGAGACCTTGCGTGGATGAGGGGCAGTCTCATTCGGTCCCTTTTTGGGGAAGACAAAAGGCCTGGGAAAAAAGGCAGACTTTGGGGACCAAGACTCTAGAAACTGGAAGCCATGCCTCCCCAAGTAAATGGTGTGTCGTCTTTGTTGGGGGTACCCCTTGTTGTCTTGTTTCAAAGGGAAGCCAAGAGGGAGACCCACCTGTTGGGGGTAGCCTAAAAACCAACTCACCCAAATGAACGTCCGGGTACCCGGGGTTCCAGATCTGAAGAATGATTCACGAGCACCTCCAGCTTCGCACCTTTGCGTGTCAAACAAAAGCAAACGGTGGTTCGTCAACCCCCAAAAGAGAAACATTCCCTCGGCGATTCATGGGGCTCTTTATGCCTCAATAAGTTTACCCTCCAATTTACAACCAACCAAAGGAAACGGACCTTCATGAGGCCCGTCTTGCTGCTCCGTGAGACGCCCCAAACATTCCACATACACATGCCTTCCATTTTCTGAAACAGAATCTCCGGTTTGGTCCCCCCTTTTTGCATTTCTTTCTCAGCTTTTGCAGACCGAACGTGCGATGCTTGATTCGGTCCATATTCAATGCATCATAGAATGTCAAGTCAGTTCATGTCAGAGATTCCAGCCATAAGGTTGCTTGGTCAGAGACCTGGGCACCAAAGGCAGGCCTTCCATAAAATTAAGCACTAACATGGAAAACCCGCTTTTCCTTAGGGACAGCGCTTCTGGTCCATGGTGGGTTCCATGTTGGTGGGAGAGAAGGTTTTCATCTCAAGTGGCATGCCGAATGCCACAAACTTTGCAAGTAGAGCAACGAGGGAAAGCCGGTAATGTACCGCAAGATGCCATGGCTTTGTGGTTCAGCATGGTTTGTTCACTTGCCAACTTGAGGCATTTGTTCACTTGCCAACTTGAGGCATTTACCGTAGAGATCCGCGTGCGGTGCTGGTGACTTGAGACAATATGTGTCAAAATAGAGGAACAGCAAAGCTGGTGGTTGTCCTCTTGATTTCCCTTGAATGCACCAACCCTCGACAAAGGGACTCAAAAACAATGAAACAAAGATCCCTTTTCCCTTGAATGAACCAACCCCCAAAAAGGGCAAAGAAACGACGCGCCCTTTCTTGGTTGCTGTTGACCCCCCTGCAAAAAGTTTATCACGTTTTGGGGATTTAGTGGAAAACACCTTCATTCCCCAAAACGTAAAACGCCAAGAATCGACCGCGGCGACTCGGCAACTAACCCTTCACGAGGACTCAGCCCGCGGCCGTCTCCGGGCGGAGGATGTTGTGCATGGAGCCGTGGTCGTCGCGGAGGCCCTGGCTGCTGAAGCGGGTGATCTCCGGGGCGAGATCCGAGCCCGTGCGGAAGTACATGTGGACACCTTGCAACCGGACGAGTCCCACCTTTTGTTTGTTGCGAGGTAAGAGTTGAAAACCCACTCTCTCATGCTTCTGGTGGTGCGTGGTTGGTTGAATATCTAGGGCATCCATAGCCACCATTGAGTAAGCACACAACAACAAAAACACTTTTTGACCATGCTAGATCTTTGCCCTGCAGCCAGTGACCTGCACGGTAGAAAACCAACTAGACACTCTTAGGAGCCAGGAGCCATTGTTTAGGGCATGATGCCATTGCTGGCAATTTTTGCCACCTGACCCTGGTGCAAATAGCAATTCATCTTGGGTTTGTGGATAGGAGGGGTGTTTGCTTGTAGGCCATACGGGTGGTAATCCATTCGTAGGTAAACAACAAAATATGTACAAACACCCGTATGGCCTATGGATTCCCCTTCCGGCCATGTGGACACCTCGATCCGGCCCGAAAATATCCCGAGATTGTGGCGGAATCAATGAGTCGACTTGACTTTGACCCCTTCAGAGTGAAACCTTTTGCTCGTGATTGAGATTTGATTTGTATATGTCCGCCCATTCTACCAAAAGCAAGCTCGCCTGGCAGTGCAAAGGTCTTGTTGACACAATGCGCAGGCAGGCCAAAAAAATGGACATCATTTTGGGTCATTGCCTCTTGTCCGTTGGGGGATATTCCTGTTTCAAACCGTCGGGTTTCCCTTGCGTTTCCATGGAGCCCTAGTAGCACCAAACCGCGCCTTCTTGATGGGTGAATTGTGGCTGCAAGTGCCACGGCAACGGATGTTGACACCATATGAATTTCAACCAGCCACTTCATTCATAGACACCCTCTTATTAATAAACGGGGGTTTATTAATATGGGCTCAACATTATGGCATTGAACACTACCGTGTTTCTTTGCTGCTGGTTTCAGGGTGCCCTTCAACTCCACATGAGGAGCTCCATATGAAACAGCACCGAAACCTTCAGTGGTGGATGCGGGGGTACACGGAAAACAACATGTTCAGATTCAGCTTCATATTTAGCCTTCCCTGAAATCTAAACAAAGTTCTTGGATCGGAGGCTGCAGGTGGAGGTGCTTGCCCATATAGGCGATCCTCACTACTTTCGTTAAGAGCTCTATGCATCATCCCACCAGGGGCAGGCAGGGTGGGGGCTCCCCAATTCCATGGAAGCCGCAAATGGAGAACTTCAGGGGGCCTGGTGGGCATCCGATCAGCCCAGTCACCTCCGTTCTTCTCGGTTTTTCTCGGTCTTTCGCATCCAGCCAGCGGACCGAAGCAGGCGGGCGACAGAACAAACACGGCCGATAGATACCTGCGAACACGTGCCCTTGAAAAATGGAGAACAGATTTCAAACAGTGATAGATTCTCCTTAAAACCCAGAAAACATGTAAGCCGGCTGCTTGGCAACTTTATGTTAACTTTGCTTTAACCCCCGCACTTGCGCCGGGGCTCGTTCACTGCGTGGAACGGGCCCTGGCTGGGATTGCAAGTCAAGATAGTTTCGCTCTGATGTCAACAGCTCTTCAGCCCAACACAAAAAAGCGGAACCTATGTATCACATATGTGTTTCCCATCATGTTCATTGCTTGCGATATGGCTCTGAATTTTAGTTGGGAACCCTTTGGTGGACACCATTTAGGTGGGGATTTATGTCCACCAACAACTTTTGAAGGGGTTCCCTATGGGTTCCTAGCCATATCCTCGATCCCACAGGCCAGTTTTCAGGTACGCCTCGCATCTTGCCAGGGCGCAGGATTGCGTCAGCCTGAGGCGGGGCTCACGTGACAAGTGACTCAAGGCCACGAGTCGCGTTTCGAATCGAAGAAGTTTTATCCTTTAAACAAATAGTGCATATACCAAAACAACATATATAATTACAGATTTTGAGGTAGAATTACACAACTTGTTTGGGAGGTTGTCCCATTTCAAGGGCGGCATCTTTTTTTTGTTTTGTGTTGTTTTGCTTTTGTGTGCTTTAGGTTTTTTGGGGGGGTCTCTGCCCAGGTGTTTGTTCTGTGGACACCCTGAAAATAGTCTAAATAGTCGACAAAGTCAGCCAAGGTGCCAAACCGTCGCATGGTGAATCCCTCACACCGTAAAGGTTGAGTCCAATGAGCTTGACAAGGCTCCTGCTTGATCCTCTGCGTCTTTCATCAGGTCCCTAGTCAGTGCGCAGTGGCACCCCCCTGCAAGGGAAACATAGGGAAACTACATCCATCTGCAAGGACTAAACGCTGCCCTTGAGCAACGCAGTGAGTGAGCGGTGCTAGCTCCCTTCCGATAGCTCCATATCCACCAGCTGTTCTGTGGGCATAGAATGCCCCAAAGACATTCCCGAGTGGCGACACGCACATTCACATGAAACAAAAATCGTGTGTGTGCGCTTATGGTATATGCTCACTATGTATATGTTGAATTCATCGTTGGGTATACGTCTGTAGTGATGGACACATATTTGAAGGGCATCTAGCGGTGTGCTGCACATTGCGGAACCAGCGCAAACAAAAACTCAGATTCAGCCACGCCACACACGCCCATTACGGTGTCCTTGGGTTTGCAATGATACCCGACATGGCTCGCAAGAGCGAGTTCCCGGTATCTGGATCTGGTGTTGAAAGCACCTACCCATCCCCTCTTGGTGTTCATTTGGGAGAACGAAGAAAATAGGGTTGCCACGTTACCCCACATCTGATAGATGCCAATCGTAGAAAGCTTGATTTTGAAACCCGGGCAGCTGACTGTGATCAATTTCTCAAATTATCTCTCCGAGCGCACAGATTCGGGAACCCCAAATTTACCTATGATTTTTGGAGCCGCCCCCATTGGCTTCCTACGAGTTTGCGGCCTAGCAAAGGCGGGTGCTTCAAATCGTTTTTTGAACTCTCGCCCACCCCCCAAACCCCCCAACCCCCTAACCCCCTAACCCCCCCAACCCCCCCAACCCCCCCCCCAACCCCGCCCCTAACCCCCCAACCCCCTCCCCCACCCCCCAAACCCCCCCAACCCCCCAATCCCTTCTTAACCCCCACGCCGATCCGCGCAACGATCCGCGCCGATCCGCTTCGCCTGTGCGCCAAAGTGAGCTCCACCGCCCTGTCCTTCGACAGCAAATGGGGCTGCACGGAGACCCCGCCCAAGACCTGGCGGGGCAAAGCTTGTCTCCTGCCGAAAAAAATCATGCTGAAAAAACGATTCATGAATTTAATGGGGTGGTGTCCGAGTCATGACCTTTGGAGGGAGACGCCCCTATTTCTAAACTGGTTGATTAATACGGGGTGAACATCAAGTGGATTGGCGCAAAGAAATCAAACTTTTTGTTTGCCACGATGGTTCAAACCCACAAAGTCACTAAAGCCCGAGTTCCGGAACTCAGGGAGTGAGCTATTTAGCCTGGCTAGTTGTTTTTCTCGGTTCCACCAGGACCTGGAAATCGAAGGCTCACCTTGTGGGGCCATGACTTGCAAGGGTTCAACATGGGAAAGCAAAGGTCGGCTTGACCAAATGATATTTATCTCACTTGGCCATGACTTTTAACAGGGAACCCCCTCCAAAATGGATTGAGACAACTTCCCAGGTACACACACACACACACCCACACAGCCACACAGCCACACACCCACGCACACACACACCCACACACCCACACACCCACACACACACACCCACACACCCACCCACCCACCCACGCACCCACGCACCCACCCACCCACGCACCCACCCACCCACCCACGCACGCACCCACGCACGCACCCACACGCACACACACACACACACACTTCCTGAGTGGATCGTTTTAAACAGTCGTGACCACTAAAAGCCGAAAGTTGAAACTCAGGAGAGTGGGGAAGTGAGTCCCACATGCCTGCAAACTAGAGACGCTTAATCCAGGTCCATAATTTTAATGTAGTGAGCCTTGACGTCTACAATCATTTCAAAGGATCCTAGGTGGCCTAAAAAGTACCAGGTCGTTAAAACGTCCGAGCTGAAAACAATCATCAAGGCGAATTACTATAAATTGGATACAAACAAATCAGGGACACCAAGTAATTCAGGACCTTCATTGATTCATGGGGCCATTCTTCCCCACGGACCCAATTCCTGTGTAATATGGGTGCCCCCGGTTCCCACGGACAGTTTTCTAAACTCCACTGTCTATGGACCATCCCAAACGAGTGCACAGAAAAGGACAACGCCGCCCCGAACAAAAAATGAAGGGGACCCTTCCAAAACCACAAGACAAGCAGGTCCATTAAGCATTGACCACGGCACATGTTTTGATCTGAGCCCCGGTTGAGCGAGCCTCCAGGCTGTGGTGGAAGACGTCGAGGCCCAACGCACCCGGCAGGAAGCAGGTCAGGTGGTCCTCCACTGGTGGGAATGAATTTCAAAAGCAACTTCCATTTGGTTAAGACCCCTGGAAAAAAGAAGCAATATTTCAGTAGTGATAAATTATGTTTAAAACCAACAAGGGAAAACCCAAAAATATTCTCAAGCAAATGAAAGGCAATGTATATACTTGGAAGCTCCCATGTCAGTTTAGCTGGTCCAGTTACACCCTTGTTTAACTAGTTGCTCGTTGAATTGTGATAAAACTATTCACTCCCCGAGTGGATTTGCCAACAACAGTCTCGATTGGCTTTATTCTTATCAAGCAAACAATCTTCCCAAAAAAGTTCAAAGTCCAGGAACTCAGGAAGTGAGAAAAAATAAGAACCCCTGCTCACCCGCATGGGCAGAACATAAGGAAGCAACCCCTATCAACCCCTGCTCACCCGCATGGGAAGAACGTAAGGAAGCAACCCCTATCAACCCCTGCTCACCCGCATGAGAAGAATATAAGGAAGCATAAGGAACAACATTTACGCCCAACCGATAGGCGCCCAATGGCAGTGCTTGTGGACGGGGCTCCGCGCCCTACGCCAGATTGTTTCTTTGCCTGCTACGCCTGGTACCCCTGAATTGATGGGGTGGATTGGTTTGGAACCCCAGACTCTTGTGGAGGGCAAATGGGAACCACCCGCAGAACCCCAAACTATCAATCCAAACCCATGAAGATGGGTGACCCGAAAAGCGTTCTGACACATGGGCTCCTTTTGGATGCTATGCACATGAGTGTCTTCTGTAAGCGATCGGAACCCCTCCATTGGAACCGTCGACCAAAACAAAACGGGCCCCTTTGTTGCCGGCAAAAAAATATCATTTAAAACAAAAACCGCGCGTCCGACAAATGTCACAAGTGCGCCGGGTTGGCCTGTTCCGCTGAGGCAAACTGTCTTCCTTGAAAAGGGTTTCTGCACTACCAGGGCGGGGGGGGGGGGAGGAGCGGTTGATAATGGAAAAGGCAAATCATGGCGCCGGAAATCTTGTGAACTCCGGGTTTCTGCAGCCCGATCAGGATCGGATGGGTAGACATGTGGCACCAAGGGAAGCCGAAAGACCCCAGTAGCAACTCTCCAGCCTTTTTGTTAACCCCGTACTAGTGGCCATGGGAAAAAATGGGCACTCGTTCATGTTGGAAGGGTAACCCACCCCAAAACGTAACAAGGAAAGCAACCTGGGTGTCTGGGTGGGATCAACCCCGTCCATCTTGGGAATGGTGTGCTTCAGGCTGACCTCCTTCAAAAAGACCTCGGAGATCTCGAGAGCCGATGCAGAGCCGATACCGCTTCCCGTGAAATCGAGTTGCCGAAGACGTGCCTACAATGCCCCTCCAACCATAATGGAAGAATGGAAGCTGACAGGAGGGTTTTGGGACAGCCCGCTGTCCCTTTGTTTCCATGATTGTTGGAAAAGTGAAAAGGGTATCCCAGTGTTGGCTTCGCAGAAATATCTTGCTTGACCAGCACCCTCTGGTCCAAGGGTGGCTTTTCCATTACCTCAAGTGCGCTTGTGTGAGCCACTTGGGTACCAATTGGCAAGGGTGCTGGCTGATTTGGTTGCTGTAACGACCCCCCTGCAAAAAGTTGACCACTTTTTGGGGGATTTACTTCGGAAAACCTCCAAGTAAACCACAACTAACAATCCAACCCAATAGCAGTGAAGCTGAGGGCCCTGGAGGCGGCATCGACCATGCGCCACCATGAAGCCAGATAGCGCAAGTCCGCTTCTTCCCGCGGAAAAAAAAAAAACGCCTTGCCCACCACAAGACTTGCAGATGAACATGGAGCAAGTCCAAAAATGGGGTCCCCCAAAGAGGGGATTCCTCTAAATCGGTGGTTGCTTGGGTTCCATGGAAACCCGCAGGACTGTAAATGCAAAGTTGTTTGCATTTGAAACATGGTGTGACAAATTATCACAATTCCACCATTTCGATTTAGTCATCCCCATTGACAGTTGCCTGGGGTCTCCTCCGAAACTCATTCATATTTCAGGGTAGGCTAGAAATATGAACCAGAATCAGAAGGTATTTGTTTGTTAGTACTACCCAGAAGCCACTTTCAAGGAGCCTCATTGGTCTCACAGAAGCTTTCAAAGGGGTCGCCCTTGCTAATTTGCAAGGATCTCCTTGCAAGAGTTGAAAGGGTGAGACGTGCTTTCTTGCACATTCAAAGTCTCACTTCCTGCGTGGATGGGCAAAAGCAGGTCCAAACCTTTTGCTCACAAAAATACACATAGTCTGGCCAAAACGCAAAAAACAAAGCCAGGAACTTTCGCGAACATAGAAAGAGTCGTCCCCAAAAAGTTGTCAAACTCCAGAAACTCAGGGACTGAGACGTCGCTTCATTTTTGTGCCACGCTTCGACTCGGCCCCAGGCCCACTTGGCCACGTCCCGCGAGGACTCGAACCACCCGCCCTTGGCGCCGGCGGCGCCCGGCGCGACCTGGGAGGGTCGTCTGGCCTGGCAGGTGGTATGGATGAAACTCATTTCGCACCACTGGGAAAACCATGGGAAACCATTTTTTCATTGGTATTTACCAGGGATCATTCCAGGGCTTCTTAAGTGGTGCAGCATCCACAGTAGCTCCTCTTGTTCCAGGGGTTGGGGTACAGGAAAATTCTACAGGGAAACGGCTGATTTAGGGTGTGGGGGCCATCCTGCCTTTTTTTTCAGGAAAGCAGCTTGTTTAGGGTCTTTGCCATTTCCTGTAGATTTTCTTGTAAGTTAAACCTTTGGCTTGTGGCCTCAGTTCAGTGGATTTGTACCACAAAAATGGTCCAAGCCCAAAACGTATGAATCTCTTAACTCAGGGAGTGAGTGGATTGAGACATAACTCTTGAAACATCATCGGCTTTTCGGTTTACTATCTAGGGTTTCCAGCGCACCCAAACCACTACCCCAGGAGCTTAATGGGATATACAGCCACTATATAGCCACTATAGAAGGGTATATACGCCCCAATTTTCCTTGCGCGAGGTGGTTTGGGGAAATTGGACACCATCTTATATAGAGTTTCAAAAAGTATAAATCCAGTAACTCAGTGAGGGAGTGGATTGACACATCACTTTTTGGACAAGCTAAGGTGAGTATCCGTTTAGGTGATGCTTAACCCTGCCTCATGGAGTTTAACTACTGTTCAACTGTATTGGGTCGGGAGGGGGGGTTGGGGTTTGGGGGTTGGGGTGTGAGGCAGGGGGGCGGGGGAATATACAATATTTGAAGTTACGTGCTAGTGCTTTGTTAGAGAAGGGGGGTTGTAACCTGACCTGCACATGATTCTGTGGCCATGTTTAGAGGCACGTTAAGCGGAATTGTTGTCCAAAAGCGCCGTTTGCGTCAAAACATGTTTAGCTCCTGAGTGGATTGGCCAGGAAAAGTCCAAACTTTATCCAAATCCAACAAGTAACTGAAGTCCATGAACCCAGGGAGTAAGCAAGCCCCTTCAAAAGGAGAGTAAGCCAGCACGGCTCTCACATTAAAAAGCTTGAAACTCCAAGTGAGGAGGAGCGAGTCGCGAGAGTGCCACAGCCACGAATTCACTCGCCCTTTTCCTCCCTTCGAAGGAGCATTCACGACAGCACTCGCTCGTTGTCTTTGCGCCGATGGTCGGCTCTTCGGCTCCTGGGATGAGAGGTGTGGGCACTAGGCGCTCTGTCGCAAGTTGGGCTCTCACAAATTGCGACCAGCACTCCCCAACTAACTGCTTTTCGGACATTTCGGACATGTTGGGCATGAGAAAAGCAGCATTGGTTGGTTTGGGATGCTGGGGGGCTGATCGATTTTCAGGATGGTACTTTCATGGACCCGGTATTGACAACCTGACAAAGCATCGCCAAGTGTCCCCCGGATTTATTCTGCCGCTACGCCCTAGCACTAAGTTGTTTTCTTCCGTGTCAACATAGGGAGACCAAGCAAATATTTCTTTTGAGACCTTGTTGATTTCCTTCGAACCAAAAGGGAAACTCACTGGCTGAGTGGATGGCCCAAAAAAAGTCCAAATTGTATATTTACCACTAAAATGGTCTTCCCCAACTTGTTCTTTGGACCCTCATGGCACATGTGCAGAGGCTTTGCAAGCCCCAATCATTGACCACCTGGATTGATGACATTGGTGGAGATGTTCAGGGATTTACACCAGGTGCAGCAGCAAAGAGGGCCATTTCTTTATTTGAGGAGCTGTCCACAGGGTTGGAAGCTAGAGGATGCAAGATCAGTATGAAGAAGTCTGGATTTCTTGCCTCAGATACAGCTACAGCCATTGAACTGCAGAAGCTTTTGAAGGACAAGACAAATTGGCCAGGGGTCAAGGAGATCATCAAGGACCTGGGTATTGACAATACACTGGGGAGGAAGAGAAGGGTTGGTACAAGAAATGGGAGATTGACCAAGGCCAGAGCTCGCTTGAAAGCAATACAGCAGTTGCCCAAAGGTCAGAGGAAGAGATATGTCAACATGTCAGCTCAAGCAGCTGGGCTTTGGGGGCAAGAAGCTCAAGGTATCCCAACCAATGCCCTTCACCGGCTCAGACTGGCCATTGCAAAAACCAACAACTGGGTGAAAGGACATGGCTCTGTTGAGCTAGCAATGGCAATGTGTGCAAAGAAGCAGGATGACCCTTTGTATAAGGTAAGACTGGGCCAGATTACCATGTGGTGTGAGCTGGTCAGGATTATTGGAAAAACAGGAAGTGCTGCAGTCAAGAGGGCTTGGGAAATGAGTTGGGAGGCCTTGACCAAACCGGGATGCTATCCTTGGATGGTTGCAAAAGGCCCTTTGGCAGCCACTCAGGCTTCTCTTATTGACATGGGCTGGAACGCCCCTTCATGGGATGAATGGCAGGCTCCTGATTCTTCAAGGTGGAAATTGGACTTTGAGGATCCTTGGGCTGTTGCAGAACTCAAGGAGGTGTTTGCAGACTACCTTGAGAAGGCTCAGTATGCAGTTATTTCCAAACAACAGGCTGGGCAGCACTTGGAGAATGGGATTGACAAAACCTTCCATGCCAAGTTCCTGAAGTATGCACAAAAGCATGGGTTGGAACCCTATGCACATGTTCTGTGGCAAGGAGCTTTGCAGCATGAGGGCAACAGTGCACACAAAAGTTGCCCTAAATGTGGAAGGCCTTTCACCTTACAGCACATTCTGTATGAGTGTGAATGGATTATTGCTGCTCATGGTACAGTTCCAGAGATGTGGTGGCCTTTTCACTTGGATGTGGAGCAACAGCACTTTTGGTTGAGAGGCCTGGTGCCGGTTCAGTGGACACAGCAGGCCCTACCTACTGAAGAAGTACAAGCTACTGGGGTGTTTACTCAGGCAGACCTGGATGGAAGTCTTTATTGGTTTGGCACTGATGGGAGTGGAGGACCACATTCAAATGACCCCAGGTTGAGACGCTGTGCTTGGAGTGTTGTTGCATTGGATTCCCAATACAATGTTGTTGGATCTCTTGCAGGAATGTTGGCAGGACAAGCCAATCAGCACACTGTGCCTCGTGCAGAAGCCAGGGCTTTCTTGGCTTTGCTGCAGGCCACTTCCAATGAGGTACATGTTGCTGTTGATGCCAAATATGTTTGCAAGGGCTGGTGGAACACCCAACATCCACAATGTGTGCAGAAGGATGCTTTGGCCAACCATGACCTTTGGAGGGACATTTGGGAGCACAGACACAGAGATGTCAGGATTACTAAGGTTAAATCTCACCAGGAAGAAGCTGCCTTTCTGCAAGCAGAGGAACATGACCTTCTGTGGGCATGGAAAGCAAATGAGGCAGCAGATGCAGTTTGCACAGCTGTTGCTGTTGATTATGCTGCTCAACATATACATCCTGGTATTGTAGACTGGATTGACAGCAGGGCTTGGAAGCTCAACAAGTTTCTGGCAGAAAGAGTGAAACTCTGGTTGACAGTCAACTTGCCTAAGGCTGCTAAGCAGCCAAGGGTTAGAAAGGCTGACCTTCTGTCTGGGGCAATTGCTAACCCTGTGCAGGGTCACTGCTGGAAACCCTTTGGGAAGGGAATTATGTGCACCAAGTGTCAGCACAGTTTGAAACCTCATCATGCCCTTGCCACCATTGAGAGTGGGCTTGCTCTTGCTTGTACAGGGCTACAGGGCACTGGTAATGTTGAGGAAGCCAAAGTGCATTTTACCCATACCCTTACCTGTATCACACCTGGCAAGAGGCAGTGTGTGCATTGTAAAGGGGTCAAGTTTGGCAGGGGCAAGGTCAGCCAGAAATTGGCTAAGCCGTGCAGGCCAAGGAAGGTATAGAGGACTATGCCATGTCTTGTGTGTCAAAAAAAATGGTCTTCCCAAAAAGTCTAAAGTTCATGAACTCAGGAAGTGAGGAAAGGAAGGAAACCCTGCGAAAAGTGCGGCCTTTAAAAGCAAATCCGCCCGAATCGCTTTTGATTGGGGCTCGAGCGCGCCAATTTTTGTCCAGCTTCGTGTCCCGCGCAAGCGCGCAGGTCGAAGACGTAGGCCAGCTAACCTGTGCGTTGAACCAAATGCACGCCGATCTCTGAGACGACCTGGCGACACTCCCAGAAAGAGACCCGTAGATGTCAATGAACAACACAGCCGACTCCTTTTTTAATGTGGATTTGATGTCAAAGGACACTTTCAAGACAAGTTGCAAACAGCTTCCGTTTTGGGTTGTTGCTTTTTCGGGGGGGTGTTGCTTCCGGAAAGCAAGTAAACAATAATGCAACTGAGAAGGTCCCTAAGAAGCAGTTGCCGGCCCTGGGCGAAGCCCTTTAGGTACGGGAAATTGATGAAAAGGCCTTGGTTGGCTGGGGGTTGCCTATTATTTGAACCCCCCCCAGTTGCTGTGCAAAGAGAGGGACCTTTGACGTTCCAACTCTCACATGTTTGTCAGAAACCTTGAGGCTGGTGATAAATTTGACCACTGCTTCGTGCGCATACCCTGCTTCCTGAGTGGAACACATAGACAAAGTGCGAACTTTCGGAATGGAACAGATAGTCATGCGCACGCTAACTCGATGACTCCGGTGAGCTAAGCAATGCATGGCAGTCCAAACTGGGGACTGCTCGAAATGCTTGAGCTCAGACTGGTTCCTTTTCAAATAATCCCGAAGAATGCCCCCAATTCTACCAAGCTTTTCACACGTGAGGACCCCTCTGTAAGAATGGAAGTTGAGTTCCGGAAAGCGGAGAAATCAGTCAAAAGGCTGCGTTTCAAGATTGGGCTGAGCTAGATAGACTTAATCCCCTTAAATCCCAAGGGAATTCCTCAAGGCAATCCTCCATCCCGCACAAGCGGCTGCAACCCCCGACCGAGCAGAATTGGCCTTCTGTAGCCACTAAAGTCGGAGATGATGATATTTGGGCGCATCTACATGGTGAAAAAATAATAATAAGAGAAACTGCTCTTCTATTTTGGGGGTGTCTCCCCCATACGTGAGACAGACCCATTGGGCACCCCTAGTTTCAAGGTTGAACACGGGCTGGCTTATATAAACAGAAACCAAAAGGATGCCAACCATCTTGGGCCGATTCCTACTTTAAGACACACCCATTAATGGGGTGTCTTTTTTGGAGTTGGTTCCTTTTTGTTTGTGTGGTAAAGGGAAATCAAAAGAGGAAGCAAAAAGAGCACCATTGCGCCCTTTATTCATTCTGCTTTTCTGTTCTTTTCTTCTGCTTTGTTGTTGGGGGGGTACCAAAATCCGCCGACATTGCTCGGCGTGTCGGATACTTACTAGAGGATAGAGGATAACCCCCCCCCTAACCCCCCCCCGCCCGACGTCTATTACGTAGGTTTTTGGGGGGGGGGGGGGGGTCCCCCACGTACCGCGCGGCAATTTGATGACGTTCCACTAAACGTAGTCTTCGGGGAGCCGGTGTCGCAAAACAGGGGTCCCAGGCTCGATTCCCCCTGCCGGCTTTTTTGCTGGCTTGGGCTTCCTGCATCCTTTTGCCGAAAATCTGGAAAAACTCAATGTTTTTGGACGTCCTCTTTGCGAAAACGCTAGAAAAACCGTGTTTTTTGCGGGAAATACATACATACATGCATGAATGCATGCATGCATACATACATGCATGCATACATACATACATACATGCATACATGCATTACATACATACCTACCTACCTACATACATACATACATACATACATACATACATACATACATACATACATACATTACATACATTACATACATACATACATACATACATACATACATACATACATACATACATACATACATACATACATTACATACATACATACATACATACATACATACATACATACATACATACATACATACATACATACATACATACATACATACATACATTACATACATACATACATACATACATACATACATACATACATACATACATACATACATACATACATACATACATACATACATACATACATACATACATACATACATACATACATACATACATACATACATACATACATACATACATACATACATACATACATACATACATACATACATACATACATACATACATACATACATACATACATACATACATACATACATACATACATACATTACATACATACATACATACATACATACATACATACATACATACATACATACATACATTACATACATACATACATACATACATACATACATACATACATACATACATACATACATACATACATACATACATACATACATACATACATACATACATACATACATACATACATACATACATACATACATACATACATACATACATACATACATACATACATACATACATACATACATACATACATACATACATACATACATACATACATACATACATACATTACATACATACATACATACATACATACATACATACATACATACATACATACATACATACATACATACATACATACATACATACATACATACATACATACATACATACATACATACATACATACATACATACATACATACATACATACATACATACATACATACATACATACATACATACATACATACATACATACATACATACATACATACATACATACATACATACATACATACATACATACATACATACATACATACATACATACATACATACATACATACATACATACATACATACATACATACATACATACATACATACATACATACATACATACATACATACATACATACATACATACATACATACATACATACATACATACATTACATACATACATACATACATACATACATACATACATACATACATACATACATACATACATACATACATACATACATACATACATACATACATACATACATACATACATACATACATACATACATACATACATACATACATACATACATACATACATACATTACATACATACATACATACATACATACATACATACATACATACATACATACATACATACATACATACATACATACATACATACATACATACATACATACATTACATACATACATACATACATACATACATACATACATACATACATACATACATACATACATACATACATACATACATACATACATACATACATACATACATACATACATACATTACATACATACATACATACATACATACATACATACATACATACATACATACATACATACATACATACATACATACATACATACATACATACATACATACATACATACATACATACATACATACATACATACATACATACATACATACATACATACATACATACATACATACATACATACATACATACATACATACATACATACATACATACATACATACATACATACATACATACATTACATACATACATACATACATACATACATTACATACATACATACATACATACATACATACATACATACATTACATACATACATACATTACATTACATTACATTACATTACATTACATTACATTACATTACATTACATTACATTACATACATACATACATACATACATACATACATACATACATACATACATACATACATACATACATACATACATACATACATACATACATACATACATACATACATACATACATACATACATACATACATACATACATACATACATACATACATACATACATACATACATACATACATACATACATACATACATACATACATACATACATACATACATACATACATTACATACATACATACATACATACATACATACATACATACATACATACATACATACATTACATTACATTACATTACATTACATTACATTACATTACATTACATTACATTACATTACATTACATACATACATACATTACATTACATTACATTACATTACATACATACATACATACATTACGTACACATTACATACATACATACATACATACATACATACATACATGCATGCATGCATACATACTTATGTACATGCATGCATACATACGAGAGAGGGAGATTGGGGAGAGAGAGGCTTGGGGGGATGGGGAGGATGGGAGCAGAGGGAGGAAGAGAGGACGACAGAACACACAAGAGAGACAAGGAAGAGAGGAAGAAGGAGAAAAGGGAGAGGACAATGTCGGCGGACTGAGCCGGAGGCTCTAAAGTAAGAATGACAAGCCAGGGGGGGGGTACCAAGCTGAGAATGACGAGCCACCCGATTTTCCGGAGCCAAGGCTCCACATCGCTCAGCTCCCCCTTCTCCAGGCCGAAGGCGGTTTTCACCACCGCCACCGGCACGCTCAACTGCACGACCTCGACCGGAGGCGACCGGATCAGGCGATTGGAGTCCCAAAAGCCGGACCTAGTCCCCAACCCCCAGTGGCCATTGGAAGAACAAGGGGGCACCAATGGCAATTTTTGGAGGTGTAGGTGTCTTTCATAGAAACCTCGGTTGCGAACTCTGCTCCCCTGCTAACAGTTGACAACTTTCGGTGGTTTTTGTACGGAAAACCAGTTCATTAGTTGGCCACAAGGTCAAGTCCTAACATCCCTTGGCCAAATGCACCAAAGAAACCCACCAGGTGACAAGGCTGCCAAAAGTGGGCTGTCGGGCTCTTGGAGGTGCAAGGGCCCCCAAAAAATATGGCTGCCTGTTCTCCCAAACCAAAAGCCCACATGGCCCTATCAAAGGACCCTCTGCCTCCTCCTCCCCCCCCATTTTTGTCTTTTTATGCGTCACATTGTTGCTGATGATGTGCCATAGATTGCAACATATTAGTATTCTTACTCTGCATGCGACCCCCTTTCGCGAGATTCCTCTCGAAACTCTGCATCTCACTTCCTGAGTGGGCCAGAAAAAGCCCCAACTTCTTCAAAAATGGTCCACCCCAAACAAATTAATTCAAGTCCCGCAACTGGGGAAGTGAGGGCATAGGGGTCATGACTCTGAGGGTAGGAGAGGAAAAAACGGAAGGAAACAGAAGAACATCTTGAAACGGGGAAAACCCCCACCCCATCTTGAACCCGGGTTTCGGGGTGTCCCTCTCCCCGGCTCTCGGCTGGCCAGATCGAGCCGCCGACTTGGGGCCGCCCGAAGTCAGGCCCTTGGCCTTGGCCAGCGCCGCCACCTTCGCCTCGTCCTGGTGAAGCCGCGGGTAGGGGGTGTGGGATGTGGGATAGGGGGTTTGAGGTGTGGGATGTGGGATAAGGGGGTGTGGGATGTGGGATAGGGGTGTGGGCCGGGCGTGGGGTGGGGTGGGGGGCAGGGGGTGTGGCGTGTGGGGTGTGGGGTGGAGAGTGTGGGTTGGGGGGTGTGGGTGGGGGGCAGGGGGTGTGAGAGTGTGGGTTGGGGGGTGTGGGGTCGGTGTGGCGTGTGGGGTGGGGTGTGGGGTTTGGGGGGGGGGCTGGGGGTGTGGGGTGTGGGGTGAGAGCTGGGGGGTGTGGGTTTGGGGTGTGGGCGTGTGGGGTGTGGGGGGGCGTGGGGTGGGCATGAGGGTCAGATATACGACTTATCAAAACAGAACGCCACAACATGTCGTATATGTTTCCGTTTTGCTTTCCTTCGACACCACCCAAATGGGGCTCAAACCACTTCACACCCCCGGTGACCCGTCCAGCCAGCCCAGGTCGCCGTTATCCGCGCCCCCGCGCATGGCGGAACCGCACTCTGAGGAGGCCTCCGTTGACGGGGCGGCCGATCTGTTTTCATGCGAAAGGTAGCTCCTCCATTTGATGTTGACCCCGGATTAATAAACCGCTGGTTATTCATATGGGGGTGGGGGCTCCTCCAACAGTCATAAATCCCCACTCAAACCAGGGACACCCCCATATTAACAACCAAGGGTTTATCAATCCGGGGTCAACATTACGGTGCTCGTCCCCTGCAATAAGATAAAACCAATTTCCAGTGATAGATGTTCCATTTAAAATCAACTGGGAACGAACAAATATGCTTCGGCAATTGGGAAGGACCAGTCTAGAGCGAAACCAAAGGGAAACCGAAGGGACACCAACCTGTTTGCAGGGTGCCACATTCTATTTTGCATGAGGCAAAACGTGTTGAGCAGGGCCTGTGTCACACCCTGCCAGGGTTTGGTTGGATCGAAATGCCTTCATTTCGAGAGAAACATCCGCTTTACCCACATAAAGGACACTGCGCCGACTACTTTCACCCAGTTGCTTAGACAACCTCCTTTTGGGTGCTCCTTAAAAGTTGGCTGGCAGCGTCTATTTGAGAAGACGTTTATTTGTGGCTGTTTTGGCAGGCCTCCTAAAACACCCTTGGTCAAACAGAACTTTCATGTTTGTCGAACATCACCGTACCAAAGTAGACTATCTCCATGACTTCTGCATTGTCAGGCACACTGAAAATTGTGTTTTTTCCTGAGCAAAGCACCCCCCGAAAGGCTGCCAGCTCAAAAAACACCACCATGCCTCCTTTTTAGTCCCGAGGTGTGTTCTTGGGGTTGTTGTTCCTGAATCCCCTACAAAGGCCGGCGGTTTGAATGCTCAAGCCGCCAAAATCCAAACCACCGATTAAGGGATACATCCGCAAACATTCGCATCGAACCACCAATTCAGGAATACACCAATTCAAACCAACGATGAAAGGTGCACTCTGCTTACAACCCTCCATTTGCTTCTTCGCCCCCTGGAAAAAAGATACAAATATGCTTCCAATGGTGAAATCGATTCTGCTTAAAACCAGAAGGCAAAGAAACAAGACTCTTAAGCACCAGCACCCTCCAAGGTCCATTTGTACCTGAAGTGTCCTTGAGCCATTTGGGTACCAACTGACAACCCTTGGAGGGTGGCAACTGGAAGCAATCGACCTGGTGGCCGACTCGCACTGTACCTTGCACAGCTGTGGGAAGTTCCGACAGCTCTCCGACAGCAGCTGGTCCAGGATCTCCTCAGCTCAGCGGTTTCTCCATCCTTCGTTGGCAGCTTCCCGAGGAGTTTTCAGGGAAACAAGGAATTGTATTGGATGTCTGGAACAGGGGAGCAACCATCACAGATGGATACAATCATGGTATAAGATCTGCAAACATTGTCATCACTCACAAGCCGAAATCACGGAATCTCCAAGAGAGGAGTCCGAGCTCGACTAAAGGAAACCTCACTTTCCGGCGGGGCAGGCTTAAATTCCATTTGGAAGTCGTATTGGATGCCCTGTTTCGGTTGGACGCGAAGTGCAGTGGAGAACCCTTCGCAGGGTCACAAGGCAACCCAAGGCCAGCCCTACACCGTGGACACCTCACTTACACCTGGTGTCTGAACTCGTTCAAGGTCGAAATTGCTTATTTTCTCAAGCGGGAAACGAGGGAGTCCCCGAGTTTTGCGGGACATGTAGAGCTCGTCCCCTGTCCCTCTCAATTTGGGGTTGACGAAAAGGTGCCTTAGTTTCTCGAATGGCATTCGGGAAACCCACCATGTTGGGGGTAAAAGGACTTACCTCTTAAAAACACAACTTTTCAGCTTTTTGGGGGGAACATGGGCTATATGTCTGTAAAAGATTAACTTCCCCAGGGCTTGGAGTTTTAAGGGGTAAGTAAGAAGAAGTTTAATGAAGTTTGGACGTTGTTGGGGCCATCCACTCAACCAACCACAAACATCTTGTCCACTAAAAGGGCTTCTTGCCATCCATGGTCATCCGGGGGCTGCTAAACACCTTGATCAACCCCATGGACGACAAACGAATGAGAAAGGCTCAAAAACATGTACCCAAATGGCACCTTGGCAAGTGGAACCGAAGACAAACACCAGCGCAACCCTACTTGGTTGACGTTGGAACGGGAGCAACCATTAAAATCTTAGCAGTTCAGTGGATTTGGATTTCGACCACTAAACCACCGGCAAAAATGGGGAAAAAACGCTTCCCAACGACCACCATGCAACCACCCACTCAACCCCCCCGCCCCCCCCAAAAAAATCGACAGATTGATTCTAAGGCAGGGACTTCTTTCATGCGCCGCGCCAAAAAAACTCCCCGCGGATCTCGACTCAACGCGCCCGGCTCCAGAAGTTCCAGCTCCGCCTCGTGCAGCTTTCGGGCCACCGGCCGCCGCGCCACCGGGTTCAGCGGCTGCGGCCCCTTGCCTTCACGGAAATTTCCGCCCGGCCAACCCCCGCGACAAGGGGAAAAAAAACACATTGGTTCAACCAAACAAACACGTATACGTGTTTTTTTTTGTTTTTTGTTTTTTTTTCCAACACATTTTTTGTTTAAACAAAGAAAAACAAATATATTAAACAAAGAACACTTGGATCGCCAGTTGCTCTTTTTGTCCATGCACTTTTCCACCAACAAAAACCAGCAGCGACCGACAAAAGCAGCAACTTGGCGATCTAGGAAGAACCAGCTCCCTCCAAGGCTTGCCAGTTGATACTCAAAGGGCTCACGCAAGGGCACTTCAGGGTTTAAATGGACCACCCCTCCAAGGGTGCTGCAATGTCAAAACAAACTTAAAAATCAGCTTCCCTCACAAAGAGTGTCTTGGATTGGGGGAGGTGTAGCTTCCCAAAATAGCTTCAACAAGGACCGGGAGTTCAGCGGTTCAAATATAAAATCCCACCAATTCAAGCCACCAGAATTGACCTTCTTCAAGCATCTCCTGGCCCACCTACAGCAACAACCTGGCTTCCAGAAAGGAACAAAGTCAACGAACTGGAACTTCTTCAGGCCAGTTGGCAATTCCATAAAACGGGATGGCAATGCTGAAAGTGAGCCCAAGGAATGTCGTCTGTGCCAGTTGAGGCATCCCGGAGCACCCCCTATGAATCAACGGGAACGCAGCCCAAGGACAAGCGGACAATTGGCAGATGCTGCCCAACGGACCAAGGTTCAAATAGATCTCGGCGAGGGCATCTGTTCAAGCATCATCATGAGATGAAGCAAGGGGTCTCCCAAACAAAAAAGGCCTTTCGGGCCTTTCGCATGAGACCCGAGCTCGTTTCACTCCCTGGCTGAGATCGTGGTTCGTTCAAACATGTGACCTTGAAGCGGGCGCGCTTCGGCCCAGGCACCCGTCCAATATCTGATCAAGATCTGGCGCACGCGGACCTTGTTCAGCTTCTCCTCACATGATGGGTTGAGCAGTCTGCCAACATGGTTCCTAAGAAGCCCGGTGGCTGGACCTGCTAAAATGATGCTGCTCTGGTGCTATGTGCTTGCAGCGTGGAGTTTCTTTTGCCACGGGTAGAGTGCGTCAGAAGGTTAAAGGCATACCGCCTTGTCTGGGGTTCCCCCAATTTACCATGTTCTTTACCACTAACATGGTCGGAGCCCAAAAAGTGACTGAGGTCGAGGAACTCAGGAAGTGAGTGAAAGGAAGACCACCCTAAACAGGGCCATTGGCATCGGCCTCTCGCAACGTTCCGCCTTGGTGTCAGGGGTCCACAATCTTCCAATCAGACGACCCAGCGGGCATCTTGCAACAGGATGCCGAAGCAAGAAGCTTCGCCGCGGGCCATCACCAAAGGAGTACTTCCCGAGTGGATGGCTCATAAAAACGCCCAAACAGCTTACCACTAAAACGGTCTTCCCGGGAAAAACAAAAAAACATAGTCAGGAACTCAGGGATTGAGAAAGAGGCTGCACGAAAAAAACACCATTGCGTTGCTCCTTTCACCTTGTCCTCAAAAGTCAAACTCAGATGCCCAAAGGAGCCAGAAACAAAGGGCCACCTTTTTGGGGCCATGACCGAACACGGGAAACCCATTTCAGGTCGATTCGCTGAGCCTCTGGTCCTTGGGGAGCCCCCTTTCAGAATTGTCCACGCACGGCAAGTCTTCCAAATGGAACCCAAACCGGCTGTCAGGGGAATCCTCCCTCATGCGATCCGTTACATGGTCAAACAAATAAACCGAATCCTGCGCAGTTGCTACCCGCCTCCCCAATTCCATCTACCCTCCCTCCCACTAACATGGCAACCCAGAGGGGGGTCCCTTCAAAAGGAAACTAATCTTCCAGATACCCCCGACAGGTGCCATGTTGGTTGGAGGAAGGGTATGAGGCTAGACCCAGACCTGTGGATTTCAACCGATTTTCCGGCCTTCTGCTGTGGGGCGACGGAGAACTTGTCGCCCTGGCAAAAAGGCTGCGATCAATGACGTGGGGAAACGTCCACAGCTGTGCGCTGCTGGTGTGCTTGCGACCTGTGTTTTCCCTCTAGAATCCTCTAGGAAACTGGGGTGCAAACATCTCCGAACCAAGCCAAACCAATTCAGGTTCAGCTGAAAAAGCCTGCTCCCTCTGCCCTTGGCCCATCTCTGGGGTCAAAATTGTTGGAGTCTGGCCCCTTGTTTCGTCAGTCTTGAGAGTATGACTATAGTTGGCAAACGAGGGAACACCACAAACATATCCATCTCCTGTTAATTTGGGGAAATCAAGCAAATACGAGCAACTTAGCATCCAACCATGTTCTTAGACACCAAGTATGAAGGCTGATCCGCTTTCGGTGGCTGGCGCTCTTTACAGCTCGCGAAAACACCGATTGGTCCAATCGAAACCCAAACCTCCATTTGCTTAGCTCCCCTTGATATTTAAAAAAAGAGAGAGGAAAAACAACCATACGTATTTCCAGTAGTGGTAGATTCCTTTTAAAATCAACATGGAAGCAAAAGCTGGTGGAAAGTACAACATGTATCCTTGAGGCAGCGAATACCCCTTTTATACCATTCATATATGGGTCCATACTGTGGATGGACGAAGTCCTGCACTGCTTTCAAACCATGGGAAAAGTGATGGTTGGCATTTGCAGGCAAATCACCATCCCAGGGTTCTTAGGTGGTGCAATGGTGGTGCAGGATTTCGTCCATCCACAGTAGAGGCCCATTTCACAGTCCTCGGGAACCTTGGCATTGCTGTACCTCAGCTCTGGGCAAATTGTAAGTCTCAGACTGGAACTCTGGAAAGGTCCCAGTAAAGCACCTTCGTCATGGGGCCTGGAATCGATCGTTTTAGCTCCGAATCAGTGAGCCCGGTTGTGAAGCCAGAGTTTTTGTACGGCTAGATGCACAACTCAAAATTTGTGAAATGATACTTGCCTGTTGTTGAGGATATGGGCAAAGTAAGCCATCTTGCTACGATGGATGCCCCTATCCTTTTAGAAGTGAGCCACCGAACCAACCACTGAACAAAAACAAACCACAAAACCATGCGGAAATAGAGGGCAAACCTTTTGGACCCAAAAACGGAAATACCCAAAAATGGAAATCCCAAAAAATACCACAAACAAATACCAAAGGACACTAGAAGCCAAACAAAAATACCCCCAAAGCCGCTTTGGAGTCGGGGCCTCCAGGCTCAGGCGCGCCCAGGCAGCTGCCACATTGGGCGCCTCACCCTGCCATGGGAGTCCGTTGACTCGACGACTTGGCGGTGTGTGGAGTGTACTCCCCCTACCTCACACACACACACACACGCGCACACGCGCGCACGCGCGCGCACACAGCGCCTGGGGGCAGGGCTGCGAGCGTTTCAGGATAGAACCCGCTACCGGGCTCAGTGGATTGGTGCAACAAACATGTCTTTGAGGGTAGAACCCGTTGGAGTAGATTGGCCCGAGAATCGCATAAAGTGTTTGTTTGCCACTAAACTTGTCTTCCCAAAAAGTAAGTCCGAAATGGACCTCAGTGAGTGAGCGCAAGTTGGTCCCTGGAGGAAAAAGGGCCCAGCACCAATTTGGGCACGTTGGAGGTGCCCAACAAAACTGAAACCGTTTGGAGAGGCATCAAACGGATGCTCTTATTTGTTCAAGTAAGACAACCACAAACTTACAAGGAATAAGTTCTACTTGCCCTATCCTCACTTCCCGAGTGGATGGGCAACAAAAAAGTCCAAAGGTTTTGTTTACACCTCAAATTTGGTCCCACAAAGTACGAAGTCCTAGAATGGTTCAAACTAAAAAAAAACATGCCCCGGAACTCAGGGAGGGAGTATAGGCCATCCACCGACAGGGCTTAAAACGTCACCCCCACCAAGGGATACTCACCTTTCATGGCCCGAAAAGCTGATGAAAACCACCAAAACGGGAAATAACTCGGGACCCTGACCGCAAAAAAGGTGATCTTCAAAACCACCAGAAAGGGACATAACTCGGACTGAGCGAAGAGTTTGCCATTTTTTGCACCAAAAAAAACAAGACACACCATGCCGTCGCCTTGGCGAGCCGTGCCAGGGCCAAGGCCGAGGCGCGCGGCCTCGCCGCGCCATAGGCGGACCTCAGCGGTTGTTCGCGGATGGATCTCTCAGCGTTTGGTGAAAACAACGCTGGCCAACTCCCGTGGTTTTTTTCGATCAAAGGAAGCCGTCTTGCTTCGGCTTAATGCCACTACCATGTACAAGTGAACCAATCAAGCAACCATTGGAGACAAAAACGCAAACCTGCACGCTCCAAGGGTGCATTTGTACCTGAAGTGCCCTTGAGCCATTTGGGTACCAATTGACAACCCTTGCAGAGTGCTGGGACTTGCTGTTTTTCTATCAAAATGTGTGTTTTTGCAAAAAGATGAATGAACCTCTACCAACTGCGGAAGGTGAGCAATGGGTTTGCTGCCTGCACCGTCGTCTTGGGAGTCGACACGTTCTGTGTTGGGTTCCGGATTCCGGGCCATGGCAGCGACGAATTATGAGAAACCGCTTCTCTCCCCATCTTCGAGGCCTAAGAGGTGAGTTCCTTGGTGGAATCTGCAATCGCTCCCGGCGGTTGCAAGGGGGCAAGATTTGATCGAGAGTTGAGATGCGAGAAGCAACGAGCGGATATGCAAGCGCACAGGAAGGCACGACGCGCCAGGCAAACATGCAGTCAGGATTTCGAAAGCCCGACACTCAAGTGATGGAGACTCTGCAGCAATCTGAAGCTAGCGCCAATGCAGTCATGAGCAGTAGCGTTGTGGACGAAGAGCTTGGCGGGATCTTGCATGGCAGCCATTGCAAGAGTTGCAATTTCGTTCTCATTGTCATGGCTGCCCTGTTTGCACTCAGCTCTGCGAATTGGAACCCCTTCCCGGTGGTTTTAGATCCTGCGGTCGCCTACTTCTGCGCATGGCAGCAGACCTCACATTCTCATCGACCAAATCCCACTACGACAGAGCCTGGCTTATCCAGCTGCCAGGCTATCCAAAACCTACACGGTGCGAATTCCCCCCCCCCCCAACAAAGAAAGAAAACGCCCAAACAACCGGCATGTGATGCTTCGAGCCCTGCAGCTTCCTCGTTTGAAAGGCCTTCTTGGGTGTCAGTTCAGGCTTCATCCAGGCTTCGTTTAGTAATCCGGCATGCACAGCCTGCTCAAACCAACCCAGTACTTCCAGTTCCCACTAGAATCCACTATTGGAGGCAACGAGGTAATTAAACCATCACGCAAAACACACACAATAACACAAACGCTGCCTAACCAACCTTGTTTGGGTTTCCCTTTAAAAGTGCGTCATGGTCAATTTGTTTGTGCACCGATTCTGCCCAACCCCGATCACTGGCCGTAGATTACTCGGTGGCCCATGTGACATGGGGAACCTCCCTATAGCACCAATTTTCCCCAACCTTGGCAAGCGTCAGCGTGGGGTATCCGCATGACTGGCTTTCTTTTGGCTTTCCTTTCAGCCAGCCCCCTTTTTAAAGTTCAGCTTCCCATTCATTGGTGGTTTGCAGTGTTGGTTTGCAAGTAAGGGGGCTTAAATCCGGAAAACACCAATCCAAACCGCCAATCAAGGGTTACCTGATTTGGGTGCCCTCTTTTAGCAAGTGCGCCATGGAAACCCCGGATTAATCAACCCCTGTTTATTTATAGGGGGTTGTCCCTGGTTCTAGCGCGGAGACGAAATCCTGCACCACCTAATAAGAAACCCTGGAATGATGATGCCCCTGGAGCAACGGCTTTCCACGGTTTCAAATTGAATGAATTTCGTCCATCCACAGCCTTGACCACAGCCTTCATTGCCGAGGAGAAGTCTCCGATGCCAGCTCAGCTATATACTAAGCCTGAGTAGTACTAGCCTAGGTCCTCCAGTAGACAGGTTAGAATAAGGGTACCTTTTGTTTTCTGGGGTAAGAGCGCACTGCTGGGGGACCTAGCAGCTTTACTCTAGAAAGGTCTAGGTTCTAAACCCGCACAAATTTATTTTGGCCGGTTCCCCGAAATGTGCCGAAAGCCAAAAACGTCGAGCTGCCGGCTGAGGGCCGTGGAAAGAGCGTGTTGCTCGAGGTCCGCACCCGCCACGAGGCCCGTGACCAGCACGGAATCCTGGGAATCCTTCGGTAGTACCTGGCGCGTCAAGAAACCCCAAAAGCCGTAGGGGTTTCAAGTCGAACTGGGCTGTAGGAATAATCCCTTGCACCTTAAAAAGTCGGGGGCATGGGGATTCTCAAGGGGTGGGTATGAGGAAGGTTCCCATTAAAGGAAAACCCCCCTCCAATTGCATTTGGCTGATAGAAAAACAATTGATATGTTTCTGTACACTCCGTACGAAGATCTTCAGGCAACCATGGAAGGCAAAAAGAAAACCCGCTCCAAACCACCAACTCACCCGTAGATGGTTGCCCCCGAGCTATTGAAGCATAGGATGCAACCGACCCGACAGTATCCACTTGGCTGACACAAAAACGTGGCTGAACACAGAAACCGTGGCTCTCACATGGCGCAACGCCATACAAGCAGAATGCCTGTTGGAGTCCTTGTGAAATTCGGTACTGTTCTGGCCCGAGTGTAATGCCTGTTGGAGTCCTTGTGAAATTCGGTGCTGTTCTGGCCCGAGTGTTGTTTTCAGGATGTGACACCACCGAGGGGCATCCTCATGACTGCTTCATCACTTCAAATGACGGGATTTGCTTCCTCGAATGCTAATGTTGACCCAGGATTAATAAACCCGTCCCATTGTTAGGGGGGTGTTCCCTCCAAAAGTGATGAATCCCCACTAAGAGGGGACACCCCCCTATTAATCAACCAGGGTTTATTAATCCGGGGTTAACATTATTGGCAATGTTTCTTCACCTCCCGGAACCGGCCCCAAAGCCGCGGCGAAACAACACGGCCGGTTTGCAAGAGGATGCCCAAGTCCGCCCTACCGACAGGTAGGTCCGGGAGCCAAGCCCATCCAGCCTTCCCCATACAGAAAATGAGTTGCCATGAACGTAGATCGAGAGTCTAGAGCAGGTCG
Source organism: Effrenium voratum (assembly GCA_963377175.1). Lineage (NCBI taxonomy): Eukaryota > Dinophyceae > Suessiales > Symbiodiniaceae > Effrenium > Effrenium voratum. The sequence continues at coordinate 753,626 of CAUJNA010001213.1, read as the reverse complement.
AAATCCCCCGCAAAGTCATTTGTACATGGGTGGTGAGTGACCCATGAGTTCATGAGTGCAGTTCACAGGGGTGAAGCACGAACACCTGCAGAAAGACACAAACAAACAAACAAACAAACAAACAAACAAACAAACAAACAGGCGGCAGGCAAGCGAGCAAGCAAACAAGCAAGGAAGCAAAGCAGGCAAACAAACAACAACAAACAACAAACAAACAACATACAACAGAGCAAAACACACACCACCCACAAACTAAATCAGAACACAACACATGCACACACACACACAATCTAACAGCCCAAGTTCCAAGCACTAAAAAAAAAAAATGCACCTGGAAGCAGCACTTGTAGCCCTGCAGATCCATCTGCTGTACTGCCTGAGGCAAAACGGCATGTCGACCATAAGCACTGAACCGCATGTTTGGTATTGCGCCTGGCCCATACATTTTAGAAATCCCCCCTACCTTCAGGAGGAGGAGGATGGGGGTGGGGGGTCCCCAATTCCATTTATCAACTCTTCCCATAAAGTGGGGATTTTCAGAAACGTGCACTTCTCATTTGGTCTCGCTTCTTTTAAGGGGGAGAGTGTGACCTTTGATGGACACCACGACGTAGAAGACTTATGTCCACCAACCATTTCTCAGGCTGTTTCCCAGTCGCTTCAGAGCCATTTCGGAGGAGAAACCGGTTAACGTTCGAAGAATCAGAAATCAAATATGTTCTGCCAGCTCAAGATGGTGCCAAACGTTGACCCAACCCCATTAAACTTCACAGCCCTTGGTATGGGCTTGCAAAAATGAATGTTCTTTGAAGCCCCTACTAAAATGAAAAGAACGACAAACACAAACAAACAACAAAACAACTTGATCCAGGAACAGTGAAGTAAACCTTGTCTCAAGTGCCCAAAGGCCCCAAAGCTAAAGGTTAATCATTTGGGGCCTTTACTCGAAGTGGGCCAAAAAGGGAAAAAACGTTGTGGAAAGGTTGGCTTTGGGCAATGCGTGAACGGGCCTTTTATTGGGGGGGTCCACATGTGTTCCCTAAGCCACCCAGGGTATGCACTCAATGTGTGCATTGGGGAAAGCATCTCGCCAAACGGCTGTGGCTCAAAAACATGTACCAGAATGCACCTTGGCACATGGAGCCCGAGACTAAAACCTGCGTAACCCTACCCAAACCCAAATTGAATCGCATGAGCTTTCTGAAGGCCAAATCTCGCCTCCCCGCTCTCGAGAATTGCCATCGCCGCGTCAAAGGAGGCTGCCACCACCCGGCGCCCCAGCTGCAGCACTGCAGCCATAGGTCTGCGGCCGCCACCTGGACGCTTTGGCCACGTGTGGGTGGCTTGTCTTTGCTCGGGAGCCCGCTTTGGAAACCAAAGGCAAGCCTTGAACCAACCTTGGGATTCCGTGATTTTTTTGCGCTCTTTGGCCTGAGGCTTAGTTGGTGCTATTTTGAGGCCCCTAGGCCCAACCGAAAATGTCCTACCACCCCCCCACACGAGCAAACACGGAGTTGAGCCAATTCACACGAGGAAGGTCGCCTTCACTTCCCCTTGCTTCAGGCCTTCGGAAGCCAAAGTAGAGGGTTAGAGCTAGGGCTCGGGATCCTATGATACCCTCCCTTTCCATGGCAAAGCCATGGAAGCCTTGTAGGTCTGCACTGCACCCGAACATAGAGATGTGTGCTAAAATGGGGTGAAATGTTAAGCCACCTCCCAACAATCACACAGACCCATATTAAATACTTTTAAGCTTCCCTCTGGTTGCAGGATTGGCGGTTTGCAGGATTTTTAGCAGTTAAGTGGGGATTTCCCACTAAACCACCATGAGCAACAATGTAAAATGCTTCCCAACAACAACCATGTTAATTACCTGACATGTTGAACCCCGATGGCGTGTCCGGCGACTCGTCGACTGGCCTGGCAGGTCCATCATGGCCCCTGTCACCGCTCCGCACCAGGCCACGTCCAACCACCCCGAGCGCCAGGACCCGATGCGCCGCACCAACTTCTCATGGAAGGCGCGTGCCAGGGCACTCGGGGCAACCATCTCCGCAGACGCCGAAGCCGCGCCTCTGTGGCGAACATGCGGCCAAAGGATGTGCTTGTCTTTGTGTGGTCGTGTCTTGTTGCTGCGGGAAAACCTTTCAGGTTCGCAACAGGTTTCGACCGTTCATTCCGCAACTCCCTCCAAATCCCTAAAATTGGCACATACTCCATACCCTGGTGGTTTGGGCAGGTTTGCTCTTTCTTTCTCTTGAAGGGGGTATCTCCCCACGCTTCCAAAACGGAAAACAGGGCTCAAACGGCTCAAGCACCCACTTCGGGCTTGTCGCCTGGCGCGAAGACGGCCACCATGGCCGCGGGCTTGTCCACGTGGTCGAAGGGCACCTTGAGGGCAGCGGCCACGCGGTGGAGGTCCGGGATCACCACCGTCTTGCCTTAGCCGATTCAGCTTCTAGGTCCTCCAGCTAGCCGAGCTTAGAATAAGTTGGTACCGCTTCTTTTTCGGTAACCTATTTTAGGGGAACCCTCCCCCCAAAAGAGAAAAGGTAAAGGGGCACTACTGGGGGACCTAGGCTTCCTTCTTGGGTTGTTTTGGAGTTTTCGGTGGTTTAGAGTGGATACCAGAAACACAAGTCTTGACTCATGAGTCATAATCAAAACCTGGTACTGTAATTTGTCTACCCATGTAAAGAATTAAGAAGGCGGCTGCGCCCATTTCTGGTTGGGATTCTCATGGATTCTGCCTTGCTATCTACCGGGTTTTGATTGTGGCTGGCGGTAGCAGAGCTGTCTGTCCTCCAGGGCTTTGCCTGGGAATCACGGTTCGAACCCTAAACGCGAAAGAAGGGCCACGAGGATGCCGACCTGCGAGGAAAGTTCAGCGACTCTTGCCTCGCAGGCCGCAGGCGTTTTGATTGTGGCTCACATCAGCTTCCTGCTGGGTACTTTGGAGGGGAGACCGAAAACACGAGCCGCAAGCTGGGCCAACCTTCCTCACCTTCAGCTTCCTTCTGGTATGGCAAGTCAACATGGGACCATCAAAAGCTCGAAAGGTCCACGCCGGTTTGGAGTGGATACAGAAAACACGAGAACTCGGGCATTCAGCTTTCTTGTTGCTATCTGCCTCTGCCCAATGTTTGGGTGTGCGCCTAATTGGTGGTATGTTGTTTTTCTTCCTTCTCGTTTTTGTTTGGTTTGGGGGGGGTGAAAAAAACAAGTCGATCTTCTCATGGTTTCCTTTTGGACAAACTAGAACATGAGGCAAGTTGCTTCCAAAAGGTCTGAGGCCGCGATTCGGTCAACCCAAAGACCGGTGATCATCAGCTTTCATTTTGATGGTGAGGTCTTGGGAAAAAACCACACGCGGAAACCCAAGGTGAAACAAATCCAACCCAGTCTTCAAGCCACCTGATGTGCAAGGACTTGGATCCTCCAACTTGCATCGGCTCCTCCAAATCTATCTAAATCTGATCTTGGTTGCTGTTGACCCTGTGCAACAGGTTGCACTTTTGTGAGTCCAACGGAAACTCCGACGCGTTGCTACCAAGTAATCATAACTAGGTCCTCCAGTAGAGAGGTTAGAATAAGGGTACTCTTTGTTTCAGTAGTCTATTTAGTAGGGGAACCCTCCCCCAAACAAGGAACGGTACAAGGCCACCACTGGGGGAGATAAGGTGGTCTTTGGGCAACTGGCCAAAAAAAAACATCCTTCTGACTGGAGACCCACGCCTACCTCTTGCGTCGACCCCCCCAAGGCCAAGACGCAGGTCTCCGCAAGTGCCGCCGTCCCCGAGACAAAGTGAGCCTCCGGGATCTGCAAGCCCTCTCCTCAGGCAAAAAATCGATGGCAGTGGGTCAAACATGGGTACCCCAAGAATTGAAACCTGGTAAATTGAAGGACTCAAATCTGCGGCCCCCTGGTGGTTGAATTTGGACCCGCACCCAGATGTTGTAAGTTAACTTGCTTGGCTGGCTGGGTTTCTTATGCTTTTCGTGAAGCAATCGCCCCAGGGAAAAGAAAGGAATGGTGCTGGAAGCTGACTTGCTTTGCTTCCGGGGGTTCCTTGCCTTAAGGAAGAATGGACATGAGAGCTGCTTTTGACATGCTTCGAGGACCTGAACACATGTGTTGCCAGAAGCCACCTGTTTGGGGGCGTCCCACTATTTTGAGCCCCCTGCCAGGGCAACTCATAAAACAATGCATTCAAAGGATGGTTTCCCTGCCGGTCTGCATAAGACTTGGTTTGCCATCATTCCCAAATCTCGCTGAGTTGCAACCGGTGAAACTAAGCGGTGGAAATGGGGCCCTTTCTTCTACAAGGTCTAAGGGTCAACTTACGTACCCCAAATGCACATGCCACACCTGTAGCCATATAGATGGTGTTTGGGGTATGTCCATTTGGGCAAGCAAGTCGGAACTCAAAAACGGCATGGGTTCCATTTTGTGTGGACTTCGGTTCCCTTAAAACCAACTGCAACCTCTTCCAGCGGGCCAATAAGACAAGCGGCTGATGGGGCAGAACATGCCGGTACTGGAGTTCAGCCAGGCTAGCGCACCCGTCTTCTTGCTGAAGAACTCCTGGGTGGGTCTCAGTGGAAAAACACTCGCATATGTCATACATACACGTACATATTATACATATTGTGTGCATACATAATATATATATATATATATATATATTATGCATTGCGCACCACAAACGCCTTGTCTATGGATTCAGGGACCCGAAAACTCATGTTGGTGCCTGTTTAGAGGTTCATGCCCCGGCAAATAAATACAAAATTAGGCATAGACGGTACAGAACAATACATTTACCAAGCCGATACCAAGCTTTTCTACCGATGGGCACATGGTTGCGCCCCTAGACTGCCAGGACAACAAGTGAATCGTGCTTGGAAGCGAGCTTTGTGGCTTCAAATAGCCAGGTACCAGGATCTGTCCAGACCAACTAACGTGAGATCCACCAAGAGGACATCACAAAGGGGCAAATTAACAATCATGGTTGCTACTCTTCGCACTCAACCCCAGACTCCCAGTGGCCATCATGGAAACCACGCGGCACTTTTTGGTGGTAAAACAAAAAACAAAGCAGGAAAACGAAAACAACAACAACACACAAGGGACAAAAAGGCACCGCTGGGTGTGTGGCTGCTGATCGCGTCGCAACTGATGGTCTTCGCTCCTGGGTCGAGGAGTTGTAGAGCCACTGTTCGTGTTCGCACTCTTCGAAGCCGGGAGGCGGCTCGATCACCGAATCCGCCTCACTCCTTGTCAGTGCGGCCGATTCCCCCGTCCAGGGGGGGGGGGGAATCGGTTGAGGTCCCGCAAGTTTTGGGACGGAACTCCAAAGTCATATCCCTTCAGTTGCCCGAAGGACCTGCTAATCTTTTTGAGATGACTAAATATGGGAAAAAAACATGGAAAATCCAAAGGGCCAAAAGGTCGGCTTTGGGAAGCTGAGCAGTTTTAGCAATACCGCTTCCATGTTCCCCTCCTTAAGGATTTAAGGGTTTCTTGGTGGTTCTAGACATGACCGTTGCCTCCATTTGCTTAAGTTTTCAAGGAGAAATATATTTCCAGTAGCAGTAGATTTTGTTTAAAACCAACATGGGAAACACACATATTCATTTCAGCAAATGGAATTTTGGGTGCAATTTCAAGATCGAGTTTCCTTTCGGTGGGGTGATAGAAGTTCGGATTCCCTATTCCAAAGGGTAAAAAAAACACCCTGGCCATGGGAAAAATGATACCTTTTCTTACTAAGGGAAGCTTCCAGACTTGAAGAAAGGCATGGCATGACGGCACGGCAGTTTGGATTGTGGCCAAATCAGGCCAAGCTTCGGTGCCTCTTCTCGCAAGCCCAGCACCTCTTCGATCATATCCTGTAGTGGCTCGCTCGGCACGAGAGGAAGAACCTAAGCCCTTTGCCACATATGCCCACGTATGATCCCTGGAAATTAACAGAACGACGGAACCCGGAAACAGGTACCAGGTCCGGTCCTGTCCCCCTTGAGGGGTGGGGGCCATATTCATCTTCAGGGTGGTAACTGGGAAATACAAGTTGTGATGCATCTTGCGCAAACCAATCCATCAGGTTTGGAATGCCAAGAGGAAACTCTGCGGCTTCCGACAAAAAACCTGGAGTCCCTCTAAGTCTTCAGGAACCGTACCAATTCGGTCGACCTGGAACGTGGCCTTCTTGGGCACAACATAACAAGTAGCACTCTGTGTCATAACCTTGTAACAACCAGGCCCTACTTGCCATAGGAAAACCAACAAAGGGCTGTTTAAGCAAAAGGGTTGAATTGCACCCCTGTGGTGATTTTCTTGCATTGGGCCGGGGTTTTGGTTGAAACCCAACTCTAAAGACACTCTACAGACCATTTGGCACCAAAGCCATGCACAGGTCATTCCCAGCAACTTGAAACTTCGCAGGCTTTCGCATCTTTGAGGCTGAGTCGCCGTAGCCTTCTCCACAGCTTCCATGGTGCCAATGATGGTCACCGTCCGGTCCTCGTAACTTTTCGGCTGCCGGCCTTTCTCCGGTTGAATCCGCACACCGCAAGCACCAAATACAGCCCCCTGTGGTATCCTGCGTCCAAGGGCCTGCTTGCATGTAGTCCAAATGGACATATCACAAAAGCATGGCTAGTAAGTGGGACAAGTAAGAAGAACCTTAGGCCCCAGATCTGCATTTGCCCACTGAAACTAAGAACATACCCCGAGCATGACTAAACTTGGTTTCGAACGCCAGAACCTCTCACAAATGATTTTGGGCCCCTGTAGCACCTTGGCTTCTGCTAACCCAAAATGGAGCCACATTCAGCGGACGTTAAGATGCAACATGATGTCGCAAAGGCTCCCACACAAAGGCTCAAATGTACCCCCCCGTCGTTCCACAGTGCAGAATCCAGAGCCCCTGCGGTGTACGGTGCTTTCTTTGCCCAGGGTTATGCCCTTCAACTTGGATCGATTGTCCCCAGAACCTCTGCAATTGGGGCTTCTTTTGAGGGAACCCCTTTTGCATTGTGGTGCTTAAAGGCAAACCAAAGGCACACCACCATTCTGGGGGTCCCCCAAAAAGACTGCTCCTAACGGAACTGGCCAATTGACAGCATGCAAGGGTTTCATGTGGGTGGGAGGAGGAGGCGTCCCCGGGAAAAACGGTGGACCTGCTCATCTAAAATGGTTTCCGCTGCCCTGAAACCACCAAGTCCTTGAGAGACCCTGCGGTAAAAACCACCATTCAAACAATGCAGGTTTATATAACCACCATTATTTACCTACGGATTTTCATCATCCAAATTGGGTCAACCCTTCTTTTGATTGAGGTTGAACCCCAGGGTAGAGTTGCTATGTATACAGTGGCTGTGTGTCTTAGTTCGGCCAAAACGTATGTGTTGCCCGCGACCACCCGGAAGCGGGTCCCCGAGACCTCCAAAAAGCGTGGCAGGCGCACCAAAAAACGCACTTCCGAGCCCCACGGGCCCCACCCCACCCCAGCTTTATGCTCCATACCCCCTTCATGGAGCGCGGCGACTTTTCCTGGTTATATACTGCTATCATCAACACAACCCTAAATCTAAACCAGAGAAGCCAGCCTCGGATGCACTGGACAGCCAGCTCCAAGCAAACCTAAACCCTAGAAACCCTACACCTTAACCCTAAAAACCCTCAAAACCCTAAACCTAAACCCTAAAATCGTAAACCTAAACCCTAAACACCTTAAACCGAAACCCTAAAATAACCCTAAAATCCCTGAAAACCCTAAACCCTAGCAACCCTAAAACCCCTCAGCCTAAACCCTAGCAACCCTACACCTAATCCTGAACAACCATAAACCTAAACCCAACAAAACATAAACCTAAACCCTAAAAACCTTAAACCTAAACCCTGAAAACATTAAACCTAAACCCTAAAAACCCTAAACCTGCCAACACAATCATACAGCATAATAAGACCTTGTGGGCGACACGTATGTTTTGCGGGTAGAGTTGCTATGTATACAGTGGCTGTATGTCTCACTGACAACTGGGGTAGTGGGGTAGGGGAAATCATCTTCAGAGCCGAGAGTCTGCATCTCGATCTCCGCCGTCGTCTTTGGACACTTCGATCTTGGCCCCGCTGTCACGGGACATTGTTTTCACGGTCTCTCCGCCCCGCCCGATGATCATTCCTCACATCGGCAGTGTCGGCACACAGGCCTCGGCCCTTTTGTCGGAAAATAAACTTTTGGAACTCTCTTCAACCTGGTCCACTAAAGTAACAACCTCGAATCTCTCTCTATGTGCTGGTTTCAGGGGAACCCAGCCCCAAAACCAACCGTGACAGCACCTCAACATCCTCGCTTTAATGGACGGCGGGCCCTTATTGTTTGCTCCGCTACAAATACTATGTGAGTAGGGTCAAAAAAGCCAGGTCACGAACGTACGGAGTCCATTGAAATGCCTTCAAACGGGGCTCTAAACTCTGCCGGGTGCGGGGGGCCCTGAACATGCAATGCCCACACACACACACACGTCGAGCGTTGCAAAGCCAAGTTGCCCACGAAAGCGCCTGCGACCTTGGCCATTGTATATATGAAGCTTGATGCATTTAAACCTTGGAAAGCGAACTTGAGGTCTTTGGGAGAGAGTCTGAAGCGAGCCAAGTTTGATGGGTGCACGGCGAAGGGGCGGAAGAAGTTGGGGAGCTGGAAGGCGGGGCGAGCACGCGGCTGAACCACAAGACGAACTAAGCAAACCCAGTCCGAGAAATACACAAAAGGGCGTGACCTGACTGCACACATGGACAAACAAACAACAAGCAAAACGCTGAAAGGCCTCAAATAGTTGTTTAACCCCATTTAAAAAAAAAAAAAAAACGTTCACCTCCAATCGGCGAACAAGTTAAACTTGACTGCTTGGGGCCTTCATCACCTTCTTGTGCTCCGGCTGATGGTTGGACCTCCGCTCGCTCTGCAGGATCTCCTCGATGGCGCGCACCGCGCGGTCCACCGCCTCTGAGGCCCCCGTGACCGTCACGGTGCGGTCCTGCGGACGGAACCGAAAAACCGTGGTGCCCGGAAACCGTGAAGAAAGGAACAGGGAACCAGACAGCAACCAAACCAAAACCATACTTGTCAAGAAAGCCAAACAGATTTATTAAAACTACGAGTGTTCATCACAAGTAAGGCAACTACATTGAAACTAAAAGCTTCCTGACAAGTAGAAAGACCAAACAACATAACAATCATAAAAGCACAATTGCTAAATGAAAGAGCAGGAGGTAACCAGCCAGCTAGCCAACTAAACAAAGAAAGCCAAATGCCGTTAGACCAAAGTGACCCAAGACTAGCTATTCTGACAATGACGAAAAGAAGAGCAAGCAAAGGAGCACACGTGCTACGTGGCAAGAAAGACCTTCGCAGCAAATCGGGAAGTGCACGCCTCCCCCCTGCGAGACGTCGCTCGGCTTCGGATCCGCAAGGTGCGATAGGGAATGAGTTGAGCCCAGGGGTCGGAAACAGAATGACGCAAACACCGAATAGCCCTTCGATTGGGGGGGGTCCCTGTTTAGAAACCGGATCACTCTTGGGGAACGACTATTCATCTCAGGGTAGTTAATGCAGGGTTGACAGCAAGCACTCCAAAGCCTGAAGTAGGGGAGACGAAAACAATAAAGGACCTTTCCTCGCGGGTTCTGGCTGGTTTTACCCCCAAAGGGAGCTTGTCATTAACCAAACACAAGACAAAATAAACAATAACATAGATGAGGGACACTTATTCGTCACCAAAAGACGGGGTAACTCTCCAAACATGTGGTTTTGTTCTAGCTCCCTTTTAGAAAAGGGTACCCTCAAACACGAACACACACACACACACCCCACACCCTCCTGTCCATGACTCACTCGCCTGCGCCCACTGCCGCTCCCGCCCCAAGCGCCGAGCACCGGTCCCCATCTTTGGCGTCATCCTTGGAGACCTCCACCCGCGCGCCAGTGTCCCGGCACAGGGCCTTGATCTTCTCCCCGCCGCGGCCAATCAGCACACCTGGCTGGCTGGCTGGCTGGTTTTGGTTGGCGGCCGGGAGGCACTTGAAACCACCCCACCGACCTGGTCCCAGTGGATTTCTCCATGGGGCAAAAATGGGGCACTTGTGTTTAAAAGGTTTTTTGTCCGAAAGGGAAAATGGAAGCAACTCACTGAGTGTCTGGGTTTAAGGTTCAACCGTTGCAACATGTCTTCCAAAAAGACACCAACAAGGAGGCCACTTCTTTAGTTGCAGGATTAAAGTTAAAACCTGCAAAAGTGGGTTGATTGAAACCTTGAACAGTTTGAACATACCACGGCCATCTAAGACAAGTCAGAAGGATATCTAAGGTTCAACACCGGGCGTTTAAACCATGAAGATGGGCTCGTCTAGAAACAGTTCCTGATAGTGGGTACCATAGACTGGTTCCCAGTTTTTTTACTCACATCCCCCTGGCCCTGTGGTAAACCAAGACACCCTGAAGACTTAAACAAAAAACAATTTGCTGTGTTGGGGAGTGATGTGTTGCTGTGCCCACAAAATACTTTCGACTTAAATACCCCTATGAAAGGTTGCCGCCTGCTGGCTTAACTGCTAGTAGCAGCTAGCTATGCTCCCCCATGAATTCACGCCGGTCTTGACTGGCTTCAACAAGAGAAGGCCAGCTTCGGATTGATCCATAGCAGGGTCCCACAGCAAAACCCCCAAAACTAAAAGAGGAAAACACACTTGACTAGTATGGTCCTCCTGGCCTTCTTGGTTTGGGCCGTATTTGGAGGTTAACATTGTCTTCACAACCCTTGGTATGGGCTTGCCGAACAATTGACTGTTCCTTGCAGCCCCCGAACTTAAACGTGAACAGGACCAGAACACACACAAAAAACATAATAGTTTAATCTGAGAACAGTCCTACGTTTTCTGTTTGGCACGTGGCTCCTGTGGGAAAACATGGTCATGTGGGTCATGTGGACCCAAGAACAGTGAAGTTATCCCGCATGACCCACGTGCCATCCATTCGAAGTGTCGGCTTCCTTACCCGGCGCCTGCCATGTCGGACGGCACGTGCATCCTAAGTCTTAAAAAAAGAAGCCAAGAAGGCAAGCCACGAAGCCGGCCGAAAATGGAACCCAAAACGGCTCCCCCAAACGTAAGGACTCCTGGAAAAGCGAGGCCTTCCGTAAGTTGACACCGGGAAAATAGGAGAGGTTAGTTGAGGTCCTCTGTCTCAAAGCCACATCCACGAAGCGCTCCTGATACAGAAATACCAGTATCGCTTATCCAAACACGTGTTGAACATGCGCACCCCTGCACAAAGCGGCGACCCGTCAATGAAAATTGCATCCATGTCGGGGAACAGGGTTGTGGGATCACTCTGGGTTTGTCCAACTATTTCTGTGAAGCTTTTGGGAATCCCCTCTTCTTTCTGCAGGGAAAATGTCTTTGGGAGGCCCCTTTTTGTTGAATCACAGAAGTGGGTTCCATTTCCCACAGCCCTGAAAGGGAACAAGGAAGCCCCCCCCACTCCCTCCAGTTTCCCGTAAATGTGCCGTGGTTTTGTGGCTGAGTATAGCTGGTTGACCTGCAAAATGCCACCGGGGTATCCACCATAGCTGACAACTGGGCCACTGTAGGAACCTGATAGTGATAGGCAATAGGTGCCATATTTGTGGGAGGAGCAGTACTTTCTTGGATTCTTGGAGGATACCGGAGAAAATGTAGCCTTTTTGGTGAGCTCTTGACATTCGGGTATGGTTTTGCAGCCTTGAGCACGAAGCATGGGCCGTGGAAATTTTGCAATATTTAAGCTGCCGGGCAAACATGAAGCATGAAATGCAATGCAGGCTACACCGGCGCTCACAGGATTGCGTGTGTGATCACGCCCTTGCACGCTTTGCACAATGGCAAGTCGTGGGAAGACTTGGCCTTCCAACATGGAAGGATCCCCAATTCGTGACCTCTAGTGAGGCACCAGAACAAAGCAAACCGCTATAGATTGGCATAAGGATTCGGGAGGATTAAGGACTGATTTTGAACAGGCCTCGTTTGATGTGCCGCCAGACCCTCTGCGGCTTCATTCTGAGTCCAAAAAGAAGCTCACCATCTCATGCGCGCCATGAGTGGGAGGATGGCACCCTGGATGCTGGACAACATCATGCAGCATTTGAAGCACACGAGTAAGTCGCTGCAGACTACAGGAGCGTCGCGCAGTTCCGGCTTTCCTGTGGACTGGGGGCATTCCATCACCAACTCGCCAATTTGTTCTATCTGAGCTTTCGGCCCAACCAACAACTACGTGGTGGATTCTCCACAACCTGGTGGAAAGTTCGTTCAACAAAATCCCAGCTTGTCTATCTGCGACGCAAAAGACTTCATCTCAGCCCCTTTGCGCCGTGAAGCATCCGCAAATGCTCTGTAGTTAACACCCTTGTGGCTTACATAGCATGTCAACCGTCCAGCACATCTCCAACAGGGAGAAACACGAGGATAAGCTCCGCCTCATAAATAGTGTTCTTGGAAAATGTTCTCTACATGTTGGGCAAACTGCGGTAATTCACAATCCTTACGCAAGGGACCTTCCTCATGAGTTTGAGCTGGTGTAACTTCCACTGACCAGACTTAGACCCCGCAAAAAGTTGACTGTTTGCCTCAAATGCCCAGTGGCCATGGGAAAAAAAAGGGCACCTTTTTTTGGTTGGCTGACTTTAAGCGGGAACCCTTCCGGGGGAAAAAAATGCAAAAGAAAAAAAAAGAAAAAAACGTTAAAGGGGCACCACTGGGCAACTGGGTTACTGAAGGAACGGCAAAAAAGGCGAGTCATCCGACAATCCGAGGGTCATGCGCAGGCCGCTGTCGCGCGATCCCCGCGACCCCGGGCGGGAGCGCGACCTGCACTGACGTTCTCTTCTGTGTGTGTATGTGTGTGTGTGTGTATGTGTGTGTGTGTTCGTTGAGGGTACCTGGAGTCTCCTTCTGATCCTTTAAAAAATCGGGTCATTAACCAAAATAAAGGGGTAATGAGCCCATTTTTGAAGGGTCCTGAAACCTCCAGGTAGTCCTTTGTTTCCGCGTTGGTGTCAAGAGGCGCCAACATGCAAACCACTTATTTGTTGGGTCCCCCTGTTTTGACACATCCCAGGTGTGCTTCTGGTCCCTTTAGATACCCAAGAAAGAACATGAGCACAAACCAAGTCTTGCTGATGTTGAAAATGGTTCGATGAACAACTGGATGACTGTCGACCTCGCGGCTAGCATGAAAGGTTATTTTCACAAGGGAAACTCATTAAGAGACTGTGTGGAAACACTGGAACCAAACCAAGCCTAATTTCCATGGCTTCCCCAGCCAAGCAGAACTCCTCCCTCAAAGGGCATGGCCTTCTTCAGACTTAGGCCAAGGGTGTTCAGATCTCAAAATGGCCATCTGAAACTCCGGTGTTCAACATGAAGTCAACCCCCATGCGACGCACATGAGGAACAAAACATGCCTAAATGTTGCCCACAAGAACTTGTCGGAACCATTGATTGGAACGGCTCTTCATGCTGACCAAGGATAAATGACCCCCGCCTTTACTTATTAATTACTGAGGGGGTCCTTTTTAGTAGGGGCTCCTTTCTTCCCAGCAAAATTGTCTGATTAACAACTGGGGGGGGTTCTCCCTTCTTGAGATGGCCCCAAAAAAGTCCAAACTTCATTAAACTTCCTCTTTTTACCCCCAAAATGGGTGTGGGTCAAGAATAGGTACCCCAAAAAGAACCCTGGTAAATGGAAACATGGACTAAAATCTGCGGTCCCCTGGTGGTTTAATTTTGACCCACACCCAAATGGTGGTCCAAGAAAGTTTGAAGTCCAGTTCACCAGGTCGATTTTTCCCCCCAAACATGGGCTTCAGCATTCTGGAGGGCCTCTTTGAGAAACAGCTGGGGGGGGGGCTTTATTAAAATCCTTGGTTGCTATCTGCTCCCCTGCTAAAAGTTTAACTTTTAGTGGTTTAATGCGGAAAACCCATTAGTTGGCAAAAAGTTAAAGTCCTAACATCCCTTGGCAAAACGCGCCAAAGTTCCCCTTTCAGTGTGGAAATTGAACTATTTTGGTGGTTGAGTGGAAAACACCTTTGTTGCCCAAAAAGTTAAAGTCTAAAGATCCAACCCAATAGCAGTCAAGCAATGGTCGAATCCCCAGCGCACGCCTGGACCGAGATCTGGACATGGTACGTCAAGCCATCACTGGATCCGAGTGAGATGCCGAGTTCGGCGCAGAAGGGCTCGGCTTTTGCGCCCGAAAAAAGGGTCGATGAACGCGCCATGTCAGTGGAACTGGACCCATCCAGTGCTGTAGGTTCCTGCTTTCTCGTACGGATTTCTTTTGCCCAAAAAGAACAAGCGACCGAGAGTTCCGGTGGCCGTGTTGACCCAAGGCTCCTTCAGTTGACCTTCACTGGGCAAAGAGTCTCAGGAAGCCTGAGGTTTGCAGCTGCAGCTCTGGGATCTGTACCTTCCCCAAATCCAAAGCGGGAAGGGAGGCTGACTTGATTGCCTGTGAGCCAACGGCTTCGCAAACAGAATGGCGGCGACATGCCGCCATAGCCAGAACTAGGTCCTGCTTTGCGTGGGGTTTTCGGGGGATGGGGGGAAAATGAGCCGTTTGGGATTTCTGAAAGGGATCCCCGCCCATCTAAAAGCCACCAGTTGGATGGTTGAGTTTCACTTGCTTGTCACTAGTGTGAATTGGCAAGGAGCACTTTGGACATGACTTGAAACTGGGAATTACGTTTAGTCAGAATCAAAACCCGGTACTAAAATAGTCGACCCAGAACCATGTAAAGAATATCGAAGGCGGCCGCAACTATTTCTGGCTGGGACTGCCCCTTATTAACCTTCATCTGCCCGGGTTTTGATTGTGGCTCTTTTGCACTGGCAAACTGTCCAACTTCCTTTGCGGCGCGAGCTGCACCGCGCCTGGAAGCCGATGCGTCGTTGTAGAATGGGGCCTGCGAAGCACAGATCGGACAAGCCCCGAAAAGGGCTCCGTGCAAAATCCGGCACCACTGATGGACATCACATATATAGAGTTGGGCCCAGCTATAGAATGTATATTTTATTGTTTGTTTCACATTGAGTCACTGGTAAAACGTAAAACGTATCCTAAGTCTACCCCAGATCAAAATAGGTGGCAAATGGATGTTCATCCACCCCAAAATGGAGCCATAGGCTATGCCCCATGGCCATATACATTTGGGCCAAATTCACCCCGCCGCAAGAGCTGCTTCAATGAGTTTCTGCAGGTAAGTGATTTTCAAGTGTGTCCATTCAGGGACCCTGTCCAATCCACTTGGCTGCCTCTGTTAATGCTTCAAACAGGTCATAAACCTACCCCAGTTGGCATGCAAACAAATGACCAACCATTTGCCAAACCGCGAGGCAGCCATGTTGGGCGAAGTGGATGACACAATTGCCCACATGTGGAAGGAGTCGTCACCGGGGTGATTTTGCGAATGCAACCCATGTCATCCACTTGACTGCAGGTTCATAGAGACAATGCAGAGAAGGTTCGTCACCCAATTGGCATCTGATAGGTGGACACATCTAACGACCGCTCGGCTTTGAACCCTGAGTTCTTGCTCCGTATTGAATAGGAGACCCTCATAATTTTTGTTCAAGAGTAGCGGGCATGACAAGTACTCCATCCCCCCATCCCGCGCTCTTGTTGGGATAGAAGGATCTTACTTGTATCCTCTCCATTTCTCTTCAAAAATTATCTTCAGAAAGTTGGGCCAATGCAACGGGACATCGGGCATCTCTTAAACAAACCATTGCGAAACACATGGTTGGAATCAACCCTGGGAAATTGAATGTCCACCTCAGATTGATGATTGGACACGGAAGAAAGTACGTCATGCTGGGGGCCCTGACAGGAGAAATGAAGGCATGGTGAATACAGACAGTGCCCCCGCCAACCTCCCCCCCCCCCCAAACCTCCAGAATCACGAGCTGCCAAGCCAAGAGAAGCAAGAAAACCAAGACCGAGGGGGGGAGAAAATGCAACATGCAAAGCTCGGCACGAAGGTCGAATGAAACTCAACAAGCCAGCAATGACCAAGAAACCCATCGGCCTGGGCCAGGGAGCCTTCTAGAACCCTCCTTTGTTGGAGGACACCCCCGGTCAGATGAGCTCCATTCAACCCCCCCCTCTCATCCATGAAAGTCCTTAAAGTAGCAAACAAAAGCGACAAGACCATGCCAAAAGCCGCCAGAACCGCGAAAGGTGTGGCTTCGGAGAATCCCCAACAAAGCATCCAGCCGGAAGGGCTCCGTTTGTAGTGGGCCCCGAAACAAAACGGGAAAAGGCCACCACCGTAGGACCCATATATGCCACATAATGCATATCAGTACAGGGTAATGCTGACCCGTGATTTTAGAAACCCCCACTCATTATTCAGGGGGTCCCTTATAGTGGGGAATCCTTTCTTCCAGGCGGCCCCCTGCTTAACTGCGGGGCTTATCAATTCATTGGGGGTCAACACTAGGACGCACATGGTACAAACTGTATAACTGCGGTGTGACGACTCGGTCACTTGACTGAAGCCAAGAGAAAGGGGCCCACCGCAATCCAGCTGGTTGTATATTTGTATGTCCCATTGAACCCATCTACCATCTGGGGTCCATGGCTCGGGTTGCGCATGGGGTTGCTAAGAAATGGGTCGTTAGGGAAACCCTCAAACAGGGTGGTTTTCCTGTTCGTTTCCGTGAACCCCCCCCAAAAAAAAGAGAGGGTACCCTCAAAGAAGACACACCCAGCTCTCATGCCAATTGATCTGACCCGACGAGATCGCTTCTTTCTTCCCACGAGCGAGGTAGGTCTTAGTCTTAGGCCGAATCGAGCGGTTGAGGCACGGATTCCGCCCAGCCAAGGCGATAGGCACGCTCTCGGAAGGCGTGTGGGCAAAGACTAATAACTCTCTCCTCTCTCTCTCTCTCTCTCTCTCTCTCTGTCGCTCGTTTCTGTTTCATGGCGAGCTCTGATTTAAAACAAAAATAAAACGAGCTCATGTACACGGAAGGGCCGAGTTTGAACCTCCGAACCTCCCGACCACCAGGCCAAACAGGGCCCACACAGTCGTCGTGCCAAGGAACAAACAAGGGAGAACCAAAAAGGCAAGTGGGGTTGTGAAAAACCTAAGTTAGCTGTCCCCCAACCGCATTCTCGTCTGGTTTTTCTCTTATCCATCTGCAGGGGGTTCACTCTGTAGCGCGCTGCGCAGCGCTCGAAAGTGTCTTTGAAGGGTATCCTTTGGGATGGCAATGGGCCTGGGGAGACATACCCAACATAATACACACACATATATATATATATAGATATATATATATATATACAAACATATATATATATATGTATATACATATCCTCCCACCAAAACGACCGGACTTTGCTGAAGGCACCTGAAACAGTCTCGCACGTTAGTTTTTGTGGAAGCATGCTCTATTTCGATTTCTTCATTTTGAGTCACCGGCAACAAATCTCAGAAAACGCGGAGCTTAACTTTACAGCTTAACCCCCGGATTGGAGAATTCACTTAGGGTCCCTGAGGCAAAAGTGTGCCCTCTCACACACAAGCGAGCACAAAACGGCCGGCCACTTTCGTAGCACATGGGCTATATACTACCTACAAATCCTGAGGGGTTGCTTTTGTACTTGAGTGGAAGCAATCTGAAAATCCACCACAACACTTGGGGGGGGGGCCTTGTCAAACCAGAAGTGACGGCCATGGGGCCATGACATGACCCCTGCAGTTTGGGCACATGGTTTCCCATTCGAAGCCTTTGGAGCCTTGGGGTGTGTAGCTGTGAGCTGGCAGTCATCTTTGATGTTCTGAGCACGCCGAGCCAACTTTAGAAATGAGACGCGCCGATCGCCCTGCTAAGAGTCAGATGCACTGTACACGTCGCACCCCCACGCCGAGGGATCGTGTGGCTTGGCAGGGGGGGTGGCACGGCCAAAAAATGCGGCCTCGCGAGTCTGGAAGATGGCCGCGTCTTGGCATGACGAATAGCTGTTCTCCCCAACCTCTGCATAGTTCGCTAGTCCCAAACCGGAAATAAGAATTGGATCCCAAACAAAGTAGTGTGCTAGTGTGCAGGGGTGAGCTCGCCATACAACAGGCAAACGGATTCTCCATACAAATTGAACGCCAAGAGGGCTTTTCCTGAGGGCAGGGCAATGGTCTAGACTTTGAGCTGGGCTCCACGAGACGAGAGACACCCACACAGCAAAGTATAAACCATTCAAAGCCGCTAGCGTGATGTTCCAACGCCCGGCCCCCCCATTCTGGACTTCCCGTTTTTGAGGAGACTTGTTACACCAATCCTCGCCAACGGGCAACGCGCAATTTCCTTGGTGGCAACTTGGTGAGTCTATCCCTGTTTTTTTTTCTACAGCTAAATGACAGCAATGGTTTGCTATTGCTCGTGCTAGGTAAACTGCCCTCTAAATGGTGCTAAACGTTTAAAGAGAAACCACCCCGAAAGTAATTCTGAGAACCTCTCAAACTGTTCACTTCAAGGGACACAGACAAGTGGAAAGCTAAACGCCTCGCTTTTTTGGGATTACGTCGTGCCGCAGCGTTGGTCATTCCCTTTGAAGGCGAAGGCAGGTCCATTGCGTGCCATGCGGCCTGCAGTTCGACCCGTCGCAACTGAACCAAATCTTCGGCCACTGGAGTGCAGTACGCCTCCAAAAAATGATCGGAGCAGCAAATCGCCAATTCGATTCGATGGGCAAGTGCGCTCCATTGCGGGCAACCGTGAGAGTTTCTCTCCCGGCTTCTCTCCAATGGCTGGAAAACCAACACGTTAGATCCAGCATGTCCACAAGCTTGCAAGGTACGCCTTGATGAGCAGTCTGCCCGGAAAAATAAAAATGGTACGGCAAAGCAAAGCCGGTTCTCAAAGTGAGAATCTCAGCTGCCAACTCTACTCGAAAAAAATCAATTCGCCTGCAAGGTCACCCCTTCCCCCACTGCATAGTTTTGGGGGGGTGATCCGTTCAATCCCTGTAAAGGGATTGGACAATGCTGGTGTGAAGCCCAAAAAAGTGCGCCTTCAAACAGGAGACGCTCCCCACAAAATGGATGGTGTCCTTTTGGTTTAGTCCCTCTACGTCCCTCCCAAATCCACTATGCCTGGGTCAACGGTTCATTGCCCTTGACTAAAATGTAGAGAAGATGCAAATCCTGGGGGTAGAGTTGGACGTTGCCCATGAACTCTTTCCCTTGTAGGTCCCAGGTGCATTGCAGCTGATGCACGTGCACATGAAAGTGACGCCCAGTGACAGTGGTAGAAGAGAGACCACTTTTTGGGATTGGGAGGTTTGAGAGGGACACCCACCAAACAAAAAGGGGAACCGAGATCCACTGAACCACTGGGTTTAGAGGGGAAGCCGTACCCCTATCTTGTGGAAGTTTAAAGAGAAAGCAACCACCGCTTTTTATACAATGTGCATTTCGCCTAGTCGCTAGCGTCTGCACATGCAGAAAAAACATGTTTTTTTTACAGTGTGTTGCAAGCATTGGAGCTGTAACACACTCTCCTGTGAGTACCCCTTCTGCTTTTTTGGGGAGGGACGTGCATTTGCGACTTTAGGCCTTTTGCTGGCCACTTGCAGGGAAGGGGCGCCTGCTTGCTTCAGCCCCAGCCTGCGGTTCTCAGTCGCTCGCTCATGTTGCCGAAGAGCTCGCGGATCCTATCAATTTAAAGCCGACTTCCGAGGGGTGATTTCACCAAAGCCGACTCGGCTGGGCGGCACGGTGTCCTTTTGGTTTAAAAAAACGACGCTCAAGTAGAGAATCCAATGACATACCAGAAGCCTGATTGGTAATGAACGCAACGGATGCGACAAAACACATCTCATAAGATCTGGAAAGTCCCGGTACGTGTTCTCACGCAGCCGGGGCATACACTGTGCACATCGGAGTTTGGGGCTCAACACTTCAGCTCATGCAGCATGCAAATGCGAAACAGAGGAATGCGAGACTCTGGAAGAGCAACTAAACCAGGCTCAGGCGATTGACCGATTGAGTCAGACACCACTCAGAGCAGAAGCCAAAGCAAAGATGGTGCCACAAGAAGGTGAGTCTGGCGACGGCATTCTTTCCCGAAACTCACTTCCTGAGTGCATGGGCCACCAAACAGCCCGAACTGCTGGTTTTACCACAAGAATGGTCTCCCCAAAAAGCTTAAGGTCCAGGAACTCGGGCAGTGAGGAAACATGCTAGCGTCAGGCCGTACGAGCGTCGCAACTCGCTCCAGCCTCTCTTGCATCTCCGAGGGTTTGGAAGGACCTCGCGAGGCATTTGGTCCAAGTCATCCCAGGTCCGAGCCCTGGAAAAACACATTCCAGTGACACATTCCCTTTAAGACCAGCAAATCTTAAGCAAATGGAAGCATGTGTTTCTGACTTTGGGACAGAACCATAAGCCCTTTGCACATAAAACAAGGCGCGCCAAAACCTCCAGTGAAAGATGCCGTTTTCTGATGATCACAAACAAGTTGCTGGGTGTCTAAAGTATTTCTGCTTGGGTCTCCTTCCCTTACCGCGCATGATGTGAAGAATCTCTGGTTGGTTGCTAAACGCTCCTTGCCTCTCACGTGTCTTTTGCGGGCGCCGCTTCCCTGCCCATTGACGGCCCATGCTAGAACTGAACCAGCAAAAATGTGAGTTCATCTTGAAATTAGGGCACCACAAAACTGGTTGCCTTGCCAGTTTGCGATTAACACCAGCAAGAAGCAGGCTCTTGTTAAAAGAGTCCAACGCCCGGATGGACAACTCCACTAAAATGTGTAAGGCATATGCCTGCCCCGGGCTCTGCTTGTCACAAAGTTACAATCCAGTACCCTGGCCAACATATATAGCCTGAGGGAGGGGTGCTGGAACCCTTAAAAGGGACCCTCTAGCAGGTTCCAACCTGATGCCCCGCCCCCCTTTGCCGCAACCAAGCCGGTGCTCTTGAAACGATGTGACTTGGAAGGTGCCGCTACCAATAGCGCCGTGTCTTGCAGAGTGGACTTATCCACTCGCGCTACAAAGAGAGAGAGAGAGAGAGAGATGAGAAAAAAAGAGAGACTTGGAAGGTGGCTCGGGCAGGGTGGGACGGGTGGTCTTCAATCCACCAACTTGATGCGATCAAATGTCGGCCTTCTGCCGCTCGAACTCTACGACAGGATTCCTTTTAAAACTTGCAATCACACGTCACATGGCTCCAACAAATCCTGAATCTCATGCTACCATGAACTGAGGTAATGCTTAAACACCCCTTGTCTAAACCTTTGTGATCTTGCTGAGTCTACTGGCCAATAGTTCAAACTCTGAGGCCCCTTGACTACCCTGAAAAAGAAACATGACAACAACAAGTCTTAAGTTACAGGTTAGGCCCACCCTTTCAAGGTGTGCCAAGTCCCGGTGTTGCCCCGTTTGGCCCCCAGCAAATTTCCCGCCCCTCCTGCCGTGAGGAGAAGACAAAAAGAAAAAGACAACCGCCGCGCCTGCCGCCTGGGCGCGCTGGCGCCGCTCCTCCTCCTCCTCAAGGCGGTTCTGGAAGTTCACGGCCATGGAGAAAGGATCCTCCTCCACTCCTGGCGCGAGCTCTCGCCCAGGCAGCCACCACATGACAGAGGGCGCCGCCGAGGCCGCCACCGAACTCCGAATGGCGGGAGATGGACACACGGCACTGCCCAACAATTCCAACTTGGCTGAAAGCTGAGAGGTGACAACACGAGGGGAAAACCACAAGGAGAAAAGTGAAACTGGTCAGCAATCTGGAAAGGGGGCCCCGTGCAGCCCAAGATTCCGCTGCCGGCGCCCTGTCGGGCTGCCATGGAGCACGGCAGCGTGTTCCCGCTCTCGTAGAGGCCTCGCCCGGGATCCGGGGTCCCGACGTGATGCGAGCACTCGATTTGGACGGGTGACCGGAGGGGGGCCGGAGGGGGGCCCGTCGATAGCCACCGGGAAGAAGTCAGGAACACTTCTTGGAAAGGGGGGCGGTGTAAAAAGCCATTTCAGCGGGGACTCCATCAACCAAAAAGGACGAACAAACTGGGACAGAGTAAGTACAACTTGATGTTTTTTGCGATGTAAGGTGACAACTTACTTGTGTCCCTGGAAATTGGTGAGTCCCCTATTTTCTTGTGAGGTTTGGAGTTCGTTCCCCCCCTGTCCCCAACTGTCCCAGTCACCAACCAAGAGATGTCCAAGGCGCGATCCCTGGTGACGTACTCCAAGACCTGAAGCTCCTCACGGCTCACCCAGTAGATGCAATCCACGGGGCAGGCCTGCACCTTGGATCCAACGTGTGGCTGTGGCTCCAAACAAATGATAAAACATGCGTAACCTAGGCTATCTTGGCTCTTCTCTTTTGAGCCGCACCCATGTTTCTTTTTTGCGTGCACACCCCTTTAGAGTCGGTTGCTAAATCGGGGGCCTGGACAAGCAAAAGCTATGGGCTATTTAGCAGCCAGCCCAACAAGGACCAGTCGGGGCTGCTGAAACAGGACCTGAACACAAACGCGGGTTTTGTTGGAAAAGCCACTGAAAACGGCTCTACCAAGAGTTGGGTTGGGACACGATACTCAGTCCTTCCTCCCCCCATGTTTTTTTGACCCGAACGGAACAAGTGACTAAGAAAAACCACCGGGCCTTCCCACAGAGGTCTCCTTCACTTCAACGCTGTCCCCTGGTATCACAGAAGTGGGAGATAAACGGAAGTTCTGATACTCAGATTTACACGCACCCTGCAAAAAGGGTCCCTCAAAAGAAATGTCATTGGCGCCTCTTTGGGGGTCCAAATAGGGCTCCCCTCCCACATTCTGAAGGGCAACTCATTGCACATTGACCCGCGCTGAGCTACCCAGTTGCAACCAGTTATCCTGTTGGTGGCCAAGGGTGCGTATTGGGTAAGAAATCCGATCCACCCCTCAAAAAAAAAGAGGTGGTGGTATGTATGTTCAATTGGTGCAGCAGAGCCGGCCAAACCTGTCTGGGGGGTGATGATTTTAGTATAGTGGGGAACCCGAAGAAATCATGCATAACAAGGGTGCCATTGAAGAAATCAATCAACATCTCTATACATATCACCCGACTGCACCGTTCTCATGACACCCTGGATGGCTTCTAAAAGACCATGTTCATCTGCAAATTCTACAATCATTCCAAAATCTGCAAAAAGGGTTCCCCAGGTCACGGATCCTTATTTACCATGGCAAGCTCGTTTTTGCAATCCCGAATCGGTGAGCTCGCTCTAACATGCTCATCCATGGGAAGTTCTAGCGACCAAGGCGCGGCATAGTCAAGCAGCTCCTCTGTGTTGCCCCATTGGGCAAACGCCTCGCCCCGCCAAAAAAACCGACCTCCCGACTCCCCCCCCCCCCCACCTGCGAGTGGAAACCGCAAAAAGCGTAGCATCTGTTGATCGGACCGGACTCGCAGATCTGAGTACATGTGACATCCTCCAAAAGGACCTCAAGATGGAAGCCTAAGGGACTAAGGGCTTCCACGAGTTGGAAAAGTCCAAGCAAGAGACACGTCTCTGATAGCCCTGGGCTGCGACTTGACGCTCTGCTCACTTTCAGGGACCCACCGAAAAATGGTTGCTTTTGCCCGGACCTTTTGTTTGCCACGCCTGCCGGCATTCCTTCTCTAACAATCACGGAAGTGCACAGGAGGGCGCTCTCCCCAATGATGTGGTGATGTGTCAAAGGCTTTGGCGCGCAGATTCTGAGCCATGGGCACTCCCACCCACGTGGGAGTTTTTTGCGCGGATGCCGCTGTACAAGGGTGGGTAGTTGAGAGCTCTAGGGTTCTTCAGTTCTTCAGGGTTCCCGAGCCTTGGCCCGCATCTGGTATTCAGAAATCAAAACACAATTCCGATTCCGTGTCGTAACAAAGGAACAAATGCCTGGTTACCCACTATAGCGGCTTGCCTGGATCCACTGGGTACAGTAAAGTATAAAACCGTTTTGGAGGGGACCGTTTGGCTGGCAAGGCACGCGGGCGCGCCCGGCATCTGCGTCGATGCAGAAGGTCCGAGGCGCCACATCGCAGCCTCTTGCCATGGAGCTCCCTTCAAGGGTTTGGTGCATAAACCCATGAAAAAGCTACACAAGCCAAAAAGCCGAGAAGCTGCCCACCCTGCCAAAAAAAAAACAAAAACGCCATAACAAACCTTTAAACAAATGGCCCTCCGGGCGAACCCCAAAACAAGAACGCAGGGACTGGACCACAAAGTAGAGCTCATCACTGCTTCAGAAGTTTTATCCAAGGGGCCCAAAGGATCGAATCGAGCCGAGGCAGGTGGACGATACAAGGCGCACACATGTACATATGTTCATGCAAGTGTAGCTACATAGATCATACACATGTATACATGCGCATTTGTGTGCATGTGTATATGACAATAATACATATATTCATGTATGTGCTCGTTCATTAGGACATCCTGGTAAGCCAGGACAGGACCACAACTATTTGCTACCACCGCCCAGGGATATCAGGGGTGCTCGAGCAGCTCCGCGTGCCAAAAGCGTTGCGAACAAAATATGCGACTGGGGCTGCACTGAGGCCCCCGCAGTTTCGGCAAGCGATGCAGGTCCACTCATCCACAAACACCTTGGAATCCGAGGAACGAGGAACCCGGAAATTCTACGGGAAGTTCACGCAAATACCTGCCACCAGGGGTGTTGCCTGACTGCCTGTAGAATTTCATACTGGTTTCTGCGGTAAGGCACTTCACTTTGTAAGCAAGCAGGTGGTCTGGGCGGTGGATTTGCTTTTCCAGGTACCCGGTGAATAAACGGATTGCAAGCCTGTCCGTTCGTACTGCGCCGTATGCCCCAAGTGGATAATGGACATTCAGTCGCCTAGCGAAGTGGTATTGAAATCAGGTGCAACTGCTTGAAGAGTTTGGGCATGGCAAACTAATCTGCAAACTCTACAGTAGTTCCAAAGCCTTAAACAAAGAATCCCCAGATTATGGTGAGCTCGTTTACCACATGTGAGCTTCGTTGCTCCAAGGACAACAGTAGAACATGCCATCCAACACAGAAACAACGCCAAAGGCCCCGCGCGGCTGGCCCCATTACTGACCTTGAGCCGTGACCCTAATAGAAAACTCCGGCCCGGCAAACTCTGCGGGGGGATGAGGGTTTTAATTGGGAGCAGCCCACTCTCGGATTTGTCTGGCAGATTGCTTTAAGGATACATCCGGATTACTCTAAATCAGCTGCTGCGTAGAGGGGCTTTTTGACTGGCGCCTAGCTGCCTCCTTTAAGGGACCCTGAGCAACTCACATCCCGAGTGGCCGCCCAAAGCTTCCGGTCCAGGAACAGGAACGGCCCGAGGCCGGCGCAAACTTCTCATCGCTCCACTTGTCCCCCTGCCCCTCTGGCGGGACCTTGTTGTGCAGGGACCGCGACAAAGGCCGGCCATTGTAAGTGGGCTTCCTGAGAAAACGCGCGCGCGCCTGGACACTTTGCCATCCGTGTTTGGCTGAACCTGAGATAGGGGCATCCTCAAAGGAAGTCACGTCGCATTCTTCTCCAGTCATTGGGATCTTTCCATGTTTGACCCTAGATGGAACATGACAATGGACAACCAACGCCCTCGTGAAATGACCCAAAAAGGCCGAGTAGCAACAAAACCAAAACCAGAAACATCCGCCGAGCTCACTAAACCCTGAAGGTCGTTGCACAATCTTCGCAAACTACTTGGTTGCTGTTGACCCCCCTGCTTTTTGGGGGTTGGGTGGAAAACACCATCATTTCCCAAAAAGTTAAAGTCTAAAGATCCAACCCAATAGCAGTCAAGACTAGACCCCAAGTCAATGCGGGTCCCCTCCCCTCCGCTGTAGCCAAGGCTCGCCTTCTTGTTGCCCGCCTTGGAGGTCCACGCCTGAAATCTACCAATGCATTAGATGGGTGTGACGTGCAATGGCTCCACCTTGGTGGATATCACTTTGGGTGTCACCTAGGCTATCCTAGGCTTAAAGATTGGTTCCAAAATAAAGACTAACGGGTGGCCCGAGAATAGCAAAGGCACCCGGAATAAAGACAAGCAAGCCCCCCACGCCGCGACCCATTAAAACAAACAACCAAATAACATCAAAACCTCAACACAAATAAACTAACAAACAAATACACCCGAACACTTTACTTCAGGGGCCCCTACCATACTGCCTCTTCCCCTGGAATGAACGACAACTTCCACAGTGGACCTCGCCAATTAATTCGACCGCCCAGGCGCAGGTGAAGCTTCCAGTCAAACCCAGATGCAGACCCCATTTTTGGAGCCCAAGACGATTGCTGGATTGCTGCCTGGCCCACATCAAAGGGAAGCTCCAGCAATATAAATCAGATGCACACTCAGTTCCAAGCTCAAAAAGGAAGCTGCAGCAATACTAGACCAAATGAACAACACAAATCAAGACCTGAAAGAGAAGCTCCAGCGATAGTAACGCAAATGGAAACTCAAACTAAAATCTCAAAAGGAAGCTCCATCAATACTAAATCAAACAGAATTTAAGCTCCAGCAATACTACACCAAAGGAAACTCAAGTCCTCCAATACTAAATCAAACGGAAGCTCAAATGCAACCTGGAAAGGAAGCTCGAGCAATACTAAACAATTGAACTGGCCTCAGTAATTTAATCTACGTCGGGGGCGCTTCACCAATCCCAGGTGGGCATAGGTGGGAATTCATGTCCACAAACCTCTTTTGAGGTGGTTCCCGCTTAAAGTCCGTGTCCAAGTAATATGTATATGTATGTATTCGTATATTATGTGCGTAAGCTACCCCATGTCAATTGTTTGCAAACGGGGTCTTTGCCTCGCAAACCAAACTCAGCACAAAAAGCCAGCACCAGCCGGCAAACCTTTCGGCACCATTTAAGCCTCCAAGTGAGATAACTTGACAATCTGAAAACCTGAACACTCACTAAACCATTAAAAAAAAGCTTAAAAGCAAAGGAACCGGATGGAAAAAGCTTAAAAGCTAAGGAACCGGATGGTTGGGAGGCCGAGAGCCACCCAGCTCATCGATTTTTTGTCTTCAAGGCCAGCTGAAGCCAAGCGGCCCAGGTCGCCGAAAGGTCAGTGGACACCACCGGCGCAGGTGCCAGCACCTCACGCGAGCAGGACACACCACGTCGACGCTATTCACCAGCTGCGGCGTCCATGCTTCCGCTTACCAGGGAGCCCGGAGTCCTCCACAATGTCCCAGTATGCTACCCTTTCCGAATAAGATGTTACTTCAACTAGAATTGGAACTTTGAATATAGTTTAGTAAGGATATAGTTTTCAAAAATGTGCCATTTTGGGTACCGGTTCTTGAGCAGCTAAATCTGATGCTATGAATCTTATGTGTTTTTTTATGATGCTGTAAAACCCTCCGAAAGGTCATCTTGGCCCAAGTCTATCACAGAATGCAGAAAGACATACTTTGAGGCTCTAACTTTGTGCAGGCTGAAACCAGTACCCTACTTAAAGCTCAGTGGAGCGAAGAGACTGGGGTTTATAGAACGCAGCCCAGCCCGAATCGTGGTCCGGGCCATGGAAGCCTGCCTTAAGCCTTCAGCGGCGGGCTACCGGCCCCGTTTGGAAAATACGTCCTGAAAAAAGACTGTTTGGAACATCTGTCAGCGAAATCCATGTCCTTTAGAGAAACAAAAGGCGAAAAACGCAAAAAAAGAAGAAGAACAAAACGCCTTCCTGCACCCTCGGGTCGTCCATTGCTCCTGATGTGCCATGATGTGCCCTTTGAGCCGTTTGGGGTGCCGGAGGGCGCTGCTTCTGAAATGCAAACGGAGGTTTTGATGAGTCTCCTCCTCTTCACGAGCTCCTCTGCCTGAGGATTTGGACATTGCAAGTCGCTTTTTGGAATATCTAAGAATTGCAAACATGGCAACAAAAGCTTAGCCAGGACCAAGCAGCTGCACAAACCACACTCGAAGGAACCCAGGGAACTGGATGGAGTGACTTCCGAAAAACATGATCTGGTGAGTTCAAGTTGGAAACACCGAAAAGTGTCTCTGAAATCCTCAGGGACGCAAAGGAACCCGCACTCCAAACAGCCAGGCGCATCATCGTGCGTGAGCCACCTTGACCGCAAGAGCCAGCCCCGGCTCACACCAGAAAATGGTGCCATGTGGCCAGGACCCGTGACTTTTGGTCGAATCTTGTTGCGCAATTTCGGCATCATCTCTCGGTTGCCCCGTTCAAGTGTCTTTCCTAGCGGTGACTTTAAAGGCACATTCACCTTCACGGTTCCACCCAATTCGGATGGGAGAGGACATGAATCCATAGCGATGCTGGGGTAGGTCAGAAACCTTTGGGTGGCTGGCGTCCTATCGCTCTCCGCTCAAAGCTCCAACGGGGTTGCTTGTTTAAGGTGGCTGGTTGGTAGTTGGCACCGTTGAGCACAATGGTTTGAAACAAAACAACACTGTTTTGGGAGTCCCCCTACTGTGGATGGACACAATCCTGCACCACTTGGAAACCATGGGAAACCATTTTTCATTGGTATTTACAGGGGAATCATCATGTCAGGGTTTCTTTGGTGGTGCGAAATGGATTTCGTCCATCCACAGCATTTCGATACATTCCATCTGAATGACAATCGATTCCGATCCGAATCTCTGAGATCGCGGCTGGCTTG
Organism: Effrenium voratum; assembly: GCA_963377175.1. NCBI lineage: Eukaryota > Dinophyceae > Suessiales > Symbiodiniaceae > Effrenium > Effrenium voratum. The sequence continues at coordinate 724,917 of CAUJNA010001213.1, read as the reverse complement.
CTGTGATCCTTTCGCAGCTGGATGTCATAAGCCTGGCATGATCCAAATATCCAAATCTGGCCCCCAAAGCCCAGGGCCACTTTCCATTGAAGAGAAAGAGCTCAAGCTTCTTTTGAAGTGCCCACTCAACCCTGGTGAAAAAAGGTAACACTCGGGGTTGACCATGGAAGTGGGCAAGCTACCAGAAAGGGACAAGGGGCTGGGTCTGGTCAACAACAGGTTGATTACTTTCTCGGTCGTGAGTGACTAGAGGAAAAGGCCTCCCTTCCCCAAAGCGGTCCCAGTATCTTCCTTTATCCCTGTGTGACTCCTTCTTCCTCTCTCGCTCTCTCGCACTGGATGGAGGTTTTTGCATCTTTCTTGCCACTTGTATGCCTGCTGTGCCTGCTGTGTCCCTTCAAATAAAAAGACCGGAAACTGAGCAAGTGAGAAAAACGATAAACCAAACAGAGTTCCGTACAGGAACATCGCATCAACAAAACCACCTGTGCTACATTGTGTTACACAGGAATCCTGATAGTTGACAGGCCCCTATCTGTATCTTTGCCATCCAATGCCGTCCGTCATATTTCCCGCCTGCTTCTCCTGTGGGTCCTGCAAGAGGTCATAGGCGTCGTTGAGCAAAATGCAGATCTCTTCGCCTAACTGATGGGCGAAGAGGGGCGGTCAATAAAAACTGTCACACTCCCAGACCAGTGGCCGTTTTAGCTGATTCAAAGTGGAAACCCATCTTGAAACAAGAATGGCCAACAAGGCACAAGTGGGTGTGGGTGCTCATGGGCAAGATGGAGAGGTTTCTGGCAGTTGCTGTGGGCAATTTAGAGAGCCCCGAGGTCCATGACAGCAAATTGCATGGGACCCCAAACGGGGTCCTTATACCAAAAGCAGATTCCGAAAGTGACTGTTTCTTCGGTTCCATTCGAACAGGGAATGAAACGAACCGGCAAAAGTCGGACAAATGGCCATCATCCCCGGCGATGTCAGGATGACAAATCTTCATCTTGTCATAGTACGCGTGCTTGATCTCGTCCTCAAGGCAAGGCATCAACAAAACAAGCAAGCAAGCAAGCAAGCAAGCAAACAAGCAAGCAAGCAAACCAGCAAGCCAGAAAGCAAGTGAAAAACAAGCAGGCAGGCAGGCAAGCAAGCAAGCAAGCAAGCAAGCAAGCAAGCAAACAAGCAAGCCAGAAAGCAAGTGAAAAACAAGCAGGCAGGCAGGCAGGTCGGCGGGCGGGCGTGTGGGCGGGCGGGCGACAAAAACAGGCCAGCACCGCAAGCAAACCAGCCAGAAATCCAGCAAGCAAGCAAGCAAGCAAGCCAGCCAGAAATCCAGCAAGCAAGCAAGCAAGCAAGCCAGCCAGCCAGCCAACCAGCCAGCCAGAAAACCAGCAAGCCGGCAAGCAAGGAAGCCGGCAAGCAAGCAAGCCAGCAAGCAAGTGAGCCAGCAAGCAACTACTAAATCAGCAACGTTCTCACCGCGCCGCTCGATACAGTATGTTAAGGTATTTAGTCAAAGCAAACTTCTTCTTGTGCAGTCCGCACCAACATAAATGCCGAGAACCGAATAGCCAGGCAAGCAAATCACGTGCCAAGCATTGAGCACGGTGGACTCACAACGAGGAAGGGGATGATTTGAGCGAAGCCAAATGCAAGGCACAGCCAGCACAGTGAATGGACAAAATCCCTGGCAAGAGTTGATCAACCATTCACCCCACGTGTCTGGTGTGGGTTGGATGGCCACATCAAAACGTGGGCCTCTAAGGAGCCTAAGGGTAGAGGGCTGTCCCCTCTTAAACCCTTCAACCTTGGCTTATCCGCATAGGGCCTCTTCAAGGTCTGCGACAACACGAATAGGAGCGATATTCTGTCCAAGCTTCAGCATCGGCGGTCTCCTGGATGGCACTCAAACTGGCACTTGCAACCTTCGTGGAGAAACCTCTGGATCCCTCCCCCCCCCTCCCGGGCCGTTTTGGGAGCCTTGGTTCGCAGAATCCCTTGTGTTTATTGGGTGCCCTTGGGGGTGCCCTGGGGGCCCGGGGGCACCGGTCTCAGAGTCTTGCGGACCTGCACGCCCAAGAGCTCGTAGAGGTTCTCCGGCACCCTGGCAATTTCGGCACTCCCCAACGGCTCAATCGCCGTGGCCGTGGGCTGGATGGCCTCACCGCCTCGGACATCGCTCTGGGGCACTAAGAACCGGTTGAGTGGAACACGTTTAGTTGCGGGTCTGAGCAAAGGGACGGTCCACCAAACCACAATGCCTTGCTGTGCTTTGAACTTGCATCATGGTTAAAGCTGTCTTTACAAGACTTACGTAATGTTAGGTTGCGAATAATAAATGGGGAGTCAATACACAAAAAAAGCAAAATTATTCCACCCCTGAAAAGCAAAAGGGGGAGTTAATACACAAAAGTTTTTGTGAGGGGCAAAAAAATCGGAAAATGTTCCCCAACAAAAAGTTTGATAATTAATCCCTAGTTCAGTGCAACTCCTGTCTCTCTCTGCCCCGCCCGCCCCCCCCCAACCTACCACCACCACCACCAAGGAGATGATGATTGAAGTCCCTGAAAAGGAAGTTTAACTGAGGTCCCCAACACCCAAATCCTTTATGACAGCCCTTACTAAAAGTTGCACCCTGCCAAATTTTCAAGGGGGTAGTACAGGGAACACCCAGGAAGCCAATAATGAGATTTGTTTAAGGGGGGTTATTTGAGAAAGTTTTTTAGGACTGGGGCCAGGGATGCCTGCAAGGAAAAGGGCTTCCCTTTCCAAAGAACTACTCAGAAAAGGAAGTTTCCTTTCCAAAGAACTACTGAGTCTCCCCAGAAAAGGAAGTTTAACTGAGGCCCCAACACCCAAATTCATTATGACAGCCCTTACTAAAAGTTGCACCCTGCCAAATTTTCAAGGGGGTAGTACAGGGAACACGCAGGAAGCCAATAATGAGATTTGTTTAAGGGGAGTTAATTGAGAAACAATTTTTAGGACTGGGGCCAGGGAATACTAAACCAATACTAAACCAATTCTAAACAGTACTAAGCCAGGCAACCAGAATACTAAACCAATACTAAACCAATTCTAAGCAGTACTAAGCCAATCAGCAAGAATACTAAACCAATACTAAACCAATTCTAAGCAGTACTAAGCCAGTCAGCAAGAATACTAAACCAATACTAAACAAATTCTAAGCAGTACTAAGCCAGTCAGCAAGAATACTAAACCAATACTAAACCAATACTAACCAATACTTACTGGAATACTACTTAGGGAAGACCCGGTCTGACCCTCATTTTGTTTGAGGGTTTCCTCTATTGACCCCCCCCATTTTGTTGGGGGGCAGGGGGGGGGCCCTTTATTATTCACTCCCCAACATTACTACGAGTCGCGAAAGGCTAACCGAACGGTCTACCATCTCGAGAGGACTTACTTTAACAGGACTGGATTTCACCTTCCAAAGCGGCCATTGAATAAAATCAAGTGGTGGATTCCAACAAACCCACGTTTGAAGGTCCAAAAACCAGTGGAAACTGAGGGACTTTACCGAGGGCTCACCCCCGGGGGCTCACCCTCCGTGGCCTTCTGCGGCGCGGGCGCCGCCGGACCGCCGCTGGGAGCGCCGGGTGAGCCTCGCGCGGCCGAAGGCCAGCGCCAAGGCGAGGCCGGCCCTTCGAGCAAGCGGCATGACAAACTTCGAACGGGACATGGCCATGGGGTCAAGAGCCCGGGTTGGGGGGTTGGGGGGTTGGGGGGTTGGGGGGTTGGGGGGTTGGGGGGTTGGGGGGTTGGGGGGTTGGGGGGTTGGGGGGTTGGGGGGTTGGGGCTTTCCCAGTGAACATCCCAATCCCCACTAGAATAGACTAAAATGGGTGGTGCACCTACCCCAAAATGTATGTGGATGGACCGAAATCCATTTCGACCACCTAAGAAACCCTGGAATGATGATGCATGGTTTCAAAGTGGTGCAGGATTTCATCCATCCACAGTATGATGGAGTTTCCGAATCAAAAAACGTTGGTTTTTCTTTTGCTTTTCGCAACCAGCTCACGCACTTCGTACCTTGTCGCTGGCTTTTTCAGTAGAGTTGAAGTTTTACCAATTGCTAGCCGGTGGCTGGATTCCCGGCCGTCGGCCTTCTCGGTTCCCGGCTGGGTGCTTTTGCTTGACGGGGGAAGTTGCAAGGGACGTGATATGAGGCACAAACAAGTCCATTTGCTACGAGCCAAGACAGGGATGGCTTGTGAAGCTTATATGGGAGTCCACTGCATGGTCCATGTGCGAATTCTTATGCGGTTTTTACTTTCTTCTGAGTTTGAAAGGAATCGATTCCACTACTGGAAATTTGGACATATGCTTATTTTGTCTAGGACCCAGGAGGCTTTAGCGAATGGAAGGAATGAAGCTTCGGGCTGTCTCAAAGGAAGTTACAAGGGATGTTAGGTTCAGCCCCTCATTCCCCGTTGGAATCTGGAGCAAGGGCATGGACACTTAGCCAGGTCCAAACACTCAACAACGTTATAGCAGACTCGAAGTGCCCACCACACAGGGGCAGGGATCCCTGTGATCCATCATAAAAGGAAAGTGAAACCATAAACAACATGTCCCGCCTCAACCTCCCCCAATCCCTTTTGAGGGACTGGGATACGGCGGCAAAAGCATCTCGGCTGCAAGATAGCATGGATAAGGCCGACACTGGGCAAACTACTGCTCCAACTTCAGCTTCAACATGTGTGGCATTGAAGCCGTAGGAAAAGTTTGCCAAACTACCAGCACCCCACCAACTTCTGTCTCCAACGTCCAAGTCTCAAGTGTCCAAAAAGCAGTGGTGGAGATCTGAGTAATGTTGACCCCACATGAATCACAGCTTGTTTACTCAGGAGGTGTCCGGTGTCCCTGGGTCTAGTGGCGAATCAGACCACTGGAGGGGTTTTCCCCACCCCCTATCTACAAGCTGGGGTTGATTAATCTGGGGTCAACATTACAGAAAAGGAATCCACATAAAGGAGTCCGTTGCCGTGGGGCAGGCGCAATGGACATGCCCTAGTTCATTACACAAGAGGGGCCTTGTCCCAAGGGAAAACCAAGGAGGCTGCTTCAAGAATCGGGGCCTACCAAAGGAACCACAAAGAGAGAGCCGAACAGCAGGCTGCTTGAACAGGTGCTTCATGCTTCGAGTCCTCATTTGCACAATCAGGACCTGGAAATGAAGGGTCATCGCCTTCTGGGGCCGACAAATCGTTGCCAGAGGAAGCTCAAAGATCAGGTCCGGTCGATTCGCTTTGCTTTGCGAGGTTTCAGCTAGCTTGACTCCCCTCACTTCCTGAGTGGATTGGCCAAAAGCAGCAACCAAACTTCTCATATTTACCCACTAAACTCGTCCCAAACCCGAAAAAACTGGCTCACGTCCCTTCAACGGAACTCAGCAAAGGTCCGGGATGCCCTTACTTGGTTGACGTTGGAAGGGGAGCAACAACTTAAATTCTGGCAGTTAAGTATTTGGATTTCCACCACTAAACCACAAGTAAACATGTCAAAGACATGTTTCCCAACAACAACCATGCAACCTCCCACTCAACCCCCCCCCCCCCCCCCCCCCCCCCCCCCGATTTTGAGGATTTTTGTTTTCGGGCATGCCCCGCGTCCCGTTTCAAACCCGAAGCCGCTTCGGCCGTCCCGAGCCTGGCGCCGCGCGTCTCGCCCCCGGAGGCGCCTTTTAAGCCGCTTCCGAGCTTCGAAGGCGCCGAGGGCGCCGGAACCGCGCGCCCGGGCTCCTGCGCCTAAGAAAACGTCGCGGCCGGGGCTACAAAGCCCAGCCCACGTTGTTGTTGTTTCTTTTTTGTTCCTATGTTTTTCTTTTTTTAGTGACTTTGTAACCGAAGGAGTCTCTACATGAATTCAGGTTGAAGCCACTACATGAACCTGCAAAGATCAAAATCTCGAATTTCCAGGCTGAAGTAAGAAGTAGATCCCCAAGCAAAGGACGTTTATCTTGCTGAGCTCCTTATACCCCCAGGTGAGCTTGCTACAAAATGGGCAGATGAATTACTCTTATGGGTGTGTCATTCGTTCCAGGAGCACCCCACCCGCAAAAAATAGAGGGGATGGTTTTCCTGTTTGTGTGCCTTTAAACCAACCCCAGAAAGGGTACTCAAGGAGTCGCTGGCCCGTTTGAACAAAACCACTGTCCCTGTCATTGAAATCATCACCCCCGCCAAGTAAAACTCACCTGAAATCTTGCAAACAGATGCAAGGCTGAAACCAAAAGCCATCAAAGTAGAGGGATCTACCTTTCTGTTCGGAGGTCGAGCTACGTGAAATCCGAGTTTAACCATTTGCCCGCCCGTTTTGCGGGTGCTCTCTCTGTAGCCGAAGGTACCACAACGCCTGGCAACTGGCCGATCAGCTGCGAGGACATTGCTCCCAGCGCCGGAATGGCCGGGCAATATATAAAAAATGCGCCTCTGATCAGGATTAGACATATATATACATATATATATGTGTATATCCGGGTAACCTTGAATGTTTAGTTAAGGTCCCTCATGCAATCAAGGTCCTACCTTGTTTAGTCCAGCTATAGGGTACTGTGAAGCACATTGCTTAGTCAGAAGGGTGAAGTATCCGTATTCGTGTCATGCGGCTGGTTCTTCTTTCACTGCTTGCGATTCGGCCCATGACAGAAACTAAACTCCGGTGCATGCTTGTGACAGTCAATGCATGTGAACTAAACGCTCGCCTTTGAGCCGGAATGGCGACGACAGCAGCCCCGTCGCCCTCAGGCTGGCATGTGGCAACACTTCAACAAGCAATGCCTGGTAAAAGTTCAACCCTATTGAAAAAGCAAGTGACAAGGTACGAAGTGCGTGAGCTGATTGCGAAATGCAAAAGAAAACACGACTTTCTGATTCTCCATTGTATATCCTGCAAATCAAAGCTTGTCATGCCTGAGCTCGCTCTACCCAAAGGCGAGCTCTCCATAAATCAGACAAAAGGGCATGCGGCATGACTACCTGCGCAAGCGACAAATACTGTCGAATTAAAACGGTCAGACCACCTACCTGCCTACCTACCTGCCTGCCCGCCTGCCTACCAACTAACTAACCGAAACCAACAAACACCACATCCACTGTTCCTTCTGCCTTCTACCAATCGTGGATTTCGGAAGTGCACAAAGCCAAGGTGCCAGTGACCCTGCAAGAGCAAGGACACCCTTCTTGGGGTTGAACTGTTGAAGTGGGGAAGCTGAGCAAAACAATGATCAACAAATACACGTTAAAAATTACGGAGTAACTGAAAAAGGCATGCTCAATTTGGGAGGATGGCCTGTTTTAGTCTTCCACGCCCAACTGCGCACTTCGAAACAGAGGTACAGGCATTGTTTGGTGCACAAACCCCTGTTTGGCCGACTCTCCTTTTAGGAAGTGGCCCTGTAAGCCATGACTCTCAGCTAGGAAATGGAAAAGGCTGATCCAATGATTGCGTTTCCGTCTGATCGCGGCACACATGGCTTGGGCTCCGGGCCCTTACCGGCACGTACATAAGGAGCCGGCCTTCCAATGGAATAGACCGCCGGTAAGGCCAAATCGAATCCTTCCAATGGTTTGGACCGGTTATCATAGGTGGCCTTTTGGAAAAATAGATGGCCCTGGTAAAAAGAACAGAACCCATCTAAACCAGCGCCATGTATTTCTAACCAGGCACGCCTGCGGAAGCCAACCAACTTTGCCTGGCTCGGGTGGGACAAGCTGTGAAGGCAAACAACCAAAGATGTGGGCGTGAAAAGCTCACCAAAAGTACTGTACGTGCTGCTTCGATAATCCGATAGGCAGGGAATGAGAAATGGAATGAACCCCAAGATAAACCATCCAACCGGTGGTTCCTTTAAGGGAATCCCCTTCCGGTTCATTCCCAACACCCGGTCTCGGTCATTCACTACAAGAAAAAGGAGCAGAGAAGGATTGAAGGAGTGACAAGCAGATTTCTTGCTGACGAGGAACAACCGGCATAGGTGTCCTTTTTAGGTGCTGGAGTTCCCCTTCAAAGGTTGCTGTCTTTGAGGCTTGCCCATCCGCAACCTTTGCAGGTTCCAAAAAGGGAAATGGAGGAAACCCTGGTCCTTCAGGCTTGACAGTCACCAATTGTGCGCGTAGCATACTTGCTGATCTATCAGACGTGCCCGATTTCCTTTGAATCCAACTAGCATGGCAAATCGTCTTAAGAAAATGAAGTTGGTGCAGCGTTGGCAAGGGGAGCTAGGGGCAAAAGGATGTGTATCGACCGGTCACCGGAACACCCTGAGACAGACAGGGCTGGTTGACATCTGAGTGAACTAAACACGGCCCTCGATCCCAAGAAAGGGAAGCTTGGGCACGGTTGCAAACCGAAACCTTTTCCAAAGTGATTTTGCCCACACCTTTTCGCAATCACCTGGCTAGGGTCAAACGTGTTTAATATCATGGGAAACAAGTAGATGACATTCCCGTTTTGGGGGTATCTTAAAACCTAAACTGGAGAAAGTGTGCATGCAGCAGGACATCACCCCACCCAAAGCTCAGCTTAGCTGGTCCAAGACCTGACCGTGCTAGTCCGGGATGGTTCCCCTATAGCTCTATAGGGATTGCTCTGACTATGGCCCGAAAAAGTCGAGCTTCCCGAGCCTCTGTCCAGCAATGGAAGTGGACAGACAGGCTCCCCAAAAAGACAAGTAGCTTTTCCCACATGTTCCTGTCCACGACCCCATTGTTGGAAGGGGGGCAATGCAATACCAGGGCACATCTCAGGAGCCCTATTCGACCCCAAACCCCCCCCAAAAAAAAACAGCGGCCAGGGGAGTGAAGGCGCTCTCTAATTCGGTAGTAGTTTTTGAGGGAATCCCCTTCAGAAAACAGTTGAAACAAATGTTTACCCACAGGGTTTACTAAATGGCCAATGGGCCTGGAAAACCGAAGGGTGAGCAACCTTTTGGAACTCTCAAAACAAGGAGCCAAACAAGGGGATGATCCGCAAAAGGGAGAAACACAATAACTTATCAGATCCGGTCGATTCGCCTCGCCCAGCTTTTCTCACCAGTTCCACGTGACTTCGCCGCACTTCCGCCATTTCCGCGACCGTCCAAAGCCGGAAGCCGGGCGCGGGGCGCCTGGGCCTTGCCTCGACCAACAAGTTGGGCAAGTTGGCCCGAAAGGCGGCCTGGAAGAAACGCCTACCCCGTCGGTCCCGTCAGGCAGGGGGGTGAGGGGTTGGTCGCTTCGTGGAAGAAACGCGGACCTGGTTGGTCACCTCAGGGAGAGGGGTGAGGGCTTGGTCTGGGACCCATGTACCCTCCCACCAACTAACATGGAACCTGACGTTCGGGGGCTCCTGGAAGACCATTTTCCTTTGAGTCAGGTTTCAGGTCAATTGGTGGGAGGGTACCCAATTCCATGTATCTGAATTGCTGGGTCTTACATGCATGTATCTGAATTCCGGGGTCACACATCTCTCCACCAATAAGGGGGTTGGGGGATGTCCATGGAAAACGCTACCACAACAAGCCAACCCCCCCCCCCCATGCGCTTTTGGCAGATCTTGGTGGATTCCGACCCTCGAAAGTGGATAGCATATTCCAAATGGGTTGGAATTGCGCCATCTGCTCTCACCCAACTGTCGATCTCCAAATGACCGTTTTAACGAAAGTGAAACTTGAAGCCATCATATTCCGAATATGTCTACAATTTTTGAAACAACGTATACTTGGTCAAGTTTCTCTCAACAGCAATCTGATATATATATATATATATATTTAATTGTATATATATATATTCATTTGAATCAACGTGAGCCCATTGAACAACTTGTTGATCCTATATCACATCTTTATTTCCTTCCTTCCAAATCCTGCAATCCTCGCACTACTCAGTACTCTTGGCTGGAAAATTCGGACCCCAGCAAAAGAAAACCTTATTTTTTTGGCCTGGTGAGTGGAAAACAAAGGGAACCCCCCGCCCAAAAAAAAAGGAGCTAATTCTGGGGAATTTTTCAGGGACCTTTTTGTACTTGTTCAGGGACCTGTTTCCCCGAACGAATTCTGGGGAAGTACTTTGCAGCGCATTTTCCGGGAAATCTGCCGAAAGTCTTGGGCCCAAAGGACTGTCTGTCGACCAAATCCGCGGTCTCGCTTCAAGCGACCCACAGGCTCTGCGCCAGCGGATTTGCGTGCGCTCCCAGGAAAAGGTTGTCCTTCAGGAGGTATTCCTCGGACCATCAGCTCAACCTTTGCCCTCCCTCCCTCCCTTTCTGCGACCCTCCCTCCCTTTCTGCGTCCCTCCCTCCCTCCCTTTCCGCGTTTTTCTGCGTCCCGCCCGCTGCCTCGTCTCCATAAAAATCAGCAAAGGCACGTAGAAGGAATCCCCTCGGCTGCCCAGCGAGATGCGATTGTCCGGCACTGCCTCGCGTCGAGTCAAAACGCACCGCTGCCGCTTTCCTGGCGATCCAGGAAGCGCGATTTGAACGGACGCTGATTTGACAAATGTTCCCCCAGGAAGTTCGATTCTCTCGGCGCGCAACGGCGAGTCCAATTTTTTTTCAGACAACTGGGGGGTTGGGCGTGGCAAAAGGCAGGTTTTGGGAGGTGCTGTAGTAAGTCTGTTGCTTCGGTACCCTCTGTCAAAGGATGTCTTTGAGTTGTTTCCTTTTTTGGCCGGGGCGCGATTTAGCAAAACTCACAATCAGTAAGAACCCCGAATGAAAGCTACATCGGGGTTTACTTGATACTTGCGTAGGCTGCGGAGCTTGCGATATATTTGAAGGTGCTCTCCCATGTCGTCTGTGCGACGTAGACGGATTTCAACCTAGTCGCGATGTGCATGCTTAGGGCCAGAATTGTTATGTCACCTTCCCTCTCCGCCGGTAGCCAGGTCAGCCAAGGCAGCCAGGGCACATACACGTCCCCGTTCTTCCTGGGCGTGGTCACATAAGGCGGCCAGATTGCAGTCTCATGTGTTCTTACAAATCACGCTAGGTGCTGGGTTGGTGTTAAAGAGCCCACTAGCTGTCATTCAAGCCTGAAGTGCTATGTTATGCAAAAAGGCTTTCCAGGCCCTGCAAATGAACATGGAAACCGATGAAGGGTGGCAGAGGACATCCCTCTCATGAGGCTTTTTTCGGGCTCATGGTTAATTTGCAGAGAGTACCTCTTCATTTCTGTTGGACACATGCATCTAGTGCAGATGCTTTGTTTCTTGGGGTAGGTTTGTCCAAGTAATGGCCCGTCCCTGCTAGGCTGCCAGGCTTGATGGTACTGCGCGTATGTTGCCGTCCGTGGAGACGGGAAGGTGTGCAAGTAACCATCTTCCTTTTCAAAGGGCCTCCTGCCAGGTTCTCTAATTCCCCACCGAAACTTTCAGGCACGATGGGGCTGACATTTGTGGAAGGCTGCGAGGTGTCCTTGTTGCTAACATGAAGTTGTTTGTTGGTATTGTTGTCAGGTCACCTACGTTACCAACATACCAGAAAGGCTGCAACGAGTCCCTCGCCCCGACTGGCATGCAAGCTCCCAGGACTCCTTTGGAAGTTTTGGGTCTATTTACAGAGAGGCTCTCTGGGAGCTTGCGTAAATCATTCCTCTGGCAAGCCAGGCCGAGCTTCCATGTTTGCCTGAGGGAGGGAAACCCTTTTGGGGTTCCCAGACCGCAGATTCGGTCTGGGGAAAAGAAAAGCAAAAGCTGCGAAGCTTCTTTTTCCTTCAGTCAGCCGAAGGATCTGGAACAGGGAGGGAAACCCTTTTAAAACCCAGGCCCAAGAAAAGCGAAAGGTGCGAAGCTTTGGATTTTCGACCGGTCAGCCGAAGGCTCTGGAGCAAAATGGCCACCAGACCTCTCTCCAAATTCGCGGAGGCGTTCAATACCTGCAGCACCTGCGCCACCGACGCTTGGCCGCTTCTCGCTCGGTGGCTCCCAGCGTCCAGGCGCTGGCTCCGGTGGTTCAGCTTGCCGAAGCGGTGGGGCTGGGTGGTGACATGGAGGGGGAAAAAAAACCTTGGAGCCTCTACAAAAGCCAGGGCTTCAAATCCAAAGCACCAATCCAAACCATCAACCAAGGGTTACTTGATATGTGGATAACAAACCAGCTGTAAAAACGAAGAGTGCGAAGATCTTTTTAAAGCGGGGGGGGGGCAAGCACGCCATGCAAAGGATCCTCAGAAGCATCACCAGCATTCACTGCAACATCGCGAGAAACGTGTATCGACCTGAAGGTCGCCTACCGCCATTCTATAATATCAAGAAGTGCACCAAAGAAATACCCTTGAAATGGACACCCGAAGAGGCTTGCTTGAGCTGGCGCCACTTGGCCACTTGGGACCCCAGCATGGCACAGCGCTCACACCGGCTCGACTGCATCATACCCACAGCCCATTTATAGTTCTACCTCGTCCCCTCGCCCACCTGCTTGACTGCGCACCATGCACGCGCAAGCCTGCTCAACTGCATGCACACATGGCAGCTTGCAAACAAAAGGTCCACACGCACATTGGCAGAAAGCTTAGCCACGCCATGCCAACCCGAATACAAGCGAAAGAACAGCGCCCTGCCTGATCTTGTTGCCGCGCGTGCTCGCAGTTGGAAGTCAGCAATGCTAGCATCTTCCATTCGACGGGAACGTAGATTTCCTCGGCCAGGAAGAAAGACATCATATCCGGAAATATTGCCACCAAAAGCCAATGGGAACCCAAAATCAGCATCAATCGAACTGCACGACCGATACGGGCCTACCAAAAACTGACGGCCTGGTCTTATTGCTTTTATCCATACACTTAGTGGAATTTGCCCACCCAGAGGCCCCTCAAACAGCCAGGTTTTGAAAACACCTCCGGGGTGAATGGAGGGGTCGGGTCTTCCATTGAAAGCCGAAGCCGACCGGCGCCTCTGGGCATGGCAAACCAGCTGCGCGTGGCCGCGTGGCCGCCGTCTCCAAAGTCAAGAGGGGCCAATGTTTCAGGGTGCTTAGTTCTCATAAGGTCCAAGCAAGTGACATGCTGAAGAATACCGCCAAAAGTGTGTGTTCTTTTTTAACGAACACCCAAAATAATTGTTGCAAACCTCTGCAAATGTTCGCCGAATTGTTTGATGGATCAAGCTTCAACAGAGTTTCCCTCTACGACTCCCCGAAGAGAAGAACCTGGTCCTCCCTTCAGGCAGGTGAGACCGAATGATTACGACTTCAAGCCCGGCAAAGGCGTATACCCAAAAAACACGAACATGATCCCCAACAACTGCTTGTTCACATGTCAAATTCCCAAGTACTGTCCAAAAAGCAGTTCTTGGGCTGTGCTGGAGGGCGTTTTTCTGGACTTATTTACTTTCTGCTGGGACGGTTCCTTATGACGCTTTAAGCGTCCCATGAACCTTGAAGTGGCGCACTGCCGTAAAATTTCCTTGCAGCAAGCATGAAACCTTGTCAGACCATCAATGCGACACAGGCAAACGCATGCGCGTGGTGCTGAAAACTTTGTCGGTAAGCCACGGTCATGTCTCGCGTAGGAGCTCTTAGATTGGGTGTAAAGCCGGGCCGATGGCCCAAATCTAGTAACCACAAGTACCAGGCAATACTAAGCTGCAGCCCTAGTATTAGGGTGTTCTCCGAATCAGTTCATTCGTTAACTCACATTTTCCAGTGCAAGTGAAAACTCGCGCCTTTCAGTTGAATTGACAAGCTCAAAATCTAAGGGTTGATTAACATACCCCTTTTACATGTTTTTTTTTGCAGGAATACTTGGTGGTTATAACAGTGCCTTGATCGATTCTATTCAAAGTCATGGCCGAGGACAGCGGAAACCTGCTGGCAGCCCTTTTGAAGTATTACACCAACTACATCCGAATCCCCAGCGGGATATGCTGAATTGGGGGGAGGGCCAGGGGCGCTGCTTATTATTCACATATTACATATAAACACATCGCGGCCGTGAGTAAAAAATGGATTTGACTATGGCACATCTGCTTGAGTTGAAATATGGGCGCCCCCAGAAAATTATGTGCTTCCGTTTTTTCCTTTTGGCTCCCTTTCAACCAAGGTGGAAAGGGCTCTGTCACACACACCCAAAGCCCGAAAACATAGCATGTGTGGTGGAGATCTCGGACTATGCAACTGGAAAGCCCCCCCCCCCAAAAAAAAAGACGGGCGATTCGCGAGTTGGAGTACCGAGCGTCCGCCAAGGACAAGAAGCCCGCCAGGTCAGTAGCCTGTCCAGACCTTGGCCAGACCCATCAGCTGCAAAACAAAGGAAAACACTTCTTTTCAATCAAGGAAACCAAGGGGTTCAAAACGGGATCCCGAATCCCGGAGGCGGCCTTGGGGCCATCGGGGCACCGCCACAACCTGACAGTTTGGACCTGGAACTCGGTGACTAGGTGATGACCTTTTCTTGCTGGTATTCGGTAGGGAATGTGGGAATGAACCCAAAAAAACCCAAACGAAACCATGAAGGAGTGGTTTTAGGGCTCATTCTCATGAAGGATAGTGTAATGTGATCACCTTTTGGGTTGCCATGACAATGGGAATCGAACGTGCAGAAAGCCAAAAAGTCATTTCAGGTCGATTCGCTGTAAATAACTGAGGAAGGAAAACCCAACATGGGAAATCCCAAAGGTCATGTCGATCGGTCGATTCGCTTTGAACAACTGAGCAACACAAGGAAACGAGAGCTCCCATTTGGCCATTAGGATTTGGGCTTCAATTTTTGAACGACCCCGTCTGCAACTGTTTGCTAAGATTTGCGATTTGCAGGTTGAGGGGGCGCCTGCTTTGGCCTATAAGGACCAAGGTTCAAATCCAAGCTAATGAACATCACAAACTGAAGGTAAATCGAAGAAGAGCAACAGGAAATGCCAAAAGCAAATGCCCTCCGCAAACAAACGCTGAGGGTTCATATTAGCACGAAGATCTTTCAGGGGGTACTGTTCAGGTGCGAAACCATCCAAAAAAAAGAAAGTGAACTCTTCGGGGAAGAGCAGCTCCTGGACTCCTACCCTGTCCGACCGTCACTTCCGATCGAGTGGATGGGGAAAACAAATCTGATCTGTTTGTTTAAGGCAACTCTGTCGCCCAAACCAAGGGCAAGCTCTCACAACAACCTGCTTAGGAGCTGGCAACATTTTGGTTACCGCTGAATTGGTCTTCCCAAAAAAACACAACTAGGTCCCCCAGTAGAGGGGAAAGAAAAAGGGTACCCTTTTTTCCTGTAGCCTTTTTTAGTGTGGGAACCCTCCCCCAAAAAAGAAACGGTAAAAGGGCACTACTGGGGGACCTAGAGGTCCATGAACTCAGGGAGTATCAAGCTGGACTCCCGCGCCGTCAATCGCTTGCCGGATTTGCGGGGGAACCAAGCACTTGAGGTCCCAGGGGAGGAGTTGCGGGGGGGGGGGGGGGGGGCCAACCGCTCCGAATATAACGCTACTACCGTACCCGAAAAAAAGAATCTCACTTTGGCTAGGTTTGCACACCCTGCCAGAGACGAATTGGAGAGAATGGTTCCTATCTGGTGACATCGCCTTGAACCGTTCAAGAAAGGCTGGATGTTTAGGACATCGAACAGGGATCTCCACAATGCCCCTTCAAAAACTTCTCCAACCGGGTATGTTTCATCAGTTTGCTCCTGTTGTTTTAGCTGGGAATCTCTTAGATTGAACGGAACGGAAAAGGGACATGGAGCACTTGCATCAATTTCAAAGAGCAATCTAGATAGGAATGGATGCCTTCCCCCAAAATTGATGGTTTGCTATTTGTCTCACCAAATGACAGAGACATGTTACTAAAACGTTGAAGCTGCCAAAGTGTCCTTTGGGCACTACTCTTGCAATGAAAAGTTGATAAACGCTGCGTTGATGGAGCTGCAGCTGCCAAAGTGCGCTTCGCTTGCTACATGTGTGGTGAACAAATGAGACTTTTCGAGCTGCTGTGAAATACAGTACAATAACTTGAAAAAGGAGTAGGTTCTGTTAAGATTGATGGTTTGACTTTCTCGGAATAAGATTCGGAGACACCCAGATGCTCTGAAGTGGCTTCCATGCAACTTACGAAACGCAGGCCCATAGTCTGGGGTATCTGCTTTGAAACGCACACAATTCAGACCCTGGGGGGGAGTGCATATGAGTCACAATCAAAACCTGGTATTTATATGGTCTACCCCAGAACCATGTAGAGAATTAAGAAGGCGGCGGCCACACCCATTTATGGTTGGGACTGTCCCTTACTAACCTTCAGCTACCCGGGTTTCAATTGTGACGCATATAACGATACTTATATATTATATACATATATGATTTGTATACATATATATATATATACATGTATACATGTAGATATGTATATAAATACATGTATATGTATATGTGCTATATGTTTGGAACAGCCCTAGTTCAAGTGAGTCACTGCAGGTTCACATCGGACAAGGGCAGGGTCACCTCCTTGGTCTTCTCCTTCTCCGCCAGCTGCTGCGAAAGATCTTCCACCTCCGTCTCCACCTCCGCATCCTCCGACCGCCGAGCCGCCGCGGATCGAGCGGCTCGACTCGGTAGCACTCCCCAGATTTCCCCTGAAAACACAACATAGGGACCCCGGTCGTAACGGCAGTGGCAGCTTCCCCCCGTTGTTTGGTGGCTTGGAGCCGAATCGGTGGTTTGGGGGGTAAACCCCATAACCCTCTACAAGATCCAGGGGTTGAAATCCCCAAACCACCAATTAGAGGGAAGCTGAGTGATGCCCAAAGGACCTAGAAACGAACGAATTAGAAGGTTCGCCTGGGCCACAACTGAACATGGACCAAGGGGAACCCGAAATTCTGAAAGGTCATTTCAGGTCGATTCGCTTGGAGCAAGTGAGCACTAGAATGGCCTTATCAACAAAAAACTACATTTGGGTGTCCTTCTTTCGGAAAAAGGAACCCCCCCCAAAAAAAATGGCTCCGTATATGTTGCTTTCCGGTTCTTTTTTTCACGCCGCAAACGCGGCGAGGACTCCTCCCCTTTTTTGCTCAGGCGCGTAGGTCCCAAGCTCCGAGAGCGGCTCCTCCTGTTCGGGGCGCGGGTCGGCGGGTCGGATCGGAGGGCTGCCCATGAGAAGCAGAGGCCCCGGATGTCGTAAGAACGCGCGTCATCAGTTCCGGCCGTTTGCATTTCCAGCGCCTTGCGCAGGGCAGGCCTTGGGAGGGGGGGGGGTTAGGAGGGAAGGGGGATGCGGGGGGGGGGGGGAAGAGCAGAAGGGCGGGGCGGGGGGAAGGGGAGGGGTGAAACAGGCTCAGGTGGGGGAAAGACTCTCTTGAACAAAAAGGGTCCCCCATTTCCAGGTAGGTTTTGGAGGTGAGGTTTTATACCACTTATATTACCCAGGACTTTCTCGAGCTCGTTTACCCCGGTCTTGCAAACGGCCTGGTTTTGTTGCGGTGTTCGGATTGTGACCAAGTTTTGACGATGTAAATCGAGCGCAGGCAGCAAATGACAGCAAGCACTTCCAAGTCTCAGAGCCGTTTCTTGCTGGTGCGATAAGTAGGCAATGAAGAACTGACCCTTATAAACCTGGGTTCATTCCCATTCCCTACTTATCGCACCGGCGAGGTTTCCGGGAATCCATCTAAGGGAATGAAAGGTCCGTGAGCCCGGCCAGGAATGGAATGATACGCCCGAGCTCGGCCAGATTTTCCCTTCGTTTCTTTTTTCTACAGTTCCATGCTGAAGGGTTCTGCAACTCTTGCCAAAATAAGAATTGCAATCACTAACTTGCAATGCTGTGGCTGGAGAACCACGCCGGGGGTCTAGTTGGGATTGGTGGTTTACGAACCAGTATCAACTGGATTTATTCATCCCAGCTGGTGCAGGATTTCCTCCACCAGCAAAAGGGGCCCAGTCACTTTCGATGTTCTACCCATTGCAGCTTTGGCCCCGAAATTCTCTAATTCTAGTCCATTTATCCGGCCAGAAGTAAATTTCGCTTCACAAGAGATGCGATTCCCGAACATGAGCTCAGCAAAAATGTCCCCTCGCTGAGCTCGTTGTCTTGCTGGTGCTCTGTAGGGAATGCGGGAATGAACCTGGGGATTCCCTTAAAGGAAACCAGAAGGCTGGTTGCAGGGGTCATTCTCTCATTCCCTGAGCACCAGCAAGTTGTAAGATGCCCATGTTCGGAACAATGTCCTCGGCAAAGACTTGTTGCAGGAAGTGCTTGGCACTGTTCAGCCACCGCCGAAACTGCGAGGCGGAAGGTGGCGAGGCGGAAGGTCGCTCCGGCGCCTGAAGCCAAATCGGACAGCATCCAATGTCCGTATTTGGTTTGTCTTGAAATAGGGCTCCCCTTTTTAATTGAATGGCATTAAAAGGAAAACAGGAAACTAACTACCTTTAGGGGGGGGGGGGGTAATTTTGAGAAATACCTTCCTGTAGGAATGAAATTTAGGGATCCTACATTGCCAGCCCAAATGTTCGTGTCTCTATAAACCTCGGTGCTTTTGGCTTTTCACCAAGCAAGTAATGCCTAGATCATGTTGAGCTTCCCAAGCCCATTTGGAGACAACCCATACTCCTTCCTGGGTGTTCTCCTGCTTGGTTTTAGCACAACCCGCAAAGGGTACACACAGAAAAAAATGGCCAGATCACCCCGACGGTGAAGTTCGTATTAGCCCAAGACCCCTGTTGGTGGTGTGTGCGTGTGGCTTGCTGTTCCTGCAGAATTTCCTGTTGGTTCAATCTTCTCGAGAGCACCTTGGGCGTTGCTTCCACCAAGGCGTGCCATGCTCCCCTTTGGCTCTTCCTGAGCCTTGCACGGAGGGGAAACCATGGAACTGGGCCGCATCAACGGATTCCGTTCAAGTTCCCAACAACGCACCTCAAATCATTGGCTGCCAAAATGCCAAGTTCGCCGGGCATGAAAGCAAACCAAGGTTTTGTACTGGGTTCCCATCGCCTATTTCCGTTAAAAACACATGTTGGGTAAGTGAAGCGATAAATCTCTTACTGGTTCTCAGCGTGAACGAATCCGCCGACGTTGTTCGGCGTGTCGGATATCTAAGAGAGGACTATTGGATACCTAAGAGAGGATAGAGGATAACCCCCCCCTTAGTCCCCCCCCGGGACAGGTCAAATACGCATGGTTTTTCGGTCGCCACCCCCCCCCCCCTCCCGTAAGAGGGAAGATCATACCCTATGTGTCGTTCAGGCTGGCTCCAGCTTTGAGTGAATTGTTGAAGTGAAATTATAATGGTTTTGCAATTATTGCAATTATTGGAATTGAATTCCAATAATTACAATAATTGCAATAATTTCAGGTCCTGGATTTTGCAATTATTGCAATTATTGGAATTGAATTCCAACAATTATTGGAATTGAATTCCAACAATTCCAATAATTGCAATAATTTCAGGTCCCGGATTTTGCAATTATTGCAATTGGAATTGAATTCCAATCATTGCAATAATTGCAATAATTTCAGGTCCCGGATTTTGCAATTATTGGAATTAGTCGGACCGGCTTTGAGGCCAAATCTGGGATCAATTAATTATTGCAATTATTGCAATTATTGCAATTATTGCAATTACTGGAATTGAATTCCAATAATTGCAATAATTGCAATAATTTCAGGTCCCGGATTTTGCAATTATTGCAATTATTGGAATTGAATTCCAATAATTACAATAATTGCAATATTCGGAGGTCCCGGATTTTGCAATTATTGCAATTATTGGAATTGAATTCCAATAATTGCAATAATTGCAATATTCGGAGGTCTCGGATTTTGTAATTATTGCAATTATTGGAAGTATTCGGCCCGGCTTTGAGGCCAATTCTGGGATCA
>CAUJNA010001213.1:675000-705011 GCA_963377175.1 Effrenium voratum | reverse complement strand
AATTGGAGGTCCCGGATTTTGCAATTATTGCAATTATTGGAATTCAATTCCAATAATTGCAATAATTGCAATAATTTCAGGTCCCGGATTTTGCAATTATTGCAATTATTGGAATTCAATTCCAATAATTGCAATAATTGCAATAATTTCAGGTCCCGGATTTTGCAATTATTGCAATTATTGGAATTGAATTCCAATATTTGCAATCATTGCAATAATTGCAATAATTAATTGATCCCAGATTTGGCCTCAAAGCCGGGCCAACTAATTCCAATAATTGCAATAATTGCAAAATCCGGGACCTCCGAATATTGCAATTATTGCAATTATTGGAATTCAATTCGAATAATTGCAATAATTGCAATAATTGCAATAATTAATTGATCCCAGATTTGGCCTCAAAGCCGGTCCGACTAATTCCAATAGTTGCAAAATCCGGGACCTGAAAATATTGCAATTATTGCATTATTGGAATTCAATTCCAATAATTGCAATAATTGCAAAATCCGGGACCTGAAATTATTGCAATTATTGCAATTATTGGAATTGAATTCCAATAAATGCAATAATTGCAAAATCTGGGACCTGAAATTATTGATTGTAATTATTGGAATTGAATTCCAATAATTGCAATAATTGCAAAATCCGGGACCTCCAAATATTGCAATTATTGCAATTATTGGAATTCAATTCCAATAATTGCAATAATTGCAAAAGCCGGGACCTCCAAATATTGCAATTATTGCAATTATTGGAATTCAATTCCAATAATTGCAAAATCCGGGACCTCCGAATATTGCAATTATTGCAATTATTGGAATTCAATTCCAATAATTGCAAAATCAATAATTGCAATATTGCAATTGCAATAATTGCAATAATTGCAATAATTGCAATAATTGATCCCAGATTTGGCCTCAAAGCCGGGCCGACTAATTCCAATAATTGCAAAATCCGGGACCTCCAAATATTGCAAATATTGCAATTATTGGAATTGAATTCCAATAATTGCAATAATTGCAAAATCTGGGACCTGAAATTATTGCAATTATTGCAATTATTGGAATTCAATTCCAATAATTGCAATAATTGCAAAATCCGGGACCTCCGAATATTTCAATTATTGCAATTATTGGAATTCAATTCCACTATTTGCAATAATTCCAAAATCCGGGACCTTCAAATATTACAATTATTGCAATCATTGGAGTTGAATTCCAATACTTCCATTGTAGATATGAATTGATCCCAGATTTGGCCCCAATCCAGGCCAACTAATTCCAATATTTGCAACAATTGCAACTGACTTTCAATAATTGCAATAATTAATTGCAAAATCCGGGACCCCCAACTATTGCAATTTTTGGAGTTATTGGAATTCACCTTGGAAGAATTTGAGTACTTTGAAAAAGCAAAAGCAAAACACGTATAATAAGTATAAGATCTTGAATTCCTCAAGAAGTACACGATCCTTTAAGAATAGTTAGAATAATTTGAGTAGATAGGAATAATTGGAACACACACATGACTCTGGAATTGGAATTCCTCAAAAGGCGCGCGTCACCCGTCCCTTTGGGAATACATAGAAGGAAGAACATAATTGGGATCATGGGAGCAACCATTAATCTGAAATTCCCCAGAAGGGACCCGTGCCGTTGGGAACACAGAAGAGCCTGGAAATCCACAAAAACAAGTTACAAGAAGCATGAATCTAGTTTCCCCAAAAGGCACCCTTCGCACCCTTTCTTTAAGAAGAAATCAATAAATTTGAATAACTAGGGAAGTAGAATGATTAGCGCAACATGAATCTGGACTTCCCCAAATGGCACCCGGCCAATTGAAAGTATCCAGAACCATTAGAATTGTTCGAGTTGTTTGAATGATTCGAATAACTTTATCAAATATGTATGCTGGATTTCCCAAAAAGGTACCCCTCTTTGGAACAAGTTAGAGAATGATTATTGTTGTAAAAAGTAGAATAACTAGAGCAAATTTGAATCTGAAACTCCACAAAAGGCAACCGTCCCTTTGGGAAGAAGACGAAGGATGATTAGAAAACACATGATTCTGGAATTCGCCAACTGCTCCCGTCCCTTGGTGAAAGACTGGCCTGGAATTCCAAAAAAAGCGCCCGTCCCTTTGGGAGTGGTCCGCATACTTAGAGCAATTAAAAGACTTAGAATGATTAGAACAAACATGAATCTGCAAGTCCCCAAAAGCACCTGCCCCTTTGGGAATAATGAGAATAATTAACTAGACGAGTTCGGAATAAGTAGAATAATTTGCGCAACACAATCTTCAATTCCCCAAAGGCACCCGTCCCTTTGGGAATAACAATTATATTTAGAAGACTGATGATACGTAGACTGTTTAGCAAACAGGTCTCTTCAATTCCCCAAAAGACGCCTGTCCCTTTGGGAGTGGTTCGAATACTTAGAGCAATGCAAAGACGTAGAATGATGAGAACAAGCATGAATCTGGAAGTCCCCAAGAGGCACCCGTTGGGAGTAATGAGAAGAATTAATTGGAAGAGTTATGAGAAGTATTATTATTTGCAAAATCAATCTTTAATTCCCCAAACGCACCCGTCCCTTTGAGACTAGCATTTGTATTTAGAGGACGGTTTACAAGTAGAATACTTAGCACACAGGACTTTTGAATTCCCCAAACGGCACCCGTCCCTTTGGGGGTGGATCGAATACTTAGAGCAATTATAAGACGCACAATGATTAGCGCAAACATAAATTTGGAATTCCACCAATGTAACAGTCACCCGTCCATTTCAAAATAAAGAGAAACCTAATTAGAAGAGGTATGCTAAGTAGTATAATTTGCACAACAGCCATCTTCAATTCCACAAAGGCACCCGCCCCTTCAGGAAAAACAATTATATTTAGAAGACTGATGATAAGTAGAACAATTAGCACAGAGGACTCTTGAATTCCCAACAAGCCACCCGCCTCTTTGGCAGTGGTTGGAATACTTAGAGCAAGTCTAAGAAATAAAATGATTAGAAAATTGACTTCCCAAAAGACACCCGTCCCTTTGGGAAGAATGATAAGAACGAATTAGAAGAGTTATGATAAGTATAATAATTTACAAAACAACCAGCAAACATGAATATTATTGAATTCCCCCAAGTCATCCCTTTGGAACTCATGAGAGAATACTTAGAAGAGGTGTGCTAAGTAGTATAATTTGCAAAAACAATCTTCAATTCCCCAAAGGCACCCGTCCCTCTGGGAATAACAATTATGATTAGAAGACTGATGATAATTAGCAAACAGGACTCTTGAATTCCCAAAAAGGCACCCGCCCCTTTGGCAGTGGTTCGAACACTGAGAACAAGTATAAGACACACAATGTTTAGAACAACAATTAATTTGGACTTCCCCAAGAGTGACCCGTCCCTTGGGAGAAGAACTAGAAGAGTTATGATAAGCAGAGTAGTTAGCAAACATGAATATTCCATCCCGAGAGGCACCCGTCCCTTTGGGAAAACAAGTGCACTTAGAGACTGATGACAAGTAGAACAATTAGCACAGAGGACTCTTGAATTCCCAAAAAGGCGCCCGTCCCTTTGGGAGTGGTTCGAAGACTTAGAGCAAGTCTAAGAAATACATAATTAGAACAAACAATATTTGAATTCCCCAAAAGTCACCCGTCCCTGTGGGAAGAATGATGAGAATGAATTAGAAGAGTTATGATAAGTAGAATAATTTACAAAAACAACCAGCAAACATGAATATTGAATTCCCCAAAGTCATCCCTTTGGAACTCATGAGAAAAACTAGTTGGAAGAGGTCACAACTATAATTAGAACACTGATGAGAAGTACAGCAATTAGCACAGAGGACTCTTGAATTCCCAAAAAGGCACCCGTCCCTTTGGGAGTGGTTCGAATACTTAGGGCAAGTCTACGAAATACAATCAATAGAACAAACAATATTTGGATTTCCCCAAAAGTCACCCGTCCCTTTGGGCAGAATGATAAGAATGAATTAGAAGAGTAATGATATGTAGAATACAAAAACAACCAGCAAACATGAATATTGAATTCCCCAAAGTCATCCCTTTGGAACTCATGAGAAAACTAGTTGGAAGAGGTATGCTAAGTAGTATAATTTGCAAACACAATCTTCAATTCCCCAAAGGCGCCCGTCCCTTTGGGAATAACAATTATAATTGGAAGCCTGATGTTAAGTAGAACAGTTAGCACAGAGGGCTCTTGAATTCCCAAAAAGGCACCCGTCCCTTTGGGAGTGGTTCGAAGACTTAGAGCAAGTCTAAGAAATACATGATTAGAACAAACAATAACTGGAATTCCCCAAAAGTCACCCGTCCCTTTGGGAAGAATGATAAGAATGAATTAGAAGAGTTCTGATAAGTAGAATACTTTACAAAAACAACCAGCAAACATGGGTATTGAATTCCCCAAAGTCACCCCTTTGGAACTCATGAGAAAACTAGTTGGAAGAGGTATGCTAAGTAGTATAATTTGCAAAACCAATCTTCAATTCCCAAAGGAACCCGTCCCTTTGGGAATAACAAAGCAGGCACCCGTCCCTTTGCCAGTGGTTCGAAGACTTAGAGCAAGTCTAAGAAAAAATGATTAGAACAAAAGAGAATTTTGAATCCCCCCCTGGGGAAGAGTGATAAGAATGAATTAGAAGAGGAGTGATAAGTAGAATAATCTACAAAAACAACCAGCAAACATGAATACTGAATTTCCCAAGTCACCCGTCCCACTTTGGAACTCATGAAGAAAAGATAGAAGATGCATGCTAAGTAGTATAATTTGCAAAAACAATCTTCAATTCCCCAAAGGCACCGTCCCTTTGGGAATAACAATTACAATTGGAAGACTGATGATAAGTAGAACAGTTAGCTCAGAGGACTCTTGAACTCCAAAAAAGGCACCCGTCCCTTTGGCAGTGGTTCGAATACTTAGAGCAAGTCTAAGAAATAAACTGATTAAAACAAACAATATTTGAATTCCCCAAAAGTCACCCGTCCCTTTGGGAAGAATGGTAAGAATGAATTAGAAGAGTTATGATAAGTAGAATAATTTTCAATAACGACCAGCAAACATGAATATTGAATTCCCCAAAGTCATCACTTTGGAACTCATGAGAAAACTAGTTGGAAGAGGTATGCTAAGTAGTATAATTTGCAAAACCAATCTGCAATTCCACAAAGGCGCCCGTCCCTTTGGGAAAAACAATTATAATTAGAAGACTGATGATAAGTAGAACAATTAGCACAGAGGACTCTTGAATTCCCAAAAAGGCACCCGTCCCTTTCGCAGTGGTTCGAATACTTAGAGCAAGTCTAAGAAATGAACTGATTAGAACAAACAATATTTGAATTCCCCAAAAGTCACCCGTCCCTTTGGGCAGAATGGTAAGAATGAATTAGAAGAGTTATGATAAGTAGAATAGTTTACAAAAGCAACCAGCAAACATGAATATTGAATTCCCCAAAGTCATCCCTTTGGAACTCATGACAAAAACAATTACAAGAGGTTTGCTAAGTAGTATAATTTGCAAAAACAATCTTCAATTCCCCAAAGGCACCGTCCCTTTGGGAATAACAATTACAATTGGAAGACTGATGATAAGTAGAACAGTTAGCGCAGAGGACTCTTGAATTCCAAAAAAGGCACCCGTCCCTTTGGCAGTGGTTCGAATACTTAGAGCAAGTCTAAGAAATAAAATGATTAAAACAAACAATATTTGAATTCCCCAAAAGTCACCCGTCCCTTTGGGAAGAATGATAAGAATGAATTCGAAGACTGATGATAAGTAGAATACTTAGCAAACAGGACTTAGTTGTGCACCTGTGGCCTTTGTCAGTCTCCTGACATCGAACCTAGCTGCACGCCTGTGCCCTGTGTTAGGCCACGGACAATATTACTTAGCTGCGTGCTTGCATTTCTTTTGCTGGTCATGAAATTGAAATTGAAACATGCACACGAGAAAATAACACACATGTTTGAACCAAGTGTCTATTTATTCAGCAGTATCCTTGTGCATGGTAAGCGCATATTATCTCTGTAGCACCATGTGGGAATAGAGTTTTGGTGTGAGTGTGTGTGCATGAGCATGTAACATGAAGTGGTGCTCAAATGCAAAAAAACGCGCGGCGACGCATAGGACTCATTCTTCCCTGCCACCCCCCCCCTCCCCCGCCTACCGCGCGGCAATTTGATGACGTTCCACTAAACGTAGTCTTCGGGGAGCCGGTGTCGCAAAACAGGGGGTCCCAGGCTCGATTCCCCCTGCCGGCTCTTTGCTGGTTTGCGGTTCCTGCCTCCTTTTCCCGAAAATCTGGAAAAACTCTGTGTTTTTGGACGTCCTAATTGCGAAAACGCGAAATGCAAGGAAGTGCAAGGAAATCAGGAGAGGAAATAGGAAGTCGACATGACAGGAAAGCAGCGGGAAATGAAAGGGAAACAAAGGGGAACTGAAAGGGACATGCACGGGACAGAAATGAAAACAAGGGGAGTGCAGGGGGAATGAGAGGGAAACGAAGAACAAGGACACCAATCGGCACAACGGGAGATGTAGGGAAATGACTCGCAACGAAAGAACGGAACATACATGGAAAGTGAAGCGGACATACCGAGAAAATGTCAGGGACCTGAAGGGGGAGTTGCAAGGCATGAAAGGGACATGACCAGGACATCATAGGAAACGTGAAAAGGACATGGAGGGGAAATCAACAAAAAAGCCAGTTCATGAAGGGGCAGTACCCGGACATCGAGGCAACTCAGGGGGGACGTGACGCTGCAATGCAGAGAGAGAGAGGAGGGAGGGAGAGAGAGAGAGAGAGAGAGAGAGAGAGAGAGAGAGAGACAAAGAGAGAGAGAGAGAGAGCGAGAGAGAGAGAGAGACACAGAGAGTGAGACAGAGAGAGAGAGAGACAGAGACAGAGCCAGAGACAGAGCCAGAATCAGAGAAATAGAGAAAGAGACAGACAGAGAGAGAGAGAGAGACAGAGAGAGAGAGAGACAGAAAGAGAGAGACTGAGAAAGAGAGACACAGAAAGACAGAGAGAGAGAGAGAGAGAGAGAGACAGAGAGAAAGAGCGAGAAAGTGAGAGAGTAGAGAGGTTCGAGTTGGGGTACCCTTTTTCTGTGGAGGGGCGTGGACAGGAAGGAGACAGGGAGACAGAAAGACACAGACAAACAGAGAGAGTGAGAGAGAGAGAGCGAGAGAGAGAGAGAGAGAGAGAGAGAGAGAGAGAGAGAGAGAGAGAGAGAGAGAGAGAGAGAGACAGAGAGAGGGAGATTGAGGAGAGACAGGCTTGGGGGGATGGGGAGGATGGGGAGCAGAGGGAGGGAGAGAGGACGACAGAACACACGAGGGAGACGGAGGAAAGGGAGAGGACAATGTCGGCGGACTGAGCCGGAGGCTCTAAAGTTTCAAGGGTTTGGGCAATGGTTCCGCGGGGATTCCCTAGGAAGCCACAAGTTGGATAGTTCAGTTTGGGGTGTTCCAACTACCTAATTCCCTCCACACACTTGCCCAACCGCTTGCCAAAAGAACCCAAAACAAAGCTGAACCTCTTGCAAACTAGAATCCGTTTCCCTCTCAGTGACTGGATTGGTGGCTTGTTTGGGTGGTGTCCCACTTGCCCTCTCCAAAATTGGGTTCAACTCCAAAGTGAGAAGCGCCAACTGGCTGCGCGAATCCGCACCTTGGGCCCGTCGGAAGGGAAGGCATGGGCCAAGCGCGTCGCGAGGTCCGCGGCCTTGCGCAGCAGCCCGCTCCGCTGAGAAAACACCTCGGCCGTCGCTTCGGATTTTCGTCCCATGGCGCGTGCCTCAAAAAAGGGCGCTTCGTAGGGGCGAAGTAAGGATCAGACCACGAATTATGAAACACAAATGGGGTTGAAAGAAGAAACACGGGCAGGGTCCAATGCCATAATGCTGACCCCATATTTCTCCACCAGTCGACCCCAGTCGACTAATACCGGGGGATACCCTTCAGCCCTTTGCCGACAGCCGCGACAGAGCTCGCGGCTATGAGCCTCAAGGCAATGATCAACAGGCAAGGGCATCGGGTCTTTGGAACCCCTGTGAACTCAGCCAACCCAAGTACGGTGCGTTTGTATTCCCATCATGTTGGTGTCCTTTTCTGGGTGAAATGTGGGAAATCAGACCACTTTCGGAAGGAAACACCCCCCTGTCAATAAGCTGGGGTCGATTTGCATGGGGTCAAGATTAATGGGAATACCACGGGGCTTTCAAAAGAAAGGGTTTCTGGGACAATATAGGTTGGGGGAGGGGGGGGGCTCAAAAAACCACATGCTTGGCATGATTACATGGCAATAGTATAGACTTTAGCCCCTTACGTTGTCCTCCCACCAAACATGTTTTTCAAGGCGGATATTTGGGTGTCTCTCAAAATAGGGCACCCAAACATGGTTGGCTTCCTTGTCACCAACTGACAGAACCCAGCTTGCACGGACCATTTCCCCAAAGGGACCGTCAACCTCTTCGCATTGATAGCCCCTCTCTTGTGGTCCATGACAGTCCCAGCGCATGCCCCAAGCATGTTTGCTAGGTCCTCCAGTAGAGAGGTTAGAATAACCCTTTGTTCTGTAGTCTATTTCAGTAGGGAAACCCTCCCCCAAAAAGGGTGTAGAAGTTGGCACTACTGGGGGACCTAGTTTGCGAGTAAACCAAGCACACGAACAGCCACACAGCCATAGCAGTGCGGCAAATAGAGTCTCTTGTCTCTCATGGTCGCCCAAGGATCCGCCAAGCCCAAAAGCTGAGCAAAAGGCCCAGTAAAGCCATGTGGGGGCTATCCTTTTTCTGAGGGAACAGTGTTTTCCGGGTTTTGAAGGAAACGAAACCAGCAAAACGGCAATTGAAGCCATTTTTACAACCCCATTGGTTTCTTTCTCATTTCAAGCTCAAGACACGTAGGCCGACAAAAGGCCCCCGAGGTGGCGGATGGAGGTCTCAAAGTAGTTCACGTTCAGGTCCTCCACGCACAAACGAAAGGCTACACCCTGCCTCTTGTGTCATTTGGTCTTTCCCAAAAACGTGTTTTTTGTTTTAAAACGCTTTTAAGGGGCCCTTCTTCAGGGCTTGCCTTTTGCGCTGACATGAACAGCCTCCCTTGAAAAGGGTGTTTACACCAGGGAGGCTGCTGATTACAAACAATGGAAAAAAACAAAACATGCCCAGGCCCTGCTTCTTGTGTTCCTCACTTCCGGTTGAGTGGATGAGCAAAACAAGTAGCTTAGTTTTTTTAGTGCCACTAAAAGTTGTTTTTAGTTGATTAAAGTCCAAGAGGCTAATTCTAGGGAAACAAGTGTCCACCTTTTGTTGGTTGAATTTGTAGTCTCAACTCAACTACCAAAACAAGGTGGTTGGGTGTAAAGTTTGTAGTTGGTTGTTGGTTATGAGGTTGTCGGTAAAGCAGTAGTTTTGTTCTCCGGCAGTTGATGTATTGAGGCCTTTTTGCAATTGAATGGGTATGCGGGGATCCCATGTCATATGTGCGGCGGTCAAAACATGTGTTGTGGTTGGCTGTCATGGCTGGCTGGGGTGTCGCTCTTCAAGGCCCCCTGTCGCTACACACAGCGCCAGCTCATTTCTCGCATCTCGGCTGGAAGGTCTCAGCTTTTCAGCACCACATGAGGCTTGCCTCAACCTCCTTCCTTTCATGCCTTTTCCCCATGGGCTACTGCGGAAGAGATGGTAGTGCTTGCTCGACACACGGGACGGTCACTTCCCGCCGGCTCCTCTACGTCAAGGACATGCTCCTAGCTTTGTGGTACAAGTGTAGCACTCGAAGTACACGTCCGCAGCCCCAGATTGAAAATCGCAGCTTTGTAGTACAAGTGTAGCACGCGAAGTACACGTCTGCAGCCCCAGCTTGAAAATCGCAACTTTGTAGTACAAGTGTAGTACGCGAAGGGGCAACTGCCTACCTGAAGGGATTTTGGGTGTCGCTCCATAATCTGAAAGGTGTCGCTTTGGGTGTCGCTACGGGTGCCGGATTTTTTCCCAGGGGCTGCCGGAACCTTACTTCAAAAGCACGGTGCCTCTTTTTTGCTTGCATCGTCGCCTGTCCCCGCCAAGGCGACGGAGCACCTCTTAAACTGGAACGCTCAAACTGCCAAGACGAGATCCTTCAAACCTGTCTTGCGTCGCAGCCGGGACTTAGACTTCCACGATTTCAGCACGTACTTCCGTTCCCATGCAAGTAAAAAGGTACTTACAAACATGTTTCATGGGGACTTACATACATGCAAGCCCTAAACAGGGGTGTCGCTACTCAAGGCCCCCTGTCGCTACACACATGTTTTTCAAAAAACAGTTATGTCACGGCGGCCGCAATGAAGACCTCTACATAACGTGTTTTGACCCTTGCACATATGGTGATTTTCCGCTTGGCCTCCTTTTACAGCCACTCCAAAAAAATACCCCCCAACTCACGCGCAAAAACGACACCCTTGGGGGGGGGGGGGTTCTGGGGTTCTGGCGTTTGGTTTGACCTGAAAGCCCCGAAATCTGCGGCCATGTGACCTCAAATCTTGGCTGGAAAAATCGGGCCCCGGCAAAAGACATGTGATCTCTTTTTTGCCTGGCTAGTGGAAAACACAAAGAACACCAAAAAAGATCAAACAAATAAAGAGGGGAACGAACTACTCCGACTTCCGGGGCCTCTAGGCAGCACGAATGCCGATCAACCTGGCGGAAAAGGGACTGCCCAGTGATCCGAGTGATCCACATGGGAGCACCCCCAGTCCCCCAACCAGGGGGGTGGAAAATCCGGTCAGAATAGTTTCACCAGACACTTCAGCCCACACATATTTGTCTTTCTGCGAAGCCCCTCATTCAGGCTCACTTGAATGGACCTACCTGGAGTCTCCATGGCAGTCCGACCCTTACAAATGGTTGGTCACTACCCAAAATAATGGTTGGTCATTGACCCATTTTTAAAGGGTCAGACGGAGACTCCAGGTAGACTTGTTGGACCCACCACTTGTCCTTGTTGAAGTCGAGGCTTTCTTCCACCCAGTCTGCTGCCCTGTGGAACTCCTCCCTGAGCGCGCGGCTGCAAAATGGACGAAATCCATTTCGCACCACCTAAGAAAGCCTGGTATGCCGAGTCCCATGTAAATGCGAACAAACCATGTCATCCTTGGTGTCTTTGGTGGTGCGAAATGGAATTCGCAACCATTCCACAGTGTGGATGGGGAACCCACGCCCCACACCCACCAGTTAGGATGGATTGAACCCAATACCACCGATCACAACTGGCGCATGGTTATTGCACATCTACAGCATCTCTACTACGAGGGCCTGAATGATTCGAGGGGTACCTGAAAGCCAACTGAAGTCGAGCGAAGTGTGAAATTAGTTGACCCCTCCCAAAGAACAAGCAATTCTCAGTTGCCCAAAGGACCTGGAACTACAAGGTTAACCTGTTGGTTCCTTTACTAAAGATAGACCAAAATTGGAAAACCAAAAGGTCAAAAGGTCGATTCGCTTTGGGCAACTGAGAATTTGTTGATAAACCACAACCCCAACTGGGACCTTTTGCATCACACACCCCGAATACCCAAACTGGAAGGTGCCGATTCTTGGATGAGTTGGATGAGCTACACGCCCACACCTTCTCAAGTCACAAACTCCCACCCACGGGTGCCGTCGGATTCCCCGAGAAACAAACAAAAAAACACGAGGAAACATTCATACGGCTACGGGAACTTTCCAACAGGAGATCGGCCCAAACAACCACGAAGAAGTTGATTTCCTGGAGAACTTCGCCTTTTTGGTGGTTTCTTAGAGGCATGCGTCCAAGTTTAGCTTAGTTCACCCTTGGTTGAGGATCTACACAAGCAAGTCTTGGTAATAAGGTTGCACAAGGTTATGTTGACCTCTCAAGAATAAACGACTGGAAGACAGGAATCCCCACTCAAAGGCCTTCCGACGCCTTCCGATTACTAAATCTGGCGGCTACGACTCAAGGTGGCCAACAGTTTCCCAGAACGTAATTCGAACAACCAAACAGCTGAATATTTAGCAACTAACCAACAGGAGGTCCACCACTAAGACACCCTGGAACAGTTTTTTCTGCTTTTTGGAGAGCAGTGAAGCTCACCAACCGCGACAGGTTTCGTTTCGTCAACTCACTTGCGATCGAGTGAACTGGCCAACAAAAGTAGCCGAGCACGTTTAAATTGTCACCCAAAATGTCAACCGAACCCCAAGAAGCTGCGAAAGTCCGGGTTCCGGAACTCGGGAAGTGAGTTTAGGAGACCCCCCCCGACCAGCAAAACAACTACAAACATATTCCCTTGGTTTTCCCTTTCAAACCAGCCAACCTTCCATTTGCTTAAGCTCATGGAAAACATACAAATGTGACCAGTAGTGATTCCCTGTAAAAAACCAAAACAAAACAGCAGGGAAACCAAACACACATTCCTTGCAGCAAACGGAAGCAACAAACATGTGCGACCAACCCCCCCCCCAACAAAAACTTTCAGTTGCTTAAGCCCCCTGGAAAAAAGAACTATTTCCAGTAGTCACAGGTTCCTTTTAAAACCAACAGGGGAAAATAAACAACAGTCTTAAGCAAATGGAAGAAATGCGCGACAACCCCCCCCCCCAACACAAAAAAATCCCCCCCCCCAACTCAAACAAACATATTCCTTTGGCTTCCCTTTCAAACCCGCCAACACACACACACAAAAAAAGAAAAACGCGACCAAACCAAAACTCGCCCCCCCCCCCAACCCCAAAAAAAATATTGCCCCCGCCTTTCCGCCCGCCCCTTTCATCGCCCGTTTTTGCGCGCGCGCGCGTGCGCGCGCGCCTGAGGCCGGTGAGCCACAAGGTGTCCAGGGAGTCCACCAACATTTGCCCCACGCCGCCCCAGCTATCCACCGCCCGGCCGCTCACCGGCTTCCTGGGATGCGGCCGAGGGGCCGAGGGGGTTCCGGGGCCGGCGGACTTGCGGCGTGGGCTACTTCCCAACGCGTGTCAAACGCGAGGAAGCAACAAGACGGGGGTCCATGCCCACCAAAAGAATCATGGAAGGAATCAACAACAAGTGGGTCCAATCCCTCAAAAAAGGAGGCTCCGATCCTAAAACATGCATTTTCTGGTTGCATGTTGAGTTGGAAGGACTTGTTCTTCAAAACCCGGACAACGGCTTCCCCAAGCTAAGGCTTATTCCAAAAGACACGCTGCTCAGAATCCCCAAATTCTACACCCCTTTCGAGAAGGGGATCCATCTTCACATCAAATCCGCCGCGAAATGGATGGAACTCATGGGCGTTGTCACAGTTACTCCAAAGTCCTCTGTTTGAATCTTCGTAGGCCCAATGAGCTTCCTAAACTTCCATTTGGTTAAGGCCAAATGGAAAAGAATATTTCCAGTAGTGATGAATTCCTTTTGAAACAAACAAGGGACACAAAAAAACATATTCTTAAGCACATGGAGGTAAATACCCCGGACTGTTCAGCCTCGAAAGTCGCCTCTTGTGTTTTGGCCGGATCCAATGATGACCGAGTCACTGACTCGTGGCAAGTGGGTTAAGCACATGAAAGCCATCCTGGGTAGGCTGCCTGGCCAAAGTAGCATTTCCTTTGGGGGGTTCTGGAGGTGGATTAGGCTTATCCTCCAAGAGAAACAAACAAAAAACGGCTTGTTGCAAAGAGAAGTTTTAGACCTCTGGCATTCCGGAAAAGCCTCTGCACTGCCTATGTTTGGTGAGATAAGCATGAGAGGCAATGAACCCTCCGTGCCTTCGAGCCCAGACGGAAGCATGCACACTCCAAAACTGCCCTTCGATTCATGGGCCCCCGGGCAGAGTACTACAGTATCAGGACCTCATGTGTGAGCTGATTATTTTCTCCCCTAGCAATGCCTAGACACAATGTGTCTATTACTACAGGACCTCATGTGTGAGCTGATTATTTTCTCCCCTAGCAATGCCTAGCGCACTGTGTCAGACATGTATCCAAGAGCTTTTGAGCATACCTTTTCTCGTGCCCCGAAACTTTAATGGCTCCAGTCCTCGAGGGGCTTGGGGTTTGCTCAAAAGGTATCACCTCATCTTTGGGGGCACGACTACCCGAAGTGAGTGGCCCGGCAAATGCCACGACGTGTGGCTCAATTGCCCAGAAGCCTGGAAATCAAAGGCAATTGCCTGTTGGAACTTTGACTCAAAATTCGCCAACAAACGTCATTCAGCACCGCACGAAAAGAATAGGTCCTCCAGTAGAGAGGTTAGAATAAGGGTACCAACTTTTCTCTGTAGTCACTTTAGTAGGGCGACCCTCCCACCCAAAAAAGGAAGGGGAGAGAAGGGCACCTAGCTGGGGGACCTGGAGTAACTAGATAAAGCAACCAGGTAAGGTAAAACGCCAGCCCGGCCGCGGAGATATGACGAGTAAATCCGGTCGATTGAGCTGAGCTGCAGCTCGTCCTTGCCGAAGCCCAAGCGCTCGTAGTTCCTGGCTCCCAACGTCATGCGTGCGTTGTGTGTTTGAGTGTGTTTTTTGTCGTTGATTTTCTTGGGGGGGGAGGTAATGTCAGGGGCTAAGTAATTGGAAAGGTTGCTCAGGTTAAGAGTTGTTCAGCCTCTTGGGAACCTGTGATCTCACATAATTTAGCCTTAAACGGGCCTCCGCCTATGGAGGCATTCGCAGCTTCAGAGTGGTAAATGACCTGGACTATCCAGTCCTTCAAGACTACCCTGTCAGTCTGATCTTATTTAGGCCCCCACACGTGACAGATCGGATCAGAAGACGAGTGCAGCAGCCCAGCCACAGCAGCCAATTCCAATGGTGTAGGGCCGTTGCTTGGGACAGGATCTCAAGCTCTCTGTTGAAATCGATTTTCCCGGAACCCGTGCCCCAAACCTCACTTCCCGGGTAGATTGGACAGAACAGGCGATAATTATGATCTATCGAACAGTTTGTTGGGTCTGGGTATGTGTCAAAATAAGGGGACTCCCCCCCGCCCGAAAGTGTGGCGTTTTTTGGCTTCCCGTGGCTTCCCTTCTTAACCAACCCCTGAAAGGGTGCCCTCAACAAAGACACACACACACAAATTGCTGTCGGACACGCTGGAAGTGAGCCAAACTGCTTTTTCCTGCGTATTCCCCTAACATGGTCTTCCAACTGTAAAGCTGCATACAGTCACTTCAGGAAGTGAGAAACTGCAGAACTCACTTCCTAACCTCTTCAGGTTGGCCTCAAGGCCAACCAAAAGCAACAAACACTTCTTGTTTTTTGGGGTCCCGCATTTTTTTGCCACACACGCACACACCCACTTCTTGGAATCCCAATCGCCCGCCCTCCCGCCCTTCGTTGACCAAGCTGCCGCCACACGTGGCGCACCATGCTCCGCGCTTGCCGCGAGGCAAGGCTCGCCTCCTCTTTCAGGTATGCGTAGGCCAGGCGCTTCCAAGGCACGCGACTCGCTTTCCTTGGCCAGGCTTGGAGCCCTGGAAAAAGCCATATGTGTGCATGTAAAAAGGGAAGACAAAGTTCTCAGTTGCCCTGTTTGGACCTGGAACTAAAAAAGGATCACCTTGTGGGGCCATGACTAAATATGGACAAAAATTGGAAAACCAAGAGGTAAAAAGCTGAACAAGGAAACCCAAAAGGGCGCAAGGGCAAACAGGTGAGTTGAGTCTTGCAATGCCGGAGGTGGGCAACATGCGCGTCCCCAGGTGTAACTTCCAAACATACTCTCGAGAGATCCGCATCTTTCCAGGATACCAACTTAAACCAGGGGAAACAACTGGCTTTCGAAACGAACCATTGCTGAAACGGTTGGGGCATCAAGCTAAGAAACACCCCATGGTTGTATGTTCTTGAGTTGCAAGGAAGGTAACTTCTTGATCCTTTGCAGGAGTGACAGTCACTTTCCGAGAAATAAATGCATCCTGAACCAGATGCGTTGTTGTTTTCCAATGAACCCCCCACAAAGACACGCGTTCTTGTTCACATCAGCCCCCCCCCTCCCACAAAAGAAAACTGGCACTGATATGAACCTATGAAGTGGGCTGGCCACCAGGCAGCCAATGGGCATACGGGGAAAAAGAGGGGTGCGCACAACCACCTCAAATCACTGAGGGGAATCCCCAAACAAGCTCCTCAAAGCAAACCTCACTGGCTGAGTGGATGGCCCAAAAAAAGTCCAAACTTTATATTTACCACTAAAGTGGTCTTCCCAAAAAGTTTAAAGTTCATGAACTCAGGAAGTGAGAAACATGTTATACCACCAACAAATTAGGAGAACAAACTGGGCTGGGTTTAGCTAGGGACTTGGAAAGAGAGGAGTCGGGGCAGAATCCCTCAAGCTGGCGAGGTGTCCCCAATGGTTCCCAAGAAATTCACTATCCCGTCTCTTCCCTGGCCGCTGCTTGTTTGCAATTCTGAACACATAGTCGCAAGCTGGGGTCTGTCAACAGCCCCCCTAACCTTCAGCTTCCCACTATTGGTGGTTTGGATTGGTGGTTTGGATTGGTAGTTTGGGGGTGGCTTCCCATTCACCCTCCACAAGAACCGGAAAATGTCTACTCCACATCCAAGCCACCAATGCAAGCCACCAACCAAGGGTTTCCTGAACCTGGAAGATACCCAAGAAAGGCCGACCTCTTCAAGCACAACAGGCTTTGATTTTATACAAAGCAAACAACTTCAGTAAATGAAAGCCGGATGTATTTGCAGACAACCGGTGGGAAGGGGTGAATTCCATGATCCAACCTTGAGTTCATTTGCAGCTCTGGGGGCTTGTGAATAAGAGGTCTGGAAGAAACCAACTATTACCCTGCTGTTTGTTTCCTTGCCCGCTTCTTTTTTTCAAAATTGGAATAACTAAGCCACTATGGGCTGCCCTCTCTGCAAGAATGACAGATGTGGACAGTTTCCATGCTTGTTGGGAGGCTCCCAGGTTGACCCCATATGAATTTCAACCAACCAGTTTTTAAGAGGGGGATGTTCTCTTCCAAAAGTGGTCTGCTTCCCCCACTAACCCAGAAATGGACACCCCCATACAAATAAACTGGGGTTGACATGCAACAGGGTCAACATGAACCTATAGCCCATATTTCGTGAAGAAAGGGCTTCCCCAACAGCTGGGGATGTGCATTGTTCAGACCCCCTATAAGAATGCAGCAAAGTGGTGCATTTTGGTTCCATACTGTGGATGGACGAATTCCTGCACCACCTAAGAAAGCCTGGAATGATTCGATCCCCGTGTAAAATCCAACAGACAGTGGCTTCCCATAGTTGCAAAGTGGTGCGAAATGGATTTCGCTCATCCACATCACATGTTTCCGCCAATCCATGTCGGTCCCAGCCGCTCCCCGCTCGGCTCCTTTGGAGCGGGGGCAGATTTCCGTCGCGTCGCCGTGCACCGCACGGCGCGGCTCAGAAGGGGACATTCGCCACGCGCCAGGCTGCCTCACTTTCCGGCAAACTAACTGGACGCGCCTGGGGGGGATGTGACTTGCCAAAGCACGCACCTGCATTCATGTTGCGTTCTTTGTTGGGGGGGAGGAGGCGGGGGTGACACATGTCGGGCTCCATTTTGCAACCTCCTTCATTCAGGGTATTGGTCTTGTCGGGGTGTCTGCGAAATAAGCTCCAAGCGGGGGACCCCATCAACCAGGCATGCTGGATCCTGGCTCCACCCCCCGAAGCAACCGGTCGTGATGTCCCAAAGGTCCAAAACAGGGAGGGCAACTTGGTTTTGCATCTGGGGGGGGCTTCAAGATACCCGCTCCTCTGTCTTCCTGAGTCTTTGCCAGAGATGGGTCTTCACTCATTCCGTACCCGCAACTGGAAACATGAGGTCCCCTGGTACGCGCAAAAGAGGTAAACCCCTGCGAACTCAACCACAAAACCAGCGGGCTTCCGAACGTTCTCTTGGTGACGCAATGACTGGGATCCTTACATTTTACACCTGAACATTGCCTTCTGAATGTGTTTCCCCTTTATTTTGGTGGAATAAGCCATGTTTCAAATGGGCAAAATGCATCTTTTAAGGAGCCCTGCCGCAATATGGCAGGAATCCACTGCAGCAAAAAGCGCCATTGCAGGGCTAGTAGGGGCTCGTGGCCACGAAGTCTTCACTCATCTCCTAATCAAGGCCTCCCTGCTGTTTTTGCATTGTATGGTGCTCAAATTTGCTTGAGTCAAGGCCCCTGACAGTCACACCAACACGGGAATATGTTTTGAAAAAAAAGCTTGCGCACGTGGAAAACCTTTGGGTTTCCAATGTCATAGGATCCACCCCACCCCCGCTCCAACTACTGCCCCGGAACAACTCTGGAAAACGCAAATCCCCAGCTATTGGATAGCGGGGGTGTCCATTTCTGGGTTTAGCGGGGGATCAAACCACTTTTGGAGGGGCCAAACATGGCCAAACACCACCCTATGTCAAATTTACCAACTCACTTCCCGAGTTCCAGAACTCGGACTTTACTCACTTCTCGGGTTTTTTGTTGCCATTTTGGTGGCAAATTAAAAAAGACACGTTTGGCGACTTTTCTTGGCCACACGGGTGTGGCTCAAAGTTAAGCAGCTGGGGTTGCACAGGTTTTAGTCTGCATTCCCACCTGTACGCCATTTTGGGGATTCCACTTTTTAGCCACAGCCCATGAGTGATTCAGCCGGTCCATTGTTCAGCTCCGAACTGGGCTTCGGTCACTTTTCGGGCGCCGAACCCCCCCCCCCAAAAAAAAACACAAAAAAACACGCCGCGGCGCCGAAGGCCGAGAGCTGCGCGGTGGAGAAGGAGGCGAGGGTCTGGGGGTCCCAAAGCTGCGCTACCTCACGAACAAGGAAGCTCGAAGCGGGAGGGCGGGGGCGGTGGGGTGGAGTTCGCCTCCCCGTTATCACATGGAACCTGACAGGGTGTTCCTTAGGAAGATGGTCCAAACCAGGACCAAGGGTTGTGCATTTGTGCGGATGTGCCCTTTCAGCAATTTTGGGGTACCAATTGACAACCCACCCTTTTCACATGAAGCTCGGGGGTTCCTTGAACAGGAAAATGGTCCAAACCAGGACCTCGCGAACGTCAGGTTCCATGTGAATTGGTGGGCTAGGGGCAGTGGGGGTGGACTTGGGAGCTGAGAGGTTTGGAGTGGAGTTGGTTGAATGGTGGCGGCTGAATGGAGTACTTGGGTTTGTGATGGTTTTGGTGGTTTTGGTGGGCATGTTCTTCTTGGCTTAGAGGGAACTCAAGTGCAAATGTGGGGCCACCGAAGCCTGTGGTACAAATTTTGCGCTCCATAGCCATTCGGAGACATCAGACCCTTTCCGCGGCCAAGGATGTGGTGAAATTGGGCTGGCCTCAGTTGCAACCAGTGTACCTTGTAGATAAGACGGGAACCGCTTTTGTTTTGGTGGGTTGACCGTGTTTTTTGTTTGTGAAGATCCACCGAACTAAAAAGCAACTCGAGGCATGAATCTGCTGCTCTTGCTGGGCGGCTTGGAGTTTGCAAAATTGAGGCATCCCAAGAAACCTTCAGCTTATCCTATAAGTGGAAACGAAACACCATGAGGTCGCAAGAATGTAAGGTGGATGCATTCCTAGCGCCTCAAACAAAAAAAGGAAAAACACTAGAAAGAGAACCATGGTCGCCTTTATGTTAACTCACTTCTTGAGTAGATGGCCCGAAAAAAAGTCAAACTTGTTGTTTCCCACCAAAATGATCCAAACCCAGAAAGTGTTTGAAGTGCGAACCAGAAATCGGGAAGTGAAGGGAAACTCCAAGCTGAACATAGACATCGCTCACTCGCGCCTCCGCGGGAGTTTGCCACCCGTGGCATTGCCAGAACAGCAGCAGCCACAAAAGGGCCATGAACTGCGCAGGCGCGTCATCCTGTGATGAAGCGGCCTCAAAATCACAGGGTTTTTGGCCTCAGTACAGGTTCCTAGCTGTGTGTTGAGTTGTCATGTTGCCAGAAAGGGCTCTAAACGCAAGACCTGTGTATAGTGGCCATGTGAAAGACATTTCAAGAGTAAAGAAGCTGCCTGAACCCAACTGACTGAACTGGAAAAAAATGGGTATGGAATATTTCAGATCTGGTCAAAGGGGTTTCTGTGGGCTCACCTGCAGTTGAAGAAACCACTTGATATACTCCTCGTAAAACCAACAGGGCGGATATGACATATTCTTAATAACCTTAAGTAGCGGGAAGAGCCTGGTTGCTGAATGGCTTGCAAGGGCCAACCAACCCGCAGGTAGCTTCAAAGTGTTCAAAGCTTTCCGAAAGTGGGCGAGAGTTGTGTGGCAGACCTTGAACCATCGCGGGCCATGTCAAAGTCAAAACCTCCAAGCAGTCAGCTTCAAAAGGCATGGTCAGCTTTCCTCGTTCTTACACGCGGCTTCGCATGGGGGAATCAAGTCCACTGCCGGTTTGCCGTTCCATCTCCCAAAACGGGTACCCTCAAAAACAACACAGCCATATGGCCCTTGCCGTGAGGACCATGGGGGGAGGAGGTGCCAGTCGCTGATGGATCCGGCCTGGAAGTTAGCTTCAACCAGTGACCCGAGCAGTGGAAAAGGGGATCCAGTTGTTCTCTTGAATGGAACCTAAACCATCAAGACTCGATGGTCGCACATCCAAGATGCTGTGATATGTTTTATTTTAATGGGGAATCAACAAAACAAACTTAGAATTTCAGAATGGAATCCACTTAGCCAGTGAGGTAAATATTCG
This sequence comes from Effrenium voratum, assembly GCA_963377175.1. Classification (NCBI taxonomy): domain Eukaryota; class Dinophyceae; order Suessiales; family Symbiodiniaceae; genus Effrenium; species Effrenium voratum. The sequence continues at coordinate 684,292 of CAUJNA010001213.1, read as the reverse complement.
AGCGAACAGCCAGAAGAAAAGGATGTCCCCCGCCCAATATCCTTGGTATCCACATGCCGGTTGAGCATGGTTCAAAGAAGAACCAGCCTACTTCTTCCGGGATATCATCTCTTAACAAGAATGATACTAATCATATAAATAATAAAACAAGAATAACAACTCATGGAAGCGCACAGGCCCTCTTTGTGTCAGACGACTGTCCAAGTGGATGCGTCATTTTTTGGGACCCCTCCCCCCCAAAACAAAAATGGTGGTTGCTTTTGCTAATTGTTGCTCAATCGCCAAAAAAAGTTTCCAAAAAAGTCGAGCCACCCAAGAGCCGTGTCTCGGGGCCGTTTTCTCCCACGCGGCTTGGATTTCGCCCACCATGTTGTCCGCTTCGGGCCCATCAACCTAACATGGAACCTCACATATCCCAAGACCATTTTCCTGGGCCCGTTTTCCTGATCTGCAAGAAACCCCCACCCCAACTGGGAAAAGCGTGGTTGGGATGGGGGAAGGGCCCCTTCGGATGGTCAAAAGGAAAGCTGTCGTCAGGATGCAGTTCCTGTCGAGTCAGGTTCCAACTTTTCCAAAGGCAGGACTGGGCCAAGGCTGGCGCTGGGCAAGTGAGCCATCGCGCACGGCCCCTTTCGGCCACGGCCCCTTTCGGCATCGAAGGCTTGGTCAGTCAGCATCCGCTATCTCTCCTCGGTGGGGTCAATCAAACCCCAAGTGTCGATCCACCCTCCTAACAGAGAGACAAAACATAGCACAGAAAGAGTGAGAGAGAGAGAGAGACAAGGGATGGGAAAGTCCGCAATGCACACGGCATGAGATGGGACTATGACAAATCAGCCTACTATCGCGGATTCCGAATGGTGAGCTTGCCAAATCCTTCCCAAACAGGGTCGGACCCACTTGGACACAAACTCTGCGCTCGGACCAAGCGTTGCAAAACTAAGCCAAGCCCTGAACACATATTTAATTTAACTTGCTTCATGACATTGGTTTGGCGTTTCCCCCAAGGGTTGAACAGTAGCGAACGATATTGTTTTTTGCAGTCCCCTACCCATTATGTTCTGTCGGGCTCATTTCAGAAGACGTTGAGGAAAAAGCAAGCCTGGAGCTCTGGGAGTTTGTTTGGTTCAAACGCCCTTGTTGGGGCCCACGGAGACTCCTGCTCGCCTCCAATGAAGACTTCGATGCTTACAGAAACAACTCAATCACGTCTCCAGAGCGCTATCACCGACATGGGTCCGTGTCAAAAGTGTGTCAAAAATACGGAGGGGGGGGGGGGGCAAGGGTGACGGCTGATTTCAAAATGGTGTTGGTTTGGCTATGTCACAAAATGGGTGGAACCCGAAAATGGGTGGCTTCCGTTGAACCCTTTAAACCCAAAAAAGGCATCCTTAGGACAAGACATGCACATATCCCTGGACTCTAAGATGCCAGCAATAGGAAATTATACAGGAGACTCTGGAAGTTTTTGGTGGGAACTCATTCGGAATCCCCTTTCCTACAGAATTTCCTTCGGTCTTAGTTGCCCCTTAGGGACCTTTGAGTTGCCATGACTTTTATATGGGTATGGGTCACCAGGGGGCCGCAGGGTCCATTACGTGTTTTCGTTTACCAGGGTTCCACTTGGGTCCTGTGTTTGACCCACAGCCATATCATGATTACAATTAGGCCCAGTTATAGAATGTATATTTTATGGTTTGCTTCACTTTGAGTCACTGTGTAAGGGTTCCATTTGGGTCCTATGTTTGACCCGCAGGCCTATGGGATCCCAGAATCGGAAAACCAACCATCGTCATTTCGAGCGGTCGATTTGCTCGGCTCCGAGCATCTTTGGACGCGACGGTCTCCCAGCCCTCCTCCGGCCTGTGACGGGTGGCCTAAGTCGCCTTTGAGGCCCGGTATCCCCCTTCTTTCGGGGCTTGGGAACTCACTTCCCATAAAGATGGGCCAAGAAAGAACCAACCAAACTTTTTTGGTTTACCTACTAACTTGGTTGTTGTTGACCCCCGGCAAAAAGTGGATCACTTTTTGGGGGGTTTAGTGTAAAACCCCTTGATTTCCCAAAATGTTAAAGTTCAAAGATCCAACCCAATAGCAGTCACGCTAAAACGGACTTCCCAAAACCTTGGGCACGGGAGTGAGGGAAACCAAAAACGGAAACCGTGGTGAGACAAATGTGTAGGTGTTTCTCACATGCAAGGGCCTATTCCGACGGTAGGGCAGCTCCCCCGCAAGACAGCCAGAGCCACCCCAAAGCAGTGGACCCCTTCTGGCACTTATGTACAGGGAAACAATGGAAAACCATCTGCTCACCTTGTTTTTGACAAGAAACAGGAAGGCAATTTGTTGGATTGAGCGAGGAAGCCAAAAGGAAACCAAACCATTGTGGTGGGCCTTTCAGACAAAAAAATCAACGTGTGTCTTTGTGTGTCTTTGGATGTGTGTGTCTGTGTGTCTGTGTGTCTGTGTGTCTGTGTGTCTGTGTGTCTGTGTGTCTGTGTGTCTGTGTGTCTGTGTGTCTGTGTGTCTGTGTGTCTGTGTGTCTGTGTGTCTGTGTGTGTGTGTGTGTGTGTCTGTGTGTCTGTGTGTCTGTGTGTCTGTGTGTCTGTGTGTCTGTGTCTTGTCTGTGTCTTGTCTGTGTCTTGTCTGTGTCTTGTGTCTGTCTGTCTTGTCTGTGTCTTGTCTGTCTGTGTCTTGTCTGTGTCTTGTCTGTGTGTCTGTGTCTTGTCTGTGTCTTGTCTGTGTCTTGTCTGTGTCTTGTCTGTGTCTTGTCTGTGTCTTGTCTGTGTCTTGTCTGTGTCTTGTCTGTGTCTTGTCTGTGTCTTGTCTGTGTCTTGTCTGTGTCTTGTCTGTGTCTTGTCTGTGTCTTGTCTGTGTCTTGTCTGTGTCTTGTCTGTGTCTTGTCTGTGTCTTGTCTGTGTCTTGTCTGTGTCTTGTCTGTGTCTTGTCTGTGTCTTGTCTGTGTCTTGTCTGTGTCTTGTCTGTGTCTTGTCTGTGTCTTGTCTGTGTGTCTGTGTGTCTGTGTCTTGTCTTGTCTGTGTCTGTGTCTTGTCTGTGTGTCTGTGTGTCTGTGTGTCTGTGTGTCTGTGTGTCTGTGTGTCTGTGTGTGTGCGCGTGTGTGTGTGTGTGTGTGTGTGTGTCATTGTGTGTGTGTGCTCATGCGTTTATGCCCGCAGGATCGGGCGAACACGGCCCCAAGCCTCAGCTTGGTCAAGTCTTTGGGTGCGTCTCCGGGGAGAGTTGTCAAATGAAAGCCGCTCCTATCATCAAAAAGGACAGATCTTGGATCGGGCCGCCCAAAGATCAGGCCTCAAGGCCCACATGGGCGCGATCTTTGACGCTACCCTGAATCAGCTTCCCTCTAGCTGGTGGTTTGGATCGGTGGAGGTGTTTTGTGAAGGTCTCCCCACTTAATTGCCAACAAGAACCAGGGGGTTCAACCTCAAAACCGCCAATGCAAACCGCCAATCAAGGCCATCACGCCCAAGTCCCCACTCATCAACGTCCAAGTCCCCGCTTTCCAACCACATGGAACACTTTTCTCGGTGAAATTGGGCCTGCCTGGCATGCTTGCTTTATTTCGGTGGGCTCCCATTTCGTGCAACCCGACCTGCAAGTGGCTTCCCATCCAGGCCCCACTGGGCCGGGGGCTTGGCTTCGGCACTGGACTTCTTCGCCTGGGACATGGGAACAAGACAAAAAACCCCCAAACAAAACACGACACATGCGGTTTTTGGAAAGAACGATGGTTGAAAAGAATGGGAAATCAACCCCTAGAACTATAGAGGATTTCTCATATTTTGAGGACCCCTGAAACTCTGGTGTTCCGTTTGGCTTCCCTTCAAATTGTAAAAGGATACCCGCAAAAAACACGTACACGCACACCCAAAAACGCACATGTACACCCACTCACATCGAACAAACTTGCGGTCGGACCGGTCAGAGGCACCTCTATTTCGGAGGCCCAGGTTCCGCGAGACGGGGCATTTCTTAGGGCAAAGGTCTGATGCCACTGTGCAAATGCGTCACGGCCATAAGCTGGCAACCTTTGCCCGGCAAATTGACATGAAACCTAAAAGCGGTGACCCACAAAAAGGAGATTCCTCTTCTGAACATGAACGGCCAATCCACAGTCGTTCACCAAAAGGATTTGTCAAATCAAACGCAGCTTAATTACATGTTGATTTTAATCACACACACACACTGATTCCCACACAAGCATTGCGTGTTGCGCTGACTGCTGACTTGTTTCAAACACCAACCACCAACCCCCACAAACAATGAAACTTTGGCTGGCTGTCACCGTCATACAGGTCATCGCTGCGTAGCGTGTCCAGCGCCTTGAGGGCAATTGCTCCCGCAGCGAAGCCTGCCGCGATGTCATCCGCTCGCGTAGACTTCGCGAAGAAGGTAAAGCGCACATGCGATGGGCAAGGTGATGCTGGCAGGGGGAGATGTTGGAGCCCCTAAGGGCTCGCATTTGGGAGTCGGCCAGGAAGCGGAGGGCCAGCACTTGCTAAATGGTCTCGGCCTCCGTTACGGCAGCACCAACTCGTCGGCGTCCTCCGCAGCAACGCGCTGCGTCGTTGGTGGAGCGCCGCCTTCAGCCTGCAAGGATCTGCAGCATCTGCCGCCACTTTCAAATGGCGATGCGTTAGCTCAATCACAGTCAGTTGTCTAAACACTAACCCTCCTGCTTCTCCTACTCACTCGCCGTTGACAAAGACACCTCCAACAGGCCCAAATCTGAAGTGAACACTGGCCATTGTTCCGCTAGGTTCATCGTTTGTTGTGGCTCATAACTCGGAAGTATTTGACAAACAACAGCTTTCCAACCCTTGGTACGTACAGCCACAAACTTTGTGCGTATGCGACCCGTACTAAACATAAACAGAACCAACAACAAACCAAACAAACGAACGAACGAACAAACAAACAAACAAACAAACAAACAAAAAAGCAAGCCAGCAAGCAAAAGAACCAAACAAACAAACAAACAACCAAACAATCAAACACTACAAACAAGCATGCAAACAGTAAAGCATGAATCGAACCAAAAACAAGCAAACACAACTAAAAACATGCCAACTGCAAAGACGGGGCTCCTTCAAGGGGTACATCCACACATCTACCAACTGTTTCCCATGAAAAAACCCTCACCATCCGCAGGTCCGATCCCCAGCCTCCTTAGAAGCCAGCACCTGAGGTTTTTCGGCCAGCCCGAGAACACGGGGCCAAGGGAAGCCGAAAGTCAATCCGGGTGCGGCGTTTCTTCGTATGCCTATGGCCGTTAGGTGATGGAAGGGCGACTCCCGCACTGCCTTGGTACTTTGCTCTCCCCTGATACGGATGTGCCCCTTCGTATGCCTTTTCCTGCCATCCCCCGCATTGCCTTTTCTGGCCGTTGCAGCTAAAAAGCTTGTCTGCCATGCGTCTCATGTCCTGTTGCGTCTCACCTCTGGTTGCCAAATGGGTGTGGGTCAATATTCTGGTGTGGAACGTTCCGCGGTGACGCGGACGTTTGGAACGAGTCAGTTACGTAAGTTTGGTTGTTCCAGACCCCTGGGAAGACATGTGTGGAGTCCTCAAGCACAGTTCATTTAGTGTAAGATGGATAGATGGATGGATGAATTGATGGATGGGTAGATGGATGGATGAAGCGACCAGGGGCGCGCGGCCTTACCATACGGCACCTCCTTGAAGGCTTCTTGGGCCGCGTAAGAAGTGCAGCTACTTACATGGGGCATGTGCACGCATGTGGGCTTGGTGGCAAATTGCTCCGCTGCGTCTGGAACACGTCTGGAACACGTCTGGAACGGGGTCTGGAACGGTTACGCGAGTGGCTTGCACTTGGGAATGCTAGCAAGCAGCATGTAAACATGGTCGTTTCAACCATGTGACGACTGAGAGCGGTATCGAACCGTTACCGTATCGTATCGAACCGTTACCGTATCGTATCGAACAAATAGCGGTGGGGTTGACCCTAAACACATCTGTCAACAGAACCTCTGCCACATTCCATCCAAGTCCCAATGATTAGAAGCCACGCAGCCCTAACCACCAAAGCTCAACAAGCAAATCCTATCGTAAGCACCTCAAGCTTCTCTCGAACACCAGCTTTAACGCGTAGTATTGGGGGGGTCAATAACCTACCAAATCACCTGACCGTCTGAATCAATACTCTAAACTAGACCTGTACATAAACAAGGTCTGGAACGGAAGGTCTGGAACATGTTTCTAGGCAAGGTCTGGAACGGAGGTCTGGAACGGAGGTCTGGATCGCATGTGGGTTCCGGGACCTTATAAATTGACTCGCAGCCAAATGACCCGAGTCAGAACCAGCTGAGTTGTGCCCCAGGCGATTTGAGTAAGGGATGATCCCGAGGCCTAAATCAGAACCATGGGAGGTGTGGGCTTGGACAAGTAGATCTGCACTTGGGGCCCTCCTTGCTTAGTATCCCCTGACTCACATGATTTGAGGTCTCATGATATGTAATCCCAAAGACTGCACATAAGTCAAAGCCAATTGGACTGGCCATGGATGCCAGTGGGATGCCACATGGGCTTGCTTGAAAATGGGGACGCTCGCAAAAAAGTGGGCTCCCTTCAAGACCACCCAACTGGTGCCTGGCACGCTTTTCGCTTATCCCAAAAGAGCCGCTCTATCGAGGGGAACAAAAACGGGCGCCCAAGTAATTCCAGGGTTATGAGGTTTCGCTTTGAAACTGGAACTGGGCCAACCCTGCACAAAATCAATTCTTCCATTTGCTTAAGTCCCGTGCAACAAAATGAAACTGATTTCCTGTAGTCACAGAGCCACCATGCCCAAAGGACCTGGAAACAAAAGGTGATCACCTCTACTAAATATGGATCAAATTAGAGCAACACATGCTACAAGATCGGCTTTGGGCAAGTGAGAGAGGGGAGTTAAGCCACACCTAATCAAAGGGCGTCAGTCTCTTCTAATCGGGCCCCTAGTTGGCTACGCATTCATGGGCCAAAGGGGCAAACAACCCACGTTTGTTGGAAGGCTAAGCAACTTTATATCCAAATGGAGGCGGCCAAGGGAGCGGAACCTTTCTCAAGTGCCAGCCAGCCTAAACTAATTAGGCCCTCGATGATTGATGCTTTTTGGCGATTTTTACAGGTTGCACGCATAATCAATTTAGGCTATCAGAAATGGAATGGCCCCGAAAAACCAGAAAAACTATCCCCTGTGGTTTCCTTCAAGGGAATCCCTAGGTTCATTCCCCAAACGCGGAAGGTCATTCCCTACTGAGCACAAGCTGAGAGGAGACTTGGATCAAATAAAGTACATCGTGCCGAGAACAAGTACTGAATTAGGTCAGTCTTTGTTCATCATATTCAACCCCGTTCCTTGAGGAGTCTACCAAGCTTATTCATGGCAACGGGATTCATTCCTAGCCTAGTAGGGGAACCTCCCCAAAAAAAGGGTAAAGGGGCACTACTGAGGGACCTAGACTAAGTGTTGGTTGTGGCCCCTTTGTGGGCAGCTAACATTGCATATTGCCACAGCTAGGACATGGACCGCCGCAAAGCCGAAAGGTTGTTCATGCGATCTTCAGCTTGATGCTTGTAAACTTCTGTGGCTGAAAGCAGGAAGTCGTTCATAAAAGCATCCAGGCCCCCCCAAAAGAAAAATCCTCCCCACCCCCGCATTCCACCACTCTGCAAATAGAAGTTCAACATGTCCTTTGCCTTAAGCCAACCCCCGAATGCTCCCATTGGCGTTTCGGTCCATTCCCAGCCTTAGGGCGAAAACTCGGAAGGATTATGGCGAATGAAACCTTGGCTCCTGAAAATCAATGGAAGGAACCTTTGGCACCCTGAAACCTCTTTTTGCCATCGTGACACAAAGGACATTCATGGCAGACCCCACCGAAGGTTCTTTCTTTTCATCAGCAGTTTGCAATGCAACATCCACCATGAATCCAAAGCCTGAAACCGTGAACCAGGAACTCCCAAGAAAACACCCCCTACATCATGGATCTTCGATCGCTTTTGCCCCAAGACTCATCACCGGCAATCCTCCCGGTGCCGTCTTTTCTGCCACGGCACCGTCTTTGAGCCTGTTTGTGCGAGACACTCCTGCCACGTGCGTTTTCGGTCTCTGATGGCAGGCGAACCAAAGGGCGCGGGGCCGAGGGCGGCCTGTGGTTTTGTTCTTTGGATGGGGGGATCAACCCATCTTGAGATTTGCTGGCTCTTTTCAACCCATACACCCCGGATAAATTTGTGCCCCTTGGCAAACATTTGCTAATCGTGTGTTTTTTGGGGGGAACGGGCGCAAATCTGGATTCGAGCACTTTGGGCTATTGCGGTGGCTTCTCTCCTCATATAGTTTGTTGCGTGGACACGTGGAAACATACCCGCAAAACGGGCTCAAATACCGGGCGCAAATACCCGCAAAACGAGCGCAAATGCAAATCATGCTTAATTGGTACTTGCAAGAAGCCCGTGTTCATGAAAGAAGCGTTTTTGGGGGGACGAGCACTTTTTGGATCATTGGGCAAAAATAGTTGGCCAAAGCAGTTCTTTTTCCATTTGTTTTTCGTGACACAAATTTATGTAACAAAGGAAGGTCCAGGTTTGCGAGCAAAGACAAAAGAAACCCTGGAATCATGATGCCCCTGTAAATACCAACCAGCAATGGCTTAAACCATGGTTTCTTAGGTGGTGCGAAACGAATTTCGTCCATCCACAGTAGGACACCGAAACCAACCTAGGCCAAAGACTGAGTGGTTCAGTGACCCTAGGAACAAAGGAAACCCTTTTTGGGGAACACGATTTTTAGTGGGGCAGCCACCCCCCCCCCCAAAAAAAAGGAAGAAAGTCTAGGGGTACCTTCCCCATTCTTTCCAGGGATCCTTCTTTTCAGGAAACCATCAAAAACCCAGGGGAAACAGATCCGGTTTTTTAACAGAACGATGGTTGAAACGAATGGACAAGGAATCAACCCCTAGAGAAAGGAAAAACAATTGGTGCCACTGAACTGAGAAGAACTGCACCCGGGGACCGACCGACCGGGCCTGGAGAAAGGTCGCCTGCGCCTGCCAGTACCTCGGAGCTCAGTGCTGTTTGGCTGATGCCCAACCACAGACCACCGATGTTGGGGGGGGGTCAGATGGGGGGTGAAGGAAAACCACCCATTTTGGGGGTCAGCTAAAAAAATGACACACCCAAATGGATGTTTCTTGGTTGCTGCTGATCCCTCTGCAAAACGTTGATCACTTTGTATGGGTTTAGTGGAAATCTCTTGATTTCAACCAAA
>CAUJNA010001213.1:635000-670000 GCA_963377175.1 Effrenium voratum | reverse complement strand
CACATCCTGGTTGGATTGGAGTCCAGGAACTCGGGAGTGAGCTCCCTCGGCCAACAAATGGGGAAGCCTCAAAAAGAAAACACGGAGCCGTCTCAGCAGGGCTCCACTTTTTGACTACCCCACCATCGACTTAAACCCAGGGGTGGTTGATGTCCCCCAAAGGGAACTGTCTGGGTAAGTCTATCGAGTCTATCGTGGGGTAAAAGTGGAGCCCTGCTCAGGGTTTAGAGTCCTTTGGCATTGGCTCGTATCCGCGCCTCAAGGTCTTGGACTCTCTGAATACTTTCCTCAGCCATCGCCCGGTTCGGCCGGGGTTTGTGGGAGCTGCTCCGTTCAAATGCCATCGGTAAATGTCTGTGGCTCAAAACACCGGTACCAAAATGGAACCCTGGTAAGTTGGAAACATGGACCGAAACCTGCGTAAACCCTCCTGTTCAATTTCGAGCCACACCCTAAATGGCGCAACGGATTCTGAGCGTCCCACATGGTTGGTGGAGATGAATCCCATAAATGATGTCCACCGGAGGGTCTCTAATTAACATTCACACCCAAATGACCAAACATGAGGGCTGAGCTGATGCAAAAAAGGTCCCAGAACCCTTTTGGGTAGGTGAGTCGCCACTTGCTCTAGATGGTCGTTCAACAGGGCTTGAATACTGCAAAATATGTCAGTCGGGCAACTGCTTTCACATGTCAAAAGAGGGCTGACACCAAAAATCAACCAAACCCAAAGAGACCGTATCCTCCCACTTTGATCGGCGGTGCGCCACCTCCGCACGCGAGATGGGCGACTCAAAGGCTCAATAGTCCGTCTGGTTTCTCAAGGACAGCTGGTTGCGAAGCAGCAAACCGCTACCGAGGTTCCGCGGTTCCTGGAAGCACGGGCGGTAGCATGTACAATTTGGTAGGTCCCCCAGCTACTAAAACAGACTACCAAAAAATGGGGACCCTTATTAACTTAGTCTCTCCTCTCTACTGGAGGACCTAGATGTACCAATTGCTCTTTGCATTTTAGTGGCGAGCCCCTTCAAAAGTGGTCAGAGGATATAGATCTTCACCTAAGTGATGCCCACCAAAGGGTCCCGAGCGACACTGACATGCTCAAATATATGGTTATATCTACTAACAATATATTTGATAGACTGTGTGTGTGAGAGTAGGGCTCAACATGACTTTGGGACCTCGGGGCCCGTGCCCATCGGATGCGCAGAAAGCGTTTCTTCAGGCTCTCCTCGGAGCTTGGCGGCTCGACACGGACTCGACTCGCCCGGCAACCGGACGCAACCGGACGAGTTTGGTGGGGAACCGGTTCCCCCCCAAAACCAAAAACCGTGAAAAACATGGGCACCCCAGGAAAAGCGGGACGTTGCCTGGGAAACCTGTATGTAGCGGAACCAAACAGCAAAGGGAAACCTGGAAAATGCGAGCATGGCTTAGACCCGATGGGTCCAAACACTCACAGGCACCACACATTGGAAGACCGTTTTAATAAATACCCCCTACTAACTACGCAGGACAAGCAAGCTTAGTGCCAGGACAAACAGTATTTATGAATTGGAGTCCAGCTTTTTTGCGCCAGGGTCTGTCACTGCAATCCTTCGGTCAAATGCGGCTTTGCTTAGAGAAAATAGAAAAGGGTTGTTCCGGTTTATTAGGATAGTCTTGCGCTGCTTGCAAAACTGGCCCCTAATATGACAGACAGATTTAGTTTAGTATTGGTTGTGTTGGCTAGACAATTGGGAGAGTGTGGACTGGGCAAAATGATAGTTATTAATAGGGTGCATTTCTTCACAGGAAGAGATCTGTGGTGGTTATCATCCACTGTTAGCAAGCGTATGCCCTGCCAAAGATTCCCCTCAAACGCAGTCCTCTGGCTGGTTCGATTGGCAGGAAATGAGAAATGGTATGACCCCTATTGCCCATCCAATATTATTGGTTTCCTATGGTTTCCTTCAAGGGAATCCCTTGGATACGGTGAGTCCCCATTGAGCACCATCCGTGGCAGATGGTGTGACTGGGAGTGCGCCACACCACACCACTGGTGACTGCTACCGCAGCTTCGCAAGACATTTGCATGGCCTCGGACCTGTTGCATGAAACATTTGCAAAGGGGCGGGGGCCTTTAAAAGGCTTGGGCCCAGGACCCTTTTGAAACCCAAACGACGACCAGCGGAGGAATGCCGCGAAACCTGGCCCTGGCTTTCACCGCCGAAACGACCAGATTTGTTTCTACTGGCCGTAGCTGATTCTCAAGTTCGAAAGAGAAAGAAGCCAATGACAAAAACAAAAACCGCAAGAATGTGTGAAAGAAAATAATGACAAACACAATGACAAAACAGTAATTCAGCAGTAATAAACATAATAATAATAATAAATAACAAACACATGAACACTGAGAAAACACTAACACCCGCGAGATCTCGGAGCCCTTGACCTGGAACGATTTGTCAGTCCGGAAAATTCCGCCAAATGAGCTCGTCCGTGCCCGGTTAAGTTCTTCCTCAGACCGTGGCCAAGACACTTTTTCGTTTAAAGGGAAGCCCCTCCGAAACCAAGGAACAAAGGGACACCACTCGGTATCTGGGGATATTTATTCGACCCGTAATCAACTGCGAGGGAATTTCAACGCACTTTAAGCGAGGTGCGAATGCCAGCATCGGAAAGAGCGCGTTGACCTCGGGACGAGCCAAGCAGGTTTCGGCAAGCAGGGCTTTCTGTATGGCTGTGTCTTTTTTCAGCGGACCCGACAACGGTTTCCTTTCGGCTTCCACTTGAACTAACCCCAAAAAAGGTACCCTCAAGAAAGACAACTCAACCAAAGGAAACCATCCGTTTTTGGGGTCCCCTCCAAAACAAAAACATGCACATATGTTTCCCCTAACATCACCCCGCAAGGGAACTCGCTTTGACTTGGCCCCGAACTGGTGATGTTCCAAACCACCCCACAGGGGAAATATCGGGAACCCTGGCAAATCGGTGCTTCTGAAGCTAGGCTCCCTTTTTTGGGTGGCTTTAGCCGAAGCCAATTTCAGGACCAAGTTGCGACACACTGCCGACAAAGCACCTCCTCTTAAACCTCACTTCCAGAGAAACTAGATTAGGATAGACTTTGTGAATTGCCTATGTTTTTTCGTACCAGCCTTTTAATATTGTTTTCTGGGGGGAGGGGTGGGAACACAATGGTAAGCCATATTCGAGTGGGTTCACCTTTTTTAAGACACATACTGGTACTCAACTTAGACCATGGCAAGGAGCACAGGTCCAAGGCTCGATTCGCTTTGGGCATTGGGCGGAATGTGTCCTCTGATTCCCAAGTGGGTGGATCTTCAAAATTTAACACCCCCAAAAGAAATGTGGTGTGCCCTGGCAATGGTTTGACATGAGATACAACCAGGCAGCCTCAACGCACTTCTTGAGTGGATTCGCCCGAAAGGTTGTTTTAGTGTTTGTACAAGATTATATACCCCTAAAATGGTCCAAACCTAAAAGGCCTAAAGTCCACAAACTCAGGAAGTGAGTTACCTCCATTTGCTCGAGTCCAGCTGGAAAATGTGAACACGTTTCCAGTACTGGGTGATAGGTTCCCTGCAAAGCCAACAAGGGGCGGTGATTGACATGGCTCAGCATAAGCCACTGGGAGCCTGCAAGCAGGCTGAGCTGCGGACCACATCACTGATGGATGTAAACCTCACAGGCGCCAGTTGCATGGTGTCCTCCATGGTACTGGCTTCATTGCCCTCTTTCCAGGAAAGTCTTTGCACATTCCCCTCTCACACTTGCCCCAAAAAAGCCTGGAAAAGAAAGGTTAACCTTTTGGGACCTTGACTCAACATGGGCCAAGCTGGACAAACCACAACCAAAAGGTCAAAAAGTCGGTTTTGGACAACTGAGGTCTACTTCCATGACTGAAGGGCACTAGGAAACGCAAAGGCCATCTTAGGTAGAGAGAACTGGCACCCGTCCATGTCCACTTCAGGGGGCCACAAACGGGTCCCAACAAACCGTCCACTTGACAACAATCGCCTGGAGAACAATAATACAAGCCGCTCAAGCCAGCTCCAAGCATGCATTCCAGCAGAAGTTTGTCAAAAGGGCGTTTACGACCTCAAAACCGAAACACCACAAGACCATTGCATAACCCTCATATCATTCTCCCCTTGGTGGTTTCGTGGCTTCCCTCTCAGATCCTGGTCTCCGGTGGGCGGCCACACCCAAGATGTCCTTTTGGAACAAAAATGGCAAATATCTCAGCCAGCAAACCAAGCCCAGTGCCATCTGTGTTCAACGAACTGAGACCCCTCCAAGCAATTCCGACTTGCTTTCCGCAAAACAGATCCTCCCAGGAAGTATCCAGTCCAGAAACTCGGGGCATGAGTACATCAAGCTTGAGAAACCTCCAGACAAAGCTCGCGAAGGAGGCAGAAAGAGCACCAACTCGACATCCCATGGCTCAATCAACCCTCCGGTGCAAAAACTGATCAACTTTTTCTGGCTAGTGGGCAAGCACGCGGGAAACCAGATCCGGTCAGATCCGGTCGATTCGCTTTGCAACTGAGACCACGTTGGTCAAAGATCCGCTGAGCTTGGCACGTGTTCTCTAGCACTAGTCCTTGCGGGTATGGCCTAGGGCGAGGTGACCCCTTGAAAGCAATCAGAGATTCCCTCAAAAGCTAGGTCCTCCAGTAGAGAGGTTTGAACAAGGGTACCAGCTTGTTTTTCTGTAGTCTATTTTAGTAGGGGAACCCTCCCGACCAGGGACCCCATGGGACCCGGCTGAAGTAAGGGGATACTGATCTGATCAAAGGTCGGCATTTATGCTTCATTGGTGGGTTGACTTGCTGGCTTGAGGATTTGCAGACCATTCTTTCTTGCTGGCCACCTACAGCCACCAATCCAACCCAAAAAGGGCTTGCCACCCTCCAAAATCGCTTTCTGATCGAATGCCAAGGAAAACAAAACAACACAAGTCTTTCAAACCTCTGGTATGCAAGAAAAAGCTGCTTTGTCTTTCCAGCCCCCTCCCCAATAGAAATACACCGAATCGCAACATCGTGACAAAGCTACGCCTGGGTCCAAGAACTCCCGACGACTCCTTTTTGGATGTATTTGAGGGTACTCTTTGAGGTCTGGGTTCTTGAGTAGAGAGGTTAGAATAAGGGTACCCCATTTTCTGTAGTCAATTTTAGTACGGGAACCTCGCCCAAGAAAGGTAAACGGGCACTACTGGGGGACCTAATTGTTTTAAAGGGAACAAAAATGGGGAACCAGAATCCGCCATGGTCGTGGAACGTACTCCTGTGATGCCAGCGATTCAAATTCTCAGGTCTACTGTATCACTTTGAAGCAACCTCCCCTGGCATCGCAACACTTGGCAATTGATTGAAAAAAACCCAAAACCCCAACAACCCCTCCCCCCAACACAAAAAAAAACAGAAGAAGATGCAAACACACACACACACAAACACACACACACACACACACACACACACACACACACACACACACACACACACACACACACACACACACACACACACACACACACACACACACACACACACACACACACACACACACACACACACACACACACACACACACACACACACACACACACACACACACACACACACACACACACACACACACAACACACACACACACACACACGCAGCAGACACGCAGACACGCAGACACGCAGACACGCAGACACGCAGACACGCAGACACGCAGACACGCAGACACGCAGACACGCAGACACGCAGACACGCAGACACGCAGACACGCAGACACGCAGACACGCAGACACGCAGACACGCAGACACGCAGACACGCAGACACGCAGACACGCAGACACGCAGACACGCAGACACGCAGACACGCAGACACGCAGACACGCAGAGACGCAGAGACGCAGAGACGCAGAGACGCAGAGACGCAGAGACGCAGAGTCGCAGAGACGCAGAGTCGCAGAGTCGCAGAGTCGCAGAGTCGCAGAGTCGCAGAGTCGCAGAGTCGCAGAGTCGCAGAGTCGCAGAGTCGCAGAGTCGCAGAGTCGCAGAGTCGCAGAGTCGCAGAGTCGCAGAGTCGCAGAGTCACAGAGTCGCAGAGTCACAGAGTCGCAGCAAGTCAGCAGTCGCAGAGAGAGAGTTCGCAGATCGCAGAGTCGCAGAGCGCAGATCCGCAGAGTCGCAGAGGTCGCAGAGTCGCCCCCAGAGCTCGCAGGAGTCACAGCACAGAGAAGAGGAAGAGGCACTAGAGGCACAGAAGTCACAGAGTCACAGAGACTGATTCCAGAGTCACAGAGTCACAGAAGTCAACAAGTCACAGAGTCACACAGAGTCACACAGAGTCACACAGAGTCACACAGAGTTCACACAGGGTCAGACACAAGTCTCACAGAGTCACAGAGTCACAGAGTCACAGAGTCACAGAGTCACACAGAGTCACACAGAGTCACACAGAGTCACACAGAGTCACACAGAGTCACACAGAGTCACACAGAGTCACACAGAGTCACACAGAGTCACACAGAGTCACACAGAGTCACACAGAGTCACACAGAGACACACAGAGTCACACAGAGTCACACAGGAGTCACACAGAGTCACACAGAGTCACACAGACACAGAGTCACACAGAGTCACACAGAGTCACACAGAGTCACACAGAGTCACACAGAGTCACACAGAGTCACACAGTCACACAGAGAGCACACAGAGTCACACAGAGTCACACAGAGTCACACAGAGTCCACACACACAGATTCACACATAGTCACGACAGAGACACAGAGACACAGAGACACAGACACAGAGAGACACAGAGAGACACAGAGAGAGACACAGAGACACAGACACAGAGAGAGACACAGAGAGACACAGAGACACAGACACAGAGACACAGAGACACAGAGACACAGAGACACAGAGACACAGAGACACAGAGACACAGAGACACAGAGACACAGAGACACAGAGTCACAGAGACACAGAGACACAGAGACACAGAGACACAGAGACACACAGACACACAGACACACAGACACACAGACACACAGACACACAGACACACAGACACACAGACACACAGACACACAGACACACAGACACACAGACACACAGACACACAGACACACAGACACACAGACACACAGACACACAGACACACAGACACACAGACACACAGACACACAGACACACAGACACACAGACACACAGACACACAGACACACAGACACACAGACACACAGACACACAGACACACAGACACACAGACACACAGACACACACACACAGACACAGACACACACAGACACAGACACAGACACACACACACACACACACACACACACACACACACACACACACACACACACACACACACACACACACACACACACACACACACACACACACACACACACACACACACACACACACACACACACACACACACACACACACACACACACACACACACACACACACACACACACACACACACACACACACACACACACACACACACACACACACACACACACACACACACACACACACACATACAAGAACACGCGTGTTTGTCCTGTAGCCGCGCGAAATTCGCCCGATTTTTGTTTGAGAATTTGCATCCCCAAACTTGCTGGTGATCAGGGAATGAGAACCAGGGGACCCCTGAATTTATTCTCATTCGTCATTCCCTCCCCAGGAAACCACCGCCCAACAATGGCTTCCAATGCTTTCATTCCGTGGTGCGACATGGATGTATCCATTATCCACAGTATCGCACCAGCACTCGCTTCCCGAGTGGATGGCCCAAAAAAGTCCGAACTGCTTATTTACCACCAAACCGGTTCAAACCCGAAAAAGTGTCAAGAGCAGCAACTCAGGAAGTGACTTAAACAGGGCTCCCTATATTTCCCCTTTAAACATCACCCCCACCAAGGGACACTCACCTTTCATGGGCCAACAAAAAGGTGATATTTAAAACCACGAGAAAGGGAAATATAGGGACCCCTGTTAAAGACCGACTCCTCAAGCCTTCAAATAATCAAGTCCAAACAAAAACTGTGACTCAAGTTCGAGTTCCGGGACTCAGGACGTGACTTCCTCGAATTCCCCGGCCGGAAATGGGCTAGGTCCTCCAGTAGAGCGGTTAGAATAAGGGTACCAACTGTTTTTCTGTAGTCTACTTTAGTAGGGGAGCCCTCCCACTCAAAAAAGAAACGGCAAAAGGGCACCCAGCTGGGCGACCTAGTTGTTTTGAAGGGAACATTTACAGGGGGGTCGTGGAACATACTCCTGTGATACCAGCGGTTGTCCCCTACTAGCCTGCATCCCGGGTTTTGAGGACGTGGCTCAAATCTTGGTTGCTCTTGACCCCCCTGCAAAAAGTGGATAACTTTTTTGGGATTTAGTTCGGACAACTCCACTTGATTTCAACCAACAAGTTAAATAGTCTAAAAAGATCCGTTGCCCAATATATAGCAGTCAAGTTGTTTTCGACCTTGTGGCAAGGGCCCCCCTTCAAACATCTTCAAACTCAACCAAAAAAGGCTACCCAGCGTTTCCCCAGTTCGCCGAGCTTCCAACTTTTGTCTGTCTACTTTAGTAGGGTCCCGAACCCTCCCAACCCAAAAAAGGAACGGCAAAAGTCCGCATCGACCTAGTGGGAGGTTTCCAGGGGGGGGCGGGGGCCAGCCTTCGGCTTTTTCCGAGGCTGCGACCCTTGGGCCAGCTGCTGCAGCTCCGAGGCCAAGGCGATGGCCACGGCCTCAGGCGTTGGCCGCTGGCTCTGGGCTGTTGGTTCCGTTGCCTTGGCCATGTGTTTCGTTCCCCCCCTTTTTTCCTCTCGTGTTTGTCTTCTTCTTTTTGAAAACAAAGGGTCGTTGTTTTTTGTTATTGTTGTTTTTTGTGCTTTTTCCGGGTGGTCTCTGCCAGCATTAGGTGGTTTGCTTTTGTTGGCTTGGGCTCTGGCTTTCTTTGTGTTTGTTCTCTTATGTTTTCTCCGGCTTGGGCTCTGCCGGAAAGGTGGTTTTCTTGGGATGTTCTTTTTGGTTTGGCTCTGTTGGAAAGATGACTTCCTGATTCTGCGGTTGGACCCTGCTTTGCTACATTTGGGGGGGGGGGGGGGCGGTGAAGTGGAAGGGCTCCAAAAAGACAAGCGCCTTTGCAAGCAGACTTTGGGCGCAACCGTTCAAAAAGCGAAGAAAAATGCTTATGTTTCGGGTGGGTGGGTGAGTGACCCTGGTTAGAACTAAAAACAGTTCTGGGCTTGACCATGTTTACTGGGGAAAACATCCGCAAAAAACAGATTTGGAGAACAATTGCGGGGGGAGTCTGACAGTTAAAATGTATAGGGGTTGCTACACCTGAAAAATGCCATCCAAACAAGTTATCCATTCCCCCCACATGTGTTTCTTTGCAGGAGTCTTGTCAATTAGTATTAAAGTTGTCCATTGGGTTCACGTCCAGCCCCTTGCGCAAACTGTACCTTGCCTGGTTGCTGTTTCACCCGCCCATAAAAGAACCTCTATTTTGAGGCCCGTCCGGTAGCTGTCCAGGACTTGAGCCAAGTAAGGCTTAATCTTGGTTGACGTTGGAAGGGGAGCAAGAATTTATTTGTTCGCAGTTAAGTGGGGATTTCCCACTAAACCACAAATAAGCAAAAATGCAAAATGTTTCCCAACAACAACCATGCAATCAACCCATCATAAACCTGAGCTTCACACCAAGCGGAGCGCAGGTTCGCACGTCTGCACTGCAATCACACGTCACTTGCCTACATAGGGCTCTCCAAATCACTTCCTGAGTGGATTGGCCAAACAAAAGCTGAACTTTGCAAAAAACCAAAACGTATGAAGTCCACAAATTCAGGGAGTGAGCCAATTGAAGGACCTCCATCATGAATATATAAACCTGTTTCACTCCGGGGGAGCTCGGCTTAACAGGTTCAAGTCCCGAGTCCATGCAAAGTGAAGCGAGGCGTGGAAATCTTTGGGAAACTCACTTTCCGAGTAGATTGGTAAAAAACAAGTCTGAACTTTTATTTTCCACTAAAACGGTCTTCCCGCAAAAAAACGGTTTGAAGTCCAACAACTCGGGAAGTGAGGTTGAAAAGCGCACCCTGTGTTGGGCTTCACCGCTTCCAAGCCAGGTCTGGCGTTCGCCTGGCAGGCCCTCAGCGCAACGCAGCTCCAGGTTGGTGTCGGTGGATTCCATTGTAACGAGCGCCACTTTGGAGGTCCAAACATCGATTTGAGTCTTCAGGGTGTATTTCCAGTTGCCCAAAAAAGGCAACTGAAACCCAGAAATCAAAGCTTCACCCACTTTGGGGTGGCTCAAAGTGGACCAACCATATGAAACCAGGTCAAAAAAAAAGAAGCTTTCTGTGCTTTGTGCCATTGAGAGTTTTTGGGTGGCTCGCTCTGCTCTTCTCGGCGCCCGGGCTCCCCCAAGAGAACGGCCGAAGACAAAGAGCTTGCTACCATCGATGCCTCAGAGGCTAAGGCCTGCAAAGAGGAACCCAATCGGTCTATGTTGAAAGGTTTTGTTGCTGTGCTCACGAGGAGCCCGTGCATCTTGACAGACCTGGAGTTTTGGAGTTGCCCCGGCTGCAACAATTGTAAACAGAACCAAGAGAACTTGGAAAGCAACACATCACAAGAATAGTGAAGCGAACAACCCAAAGGGAAGGCGTACAATACCTCTTTGGCTGTGCCTTTTTTATGCGACCCCGAAATTCGAGGGTTTCCTTTTTGGTTTGCCTCGGGGTGTGTCTTTTTATGGGACCCCCCAAACTGTGGTGTGCCTTGTGTGCTTCCCTGTAAACTAACCAAAAGAGGGCAACCTAAGACAAGGCTTCGATCCCTTGAGGTTTCAGCGGAAGCTCCTGGAAGCACACTTAGCGATTTGGAGCGGGAACTGGAGTCCCTTAAAACGTCCCTTAAATCAGGTAACCCGTCAGTTTGGTGGTTTGGATTGGATTGGTGTGGATGTGAACCCCTGGTTCTTGTAGACGGCAACTGGGAAACCACTCCAAAAAACCCACCAAACCACCGAGCTCTAAGCCACCAATTAAAGGGAGAAGATTCCATTGCCGCTGAAAACATGACACCAGGGGATGGCAACTCCTGCGGCTCATTTGCCTCAAGTGATGCAGGGAAGTCACCAAAGTGTGTAACCTTAAGACTCAAACGTACAGGCCAGTGTTTCTGTGGTCTTGCAGCCAGCGTTTCATTTTACAGTCGGTTTCCCAGAAAGTAACAAATAGCCAACGACCTGGCAGAAGCTTGACCCTGAGACGCCGGACGGGACAGCCCGGCCAACCAACATCCTAAAGCATCATTTTTTTGTTCAGGCAAGGTTCTTAGGTGTTGACCTGTGCTTACTTGGCAAGAATGACCCGCACCCTACACCATAGCTTGTTTTTCTGGTCAGAATAACCAAAGCACGAAGCGAAAAGGACAAGCCTGACAATGATCAACGCGGGCGTGACAGTGCAACCGTCGGCCCTAACTGGGCTCATTTTTGCGTAAGGGGCTGTGATATGTAGAAGCAACACCCTTCTTTGGCTTGGTTGACGTTAACGAAAAGCCCACCCTTCCTTGGGACCTTCAAGAACAGGAAACCACTGCACGAGTGAAATCTGGGAAAAGGACTCCTGGTTCAGGGGCGAAGGCTGTTTTCCCCACTTTATTTTTCCTTGGCACGGGCATGGGGTAGCAAACATATAGGTGTCCTTCTGAAAAAAATCGATGGGTGTCCCTGGTAAAAGGAATAAAACCCCATCTAAACCAACAAGTGCCATCTACCTGGAGTCTCAAACCACCCCAAATTTTTGGGGCAAAATGTAAAGAATGGCATTCTTTGTCGA
Source organism: Effrenium voratum (assembly GCA_963377175.1). Lineage (NCBI taxonomy): Eukaryota > Dinophyceae > Suessiales > Symbiodiniaceae > Effrenium > Effrenium voratum. Next base: position 658,123 of record CAUJNA010001213.1, on the reverse strand, counting down.
AACACCTTTTCTTGAACAAAACACCTTTTTTTGGTTCTGTGCCAAGTAAAGCCCTGAAAGTCCATCAGCGGATTTGTTTAACGGTGTTGTCACGATAAGCGGTATTCTTTGGGGTGTTGCTGTTCACTGTGCAGGGCTTGCTTGAAAGATGCAAGTGCCAAGTCAAGCAGCGGCGCGGACCTTGCTATCACCCAATGTAAAACCTCCTGGTTCAGCTCAGCTGCTCAATGCCTTTGATGTTGGAATGAAATAAAATCATCAAACATAATTTGACCTTGGCCCAAACGGCTTGAATGCCAACGCAACACAAGGGAAAACAAAAGCCGCGTTATTAGCCTTGCATGTATGTGTGAGACAAACATTTGGGAGTTGCACAAGTTGAGAAGGCTGCCCCGTTGCGTGTTGCTTAGCATTGGAGCCGATCACTGAGTCGCAAAGCATCCAAGTCAGGTGTTTCCTTTGGAAGCGAGCAGGTGGCTTGGTGCACCACAACTCAAACTGATGTTTAGGAGGGCGCTGCGACAATGCAAAGAACCAACATCACTTAAACAGGAGTTAGACATTTCGAGTTGTTGCTTCTAGTGTGTGCGGTGTGCTTTGCGCGGCACACATCACAAACGGTCTTTCATGGCAGAACCCGGTCTTCTAATGGCTTGAAACAGTGTGCCATGCGCAGTTCACTGCATGTTCATGTAATGTCACTCTACTTTCACGACAGTAGAGTGCAAGAAGGTATAAGTTCAATGAACAAATATTGTCGCAACAAATTGAGAAGGATAACTTTCGCAGACTTTGTATCAGCGCGATGGGAGTGATTCCGTATTTGTCCACAGCTCTGTGCCTTTGGGCCATGTGCCCAATATTGCTTCAATCTACAAACAACACAAGAAACAGTTTAATTAAGCATGATATACAATACTTTGCAAATTCGGGTATGTTCAGTTTCACCATGCCTCCTAGATGATCAAGTTCACATGTTGCTTCAACTCTTCAACTGTGGTTCTCTGGCTAATGCGACTCAGCGCAACATGTACCAGTTGCCCTTAAAGTTGATGCCGTGAAGCAAGCATATTGCTTTTAAGCTTTGCTCACAGCGCTAAACTGCCCCAAGACCCTCACTGTTACAGCCAAAGGGTCCAGTATTTATATGATAACAGGCAAGCTTGCAAGGCATGCTACAGTATTCTGCGAACAATGGCTGTCGCTGGCAATTGAATGGTCGTTCCGAAACGTCCACCTAGGATTAAACATTGCACCTGGAATAAAGACAAATGGGTGGCTCCCCAAAAAATGCACCTGGAATAAAGACAAGCACCCGCCACCCCCGCCCAAATTTTCTGAACGAAAAGTATAAGGAGCATGACAAAATGGAACAAACAGAGAAAGAAGAGGAGAGGTAGCCAAGCCAACACCTGGTCCTTAGATCTTTGGTACCTTGTTCTTCAGCACTGCCCAGCTGCCCAAGAAGTCATGGTTTCTTACATGTCTCTTGTTTAAAAACTGCCTGCAATCAAACCTGCAAAGGGGGTGGGTAGTACTTCAGGCCCCCAAACTTGAGCCCAAGACTTTATTTCAGGGGCCCCTACAATAAAGTCTTGTTGTCTGGCCCCCTGCAAATATACAACTGGCCCAGCGTAGCTACCTATGAAGCTTCGGGCTTTGTTGTTAGATTTGGGCCTGCTTCCCTAAATCAAACATGTCCAGCTTCCCCAAGCTCTTGTTTTCTTGCATGTCTCTTGTTTAAAAACTGCCTACAACCAAACTCACAAACAACCTAGTACTTCACCCCCAATTTGACATTATTTCAGCGGCCCCTGAAATAAAGTCTTGTTGCCTGCCCGCGGCTGCCCGCGTCCAAAAAAGTATCAAAAGGAAGCTCCAGCAATACAAAATCAAATGGAAACTAAGTTCCAGATCTCACAAGGAAGCTCCAGCAATGCAAAATCACATAGCAACTCAATTCCATATCTCAATAGGAAGCTCCAATGCTAAATCAAATGGAAACTCAATTCCAGATCTCAAAAGGAAGCGCCAGCAAGGCTAAATCAAATGGAACCTCAATCCCAAATCTCAAAAGGAAGCTCCAGGAATGCTAAATCAAATGGAAACTCCAGCAATACCAAGTCAAATGGAAACTCAATTCCAAATCTCTAAATCATATGGAAGCTCCATTCCAAATCTCAAAAGGAAGCTCCAGCAATACTAAGTCAAATAGAAACTCAATTCCAAATCTCTAAATCAATCAGAAACTCCATTCCAAATCTTAAAAGGACGCTCCAGCAATACTAAATTAAATGGACATTCAAGTCTAATTACCGATACTAAAGCAAATGGAAGCAACATTGAACGGGATCTCAAGAGATTATTCTAGGCACCCCCTTTGTTGGGGTGGGGGAGGGCCCCCCCTTTACTAATCCCAGGTGGACATTACTCCGAACAAAGACCATTTACAGGACATTGCTCCGAACATAGTTCGGATAGGTGGACAGGGTCCGGAAGGGCGGACGCCTCCGTCCGGATGCGTCCGGACGAGAAAAACATACAAAAAAACCTTTTTCTATCCAAAACACCTTTTTTTGTTTTGGGCGTCCAGCGGGGCGTCCGAAAAGGCGTATTTAGGCGTCCAAAAGGCGTATTTAAGCGTCCGTCCCGGACTAGTCCGAACCAAAACACATTTTTTTGAAAAAACACATTTTTTTGATAGTCCGGGCCCGTCCGGACCTATCCAGACCCGTCCGGACCCGTCCGGGCCGTCCAACCGGTCCGGTGGACCCTGTCCACCTATCCGGACTATGTTCGGAGCAATGTCCTGTAAATGGTCTTTGTTCGGAGTAATGTTCGCCTGGGATTAGTAAAGGGGGGGCCCTCTCCCCCCCAACAAAGGGGGTGTCTAGAATAATCTCTTGAGATCCAGTTCAATTTTGCTTCCATTTGCTTTAGTATTGGTAGGCTCAAGTTTCCATTTAATTTAGTATTGCTAGAGCTTCCTTTTGAGATCTGGAATGGAGTTTCGATTTGATTTAATATTTCTGCAGCTTCCTTTTGAGATCTGAAACGGAGTTTCCATTTGATTTAGTATTGCTGGAGCTTCCTTTTGAGATTTGGAATGGAGTTTCCATTTGATTTAGCATTCCTGGAGCTTCCTTTTGAGATCTGGAACTGAGTTTCCATAAGATTTAGTATTGCTGGAGCTTCCTTTTGAGACTTGGAATTGAGTTTCCATTTGATTTAGCATTGGAGCTTCCTTTTGAGACATGGAACTGAGTTTCCATGTAATTTAGAATTGCCGGAGCTTCCTTTTGTGATTTAGAACTGAGTTGCTATTTGATTTTGCATTGCTGGAGCTTCCTTTTGAGATCTGGAACTTAGTTTCCATTTGATTTTGTATTGCTGGAGCTTCCTCTTGATACTTTTTTTGGACGCGGGCAGCCGCGGGCAGGCAACAAGACTTTATTTCAGGGGCCGCTGAAATAATGTCAAATTGGGGGTGAAGTACTAGGTTGTTTGTGAGTTTGGTTGTAGGCAGTTTTTAAACAAGAGACATGCAAGAAAACAAGAGCTTGGGGAAGCTGGACATGTTTGATTTAGGGAAGCAGGCCCAAATCTAACAACAAAGCCCGAAGCTTCATAGGTAGCTACGCTGGGCCAGTTGTATATTTGCAGGGGGCCAGACAACAAGACTTTATTGTAGGGGCCCCTGAAATAAAGTCTTGGGCTCAAGTTTGGGGGCCTGAAGCACTACCCACCCCCTTTGCAGGTTTGATTGCGGGCAGTTTTTAAACAAGAGACATGTAAGAAACCATGACTTCTTGGGCAGCTGGACAGTTTGATTTTTGGGGAGCTGAAGAACAAGGTACCAAAGATCTAAGGACCAGGTGTTGGCTTGGCTACCTCTCCTCTTCTTTCTCTTTTTGTTCCATTTTGTCATGTTTCTTATACTTTTCGTTCAGAACATTTGGGGGGGTGGCGGGTGCTTGCCTTTATTCCAGGTGCATTTTTTTGGGGGCCACCCGTTTGTCTTTATTCCAGGTGCAATGTTTAATCCTAGGTGGACGTTACGGAACGACCATTCAATTGCCAGTGGCAGCTATTGTTCGCAGAATACTGAGCTTACGGAACGACCATTCAATTGCTAGTGACAGCTACTGTTCGCAGAATAGCAGGTGTTGCAAGCTTGCCTGCTATCATGTAAAGACTGGACCCTTTGGCTGTATGCTTGCTTCAGGACATCAACTTTAAGGGCAACTGGTACATGTTGCGCTGAGTCGCATTAGCCAGAGAACCACCGTTCAAACAACATGTGAACTTGATCATCTAGGAGGCATGGTGAAACAGAACATACCCGAATTTGCAAAGTATTGTACATCATGCTTAATTGAGCTGTTTCTTGTGTTGTTTGTAGATTGAAACAACTTTGGGCACATGGCCCAAGGGCACAGAGCTGTGGACAAATACGGAATCACTCCCATCGCGCTGCTACAAAGTCTGCAAAAGTTATCCTTCTCAATTTGTTGCGACAATATTTGTTCATTGAACTTATACCTTCTTGGACTCTACTGTCGTGAAAGTAGAGTGACATTACATGAACATGCAGTGAACTGCGCATGGCACACTGTTTCAAGCCATTAGAAGACCGGGTTCTGCCATGAAAGACCGTTTGTGATGTGTGCCGCGCAAAGCACACCGCACACACTAGAAGCAACAACTCGAAATGTCTAACTCCGGTTTAAGTGATGTTGGTTCTTTGCATTGTCGCAGCGCCCTCCTAAACATCAGTTTGAGTTGTGGTGCACCAAGCCACCTGCTCGCTTCCAAAGGAAACCTGGTTTGGATGCCTTGCGGCTCAGTGATCGGCTCCAACACTAGGCAGCACGCAACGGAGCAGCCTTCTTAACTTGTGCAACTCACAAATGTTTTTCTCACACAAAAATGAAAGGCTAATAGCGCGGCTTTTGTTTTCCCTTGTGTTGTGTTGGCATTCAAGCCGTTTGGGCCAAGGTCAAATTATGTTTGATGATTTCTCCCATGCCAACATCAAAGGTATTGTGCAGCTGAGCTGAACCTGGAGGTTTGACATTGGGTGACAGCAAGGTCCGCGCCGCTGCTTGACTTGGCACTTGTATCTTTCAAGCAAGCCCTGCGCAGTGAACAACAACGTTGTTAATTCAAACAAGTCAAACACACCGCTAGCGAAATTGCAGGGTTGACAAAGCAGCGCATGAAAAAACGAAAACACCCAAACATGGAACTAACACCCCAAAAATGACAAAACACCCCAAAAATGAATGCAACACAGCACCACCCCAAAAACGAAGGGTGATTGAGGGTCCAGGTATTTCTAAGCAAACTACCCTCCCACCAACTAACATGGAACCCGACAGGGGGGGTCCTGGAAGACAATCTTCCTGCTAAAAGGACCCCCGAACGTCAGGTTCCACGTGGGTTGGTGGGAGGGTAACCTAAAAAGGACACCTATGGTAGGAGACTCATTGGAAACCTGAAGCTGGAGCTTTGCCTGAGCTCTTGGCGGCCAGAGTCGGCTTCCTGGCGAGCCGCTGCAGGCCGCGTGGTTTTTGGGAGGGTATTCACCAATAGAGGCGGTTCAAAGGCAAACCTACGAGGAACATGACAGGTGTTTCTCTCAAAATGGGGGGGGTCCCTGGAATGGCTGGTTTCCTTTTCGCTTCCCTTTAAAGACCAAAAGTGGTCCACCGTTCTGAGGTCCCATTCACATGCCGATTGGGCGTACCAAAAACAGAGCCGCCAAAGCGAGTGTCTTCACGCCTGGCCTAACGTTGATACTTTTTGGAAGCTAAGGCTTAAAATGATAAGGACGCCTGCCACAAAGCTTGAAGATCGCCACACGTAAGTTGATACCCTGAAACAGTGAAAAGAAGGGGGCAAACACAAAAACATGGAACCCGGACGGGCCGGTTCTTCCACGCCCTTCGCGATGACGTTTGGGTTGGGACAGAGTGGAAACGTGTTGTTCTGTTGTTGGTCTCTCTCATGTTTTATTAGGCTATGTATCACCCAAAGGATCCCCAATTGCTGATGTCAAGAAACATCTGGAAGAACGGCCTTTCCCTTTTTTGCAAATCGATTTCAAAAGGGAACCCCCTTCCCAAGCAAAGTCAGAGAAAAAACGACACAACAACACCAACGAGGTCCACCCCCGAGGACAACGTAGAGGTCCCTCTCCATGAATCTGCTTTTGCTATAGTTCCAAAAGCTAAATTAAGAATGCAAGCAAAGGACCTTCATGGCTTTCGCTCGCAATATACTCCCGAACCGGTGAGCAGAAGTCACAATATAGACCGTCAAATGAATGGACCTGGCAATATCGTCTTCCCTGAAGTTCAAACCATTCAAACAATGGGGATTTATTTAACCACAATTTACCTGAATGTCATCCTCCAAATTGGGTCAACCATTCTTTTGATGGAGTCCCTGGTAGGGATCACTTGGCTGAACCCCAGGGGATCCCTCTATGGAAAACTCAGCGAGCGCGCCTTCTTGAGCCATCTCCATGCCGTCAAGGCATCCTGAAGACTCACTCCGAGGAATTCCGGGCGTGGCTGTGAATTTTGGGAATGAGTAGCCCGAACATCGTTCCACGATCATGCCCAAATGAGTGTGTGTTTTTTTTCGAGGGTACCCTTTTTGGTTGGCGTTGAAGGGACACCAACAAGAAAGAAACCAACCGACTTTTGGGTTCCCCTTAAGGCACACCCATATCTCCTTGATTCATCACAACTCTAAAGGTAGCTCCCCGATTCTTGTCGGGGATTCGATTTGAAGAAAACCACCGAACACCCAGAGATGCGGGCGCGCTTTGCCCTGTTCAAGCATGAGGTCCCTGAGTCGACAGCTAACAAACTGGTAACAAAAACCGGGAACACACCAGGATATCCGTGTCTTTTGGTACATGTAGGGAATAGTGAACCCCCTTGTTGTTTGTTTCAATGGACAACCACAGGGACAACCACCAATTGAAAAACAAACGTAGCCTGCAACACGTACGTCCCTTTCCTCCAGCACTTCCCCTTCCTTGCACAAACATGAAGCTGCTTAGACTGGCTTTCGGCTTCCTGTTGAATCCTGCTAGCAAGTTGTTTGAGAACTACCCGATGCCAACCCACTCGGACCTCGGAATCCATCAGCCTGAAAGAGAAGCGTGGTGTGGGTGTGTCTCTTTTTGGGGGTCCCCAGCAATGGCTGATTTCCTTTTGGTTCCCTTCAAAACCAACCAAAAGGGTACCCTCAAAAAAGATACACCCGTGTGCCCATGTCCCGTTTGCACTGGCCAACACGTTGAGGGGAAAGCGGAAAGCGCCTCGATGAGGCCCTCCTCTGATGGAGAGCCTAGCAGGTCACGCCCAGTTCAGTTTTCACATGTTGAGGACCTAAGACTGGACCGTCAGCAGCCGTCAGCAGCCAAAAAATACCACAACATCTGAGAAGGTGTCCCGAAGCAAGAGGTTACAGTTAAATGGCTACAGTTAAATTAAGAAGCCTCCAGAAATTTATGCAGGAAGCCAGTCAACCGTATTGCTGTTGGTGCTTGGCACAAACAATCCCGCAAAAGAACTCCTCTACGTTTCTTGGAGGGGAACAAGCGTACCTCACCATCGACCAAGCTCGGAGATTTTGCCACGACGCTCAAGTCAAGTTGCGAACTGTCGCTTTCTACCCCAAGCTCGCCACAATTCTCAGTTGCCCAAAGGACCTGAACATCAAAGGTGATCACCTTTTGGGACCTCTACTAAAAATAGGATCCCAAAAGGGGAAGCCGAAAGGTCAGTTCAGGTCGCTTCGCTTTGAACTGAGACATTCGTGCAGAATGGGCGCGGCTGGTTTCAGGGGACCACTCAAAATGGTGGTTTGCCTTTGAAACCACCAACGAAAAGGGGGGTAGCCTCCAATTCACACACACCCAAATGTGTTTCTCCGCGGTTTCAACAAGGGCATCTTGGAAAAGGCTTAAATATGAGATGGCTGTATCATTCTTGTGGGGGTTTCTTTTTTTTTTGGGGGGGGGGCGGGGGTGGTTCCAATGGAAGACTAAGGAAGACCCCCCTCAAATACCCAGAAGGGGGAGGGTGCTTTTGAGACGTTGGTTCTCGAGCATTCTCGAGCGCCTTCACTTCGGCCAAAGCCCCGGTAGTCAATCGCGAAGACCTCAGGTGTCTCGGTTGCGAAATATGATCCCCTGCTAAAAGTGGAAAACTTTTAGTGGTTTAATACGGAAAACCCGATCTTTTAATGGTTTGTTGGAAAACCCCATGAGTCGGCAAACAGTTAAAGTCCTAACATCCCTTGGCAAATAACGGAAAACCCGATCTTCAGTGGTTTACTGGAAAACCCCATGAGTCGGCAAAAAGTAAAGTCCTAACATCCCTTGGCAAATAACGGAAAACCCGATCTTTCAGTGGTTTACTGGAAAACCACATGAGTCGGCAAAAAGTAAAAATCCTAACATCCCTTGGCAAATAACGGAAAACCCGATCTTTCAGTGGTTTACTGGAAAACCCCATGAGTCGGCAAAAAGTAAAAGTCCTAACATCCCTTGGCAAATAATGGAAAACCCGATCTTTCAGTGGTTTACTGGAAAACCCCATGAGTCGGCAAAAAGCAAAAGTCCTAACATCCCTTGGCAAATAATGGAACACCCGATATTTTAGTGGTTTACTGGAAAAACCCCACGAGTTGGCAAAAAGTGAAAGTCCTGTCCAAGCAACATGCACCAAAGGTGTCGTCAAGCTGCGGACTCCTACGCTTCCCAATTTGTCGCCGACAGGGTCATCCCGAGTGTCAAGTTCAGGAAGCGGGGGTGAGGAACCGACCTTTTTGCAGCATCGACCATCGGCCGCCTTTGGGGCAAAAGCCATGGACACCGCACCAGCGTTCCAGTGTATGATTGCCCCGAGGTTGGCTTCAACCATCTCTCAGCTGCCCAGTTTGGACCCAGAAATCAAAGGGTCATCTTTTGCGACCGTGACGAAATATGGGAACCCACAATGGGGAAAAACCACAAGGTCATTTCGATCGGTCGATTCGTATTGAACAACTTTTTGGTCGTAATGGCTCAGGGCGCCAAGCAAGGCGCCACCTCCGCTGGGCAAGCGCTGACCGAAGTGTTGGTGAAAACTAAGATCAAAACCCAGAGATACACTAGGTCCTCCAGTAGAGAGGTTAGAATAAGGGCACTCTTTTTTCTGTCTATTTTAGTAGGGGAACCCTCCCCCAAGAAAGATGGTAAAAGGGCACTACTGGGGGACCTAGTGCAACATGGGCTAGGTCTAAGTCCACCTTGGGGGCATGAACCCTGAACACACCCCGCGGGACCTTAAACGCACCCTTGCGTTAGACCAACATCCCGAGTTGTTCATAAGCCAACAAAGGACACCTAAAATGTGTTTTAATTGAAAGCCCATCCCCAAGAAAGAACAAACATCTACCGGGATCTGAGGAGACAGCAAATTCATGTCTTCGCATTCATGCGCCCCACACTAATCGAGGTGGTTGTCCCTTTCTTGGTTGCTGCAACGACCCCTCTGCAAAAAGTGGACCACTTTTTGCGGGTTTAATGGGAAAAACAAAAACATTTGATTTCCCTTGATTTCCCCTTGTTCATCCCTCTGAAAAACCCCTTGATTTCAACAACAAAGTTGAAGTCTAAAGATCCAACCCAATAGCACTCAAGCTGTGGCGAACGTGTCGAGGAATTCACCGCTTTTGGGGCTTCCTCAGTCGCTCCAGGTTTTGGGATGTGGGGAACCAATGACTTGGGTCAGAAAAAGTGACGACTTCTGGTTTGCCACCATGTTCGAAACCCAAACAAGTTCCTAGAACTCAGGGAAACAATACCCAACCTTCCATTTGCTTAAGCCCCCCGGAAAGAAAAAACAAATAATAATAAAACGATGAAAAAACAACTAACTGATTTCCAGTAGTAGGTTCCCTTACCTGGAAACAACTGGTTCACTTGACTAAACATGAACCAACCTGTGAACACCAAAAGGTGAAAGGTCGGCGCTGGTCAACTGAGCAAAGTAACAAACACATCTTAACATGATTAGAGTTAGGCCCAGTTATAGAATGTATATGTGATTGTTTGCTTCACTTTGAGTCACTGGTAAAATGTAAAATGTATCTTAAGTCCACCCCAGTTAAGCCACTGGAAAACCGAAACCGGGCTTTTGAAACCCAGCGCGGAGCGAGCTTGCAGATCCAGCCACGTTGACGCCCAGCTTTTTGATGAGCTGCTCGAAATTGGGGATTCGCAGGCCGATGTTCCTGCGACGAGTTTAAGGGGTAAAGCGCTGGCCGCCAGTTTAAATGAAGTTTAAAACTCCCAAGGATGCAGCATGTTTCGTGGAGACCTGTTCAATGGTGAACACAAAAATCAAGGAATTGGAAATTGGAGGAGCCGGAAATCCTTTGGAAGCAGGAGTAAGTCTTATGTTTTAATGATAAGCTGTGCTTTCAGCTTTGTGTCAGAAGATGCGGACCTATCACATCTGCACTGCAAGATGAGTGAGTTGTAACCCTGCTACCTCCGGTTGCCTCAAGACTGCTCAGAAAAAAGGGTTGGCCAAGACCCCGAAGGGCGAGATTCAGCAAAGGGAGCCGCGGTAATCACCGAATATCCGGCCAGGCATCTCCTTGTCTTCAGGATGCTTCAGAAGAAATGACCGGAATTAACTCAATGCTTAAGTTCATTTGCTGTACAAAGCGTCGCTTTTAGGAAGGGATATCTAGATAACATATTTATATATGCACATATCATGTGTATAGTAGATACTTTATACAAATATATATATATATATATCAGCACCTGTACTGCGCCAGGGGCACATGACACACAGCCCTTGATGACAACCCTTACCCCACCTGGTTGAAATTTCGTCGAGTTCGTCGAGTTCCCCAGGCCACGTTTTGGCAGAAAATGACCACCGGCGTGTTTCAATATGCCCCCCCCCTTCCATACAAGGACGCGGGGTGGTATGCCCATAAACAAAAATAACCCATAATAACCCTTGCATGCATTGCCTTCAGGGATCCTTTGGCAGCTGCAGAAGGCACCCAAGTCGTTGAACATACAATTGCCACCAGCGGAATCCATCAAATTTTCAACCCAACTGAGCTAAAACGGACACTGGTGTATCCGAGCCTCGGATATGTGTAATTACTTCGATGGTCACTGGCCCCAAACCCCCACTGAACGCGGCTGACTGATCGAGATGGGTCAAAGTGACGACTTCTCCAGGCCGCTAAAACTAGGTCGTCCATTTTGGTAGGGGAACGCTCCCCCAAAAATGGGCAAACAGTATCCCCAAAGATGCCGAACAACGCCACTGACCCAGAAACTGGACGCCCCCGCAGCGAAATCCAGATGTGCGCGCCAAAAACGATTCCGCTTCAGTCGGTCCCTGCGTTGGCGTGGCAGAACAGGAAGGTCGGGGAGCTCCGCGCTGCCTCAAGAGCTATGGGGTCCAAGGCTGGCTAGTCCACCGGCCGGCGGTCAAATGGAAGTGACCTGGGCCAAACAGTCAGCCAAGTGCTGCATAAGGTGTTGGGGCTTTGGGCGTCACCCTCCCATTTACAACCTGATTGGAGTAGTGCCTCCTCCAGGTTTCAGGCAACTTGCGTCAGCTCAGGGTGTGTCCCTGTGACGCGACGCCCGCGAAACGGGGAAACATCTCGGCGCTTGGCTTCAAGTTCCCTAAGGCTGCAGCCGCGGCATTGCCGTTGGGCAGAAACCAGGCGTGAATCCGCCTCGAAAGAAAAACAACCAACTCGGTGGAGAAGCTTGGGCTCCTTCCATCTTGGTTTTATATGGTTTAATCACCCCTAGAAGCAATATTGGTGCTTTGGTTTGTTGGTTTGAGCCTTAGCGGATACCTTTCGCACGTGGCTTTAAGGGAAACTGGGGTTCAAATCCCAAAATCACAATTCCAAACCACCAGAACAGGGTTACCTGACCATTTGCTTAATAAACCCGAAAGACCGAAAGGAACAAATCTTATGCAAATGGGCGGTGCCTTCAATGATTCAACCCGAAGGGCTCAACCCCCTGGCCAACTGTGCGGACCAATTTCTGCACCAAACATCATCTTGCGTCATCTAGGCATGTCAGTCGCCAGCGGTCAAACGCCAGCGGTCACTCAGGTACATTCAACATGGCCGGGTCACGAGCTTCCCGCCTGCGGGTTCCAAGCGGCTGATCTCGGCTTTTGAAGGTACATGTTGTACTCATGTGTTTCGGGGCCTGGAAATAGGTGCTCACTTTGAACCTTGACATGTATGGGCCAAATCAGGGAAAGCAACAGGTTCAAAGGTCGATTCGCTTCGTGTTGATCTGAAGTATTGGGGCTGTGCCTCAGACAATTCGGTGTTTAATTGCGCGGGCCCGAACCACATTATTGACTGTTGGTTCTACCAGGGTCAGAAAGACGTGGATGTAAGCCTTATCATAAGCCCCATGCAACCAGCTACGCATATTATGCGTTGTCTTATTCAGCTTCGGGGGCACACCAAAGTGCCCTTAAAAGCAACCTAAAAAGAATGCCTTAAAACCTTGAGTGGATGGCCAAACAAAAGTCCCTGTTTTTTTGTAAGCCACTAAAACGGCCCAAACCCAGAAGTCTAAAGTCCACAAACTCAGGAAGTTTGAGCAAACCAACCCAAACAGGTTGCCCTAAACTTGCCACACCCATGGGAAGTTGTGCCAAAACGCGCCCCCTGGGGCAGCCACAGGCCGTCCACTGTTTCGAGGAAGACCTTGGCTCGAGGCCACTGACTCAGCCAGAAACCTGCAGCACATGTCAAGAGCCACACTCTCGTTGCCAATCATGGAAGGTACCCAAAATGGAACCCTGGTAAATGTGGAAGGTACCCAAAATGGAACCCTGGTATTTTTTTTAAATGGAAACTTGGACTACAACCTGCGGTCCAATTCCTGGTGGTTTGAGTTTGACCCCCACCCATGTCAAGAGCCATGGAAGGGGACTGGATGCCGTTCAAGAAGATTCTTCGAGCATGTCAACTTCCATGATTCTGAAATAATTGCTTCTCAATTTGAACTTGAACACTGACATGCTGGGGGCAATTGAAACAGAGCTCAGTGCCCAAAGGGCTCAGAAATTCAAGATAGACCTTTTGGGGCCATAACCATAATGGGCCAACATTGGAAAACCGAAAGGTCACTTCAGGTCGGTTCGCTTTTGACTACTGAGAAAGTTGTCTTTCGTGCAGCAAAGATGTCGTGAGCGAGGGAAAAGCACCTGCGACCAAGTTGCATCTTCGAACTCCATCTCCCTGTCGGCCTTCCGAGGACTGAACTTGAAGCCAAACTGAAAACTAAGTCCCCACTCAAAGAAAAAGCAGCAGGTATGGTGGTACAAGGGGTCAAAACGGAAAGAAAAAAAACAAGGAAGTCAAGCAAGACGCAAGCAAAGTTGGAGCTGTCGCTGGTTCCAAGTCTAGGTCCTCCAGCAGAGACCTTATTTTCTGTAGTCTGTTTCAGGGGAAGCCTCCCAAAAAAGAAACGGCAAAAGGGCACTACTAAAGGACCCAGAAGTGACGGGAATTGGACAACTTCCCAAAAGGGCTTTTTGGGCGAAACAAGTTGAGTTCAGACTGGTCATGAGGCATTGGCTTGCGATTCGCGTCGCTCGCTGCATGAGCCCATTCTACCAGAGCTTGACCAATTTTTGAGCTCGCAGGACTTGGCGAACCAATGCGCCACAAAGCCCCCAGACACTTTTCAAGCGCGCGATGCGCTTGAAGCTTCAAAGTGGATGGGCTCCGATCCACTCAGATTCTGCGACCCATCGATCGGTATTGAGCTGCTTCTTCACCCAAATTCCATTTTTTTACATACAAGAGCCCGCAGAAATTGTTTGAAAGGGTCGGTGTGAGTGCCCACCTAAATGCGGTCCACCAAATCCAAGGGTCTCCATTTAAAACGCAAAGGTTTGGAGCACTGGACAATCGCGGATATCTGCGATTTCCCGCCTTGGTGACTGGTTGCCTTCAAACAAATCAAGTGACATCCTCAAAACTGAGCCTAATGGATCTCTGGGTACCCGTTTTGGGGTGGGTTCAAAGGAAAACCAAAGAAAACCACTCATTTCGGGGCTACCCCTTTGACACATATCCAAATAGTCCGTTCAGGGGAATGGACTGACCCCAAAGGCATCTTGCACTCCATCACGTTTTTCCACAAAACAGGGGCCGGTATTGCTTTGTCCACCGTAGATCAGCGACAATGGCCGAACGCAACTGGGTCTTGGCCGCGGACGGGGCTTCTCATTCCAACAGGATTGTCACCTGACAGCTCAAAAGGTTTATCCCCAAAAACCTGGAGAAAAAAGCGTTTACTGGTACGCAGCAGGTAAAGGAGTGAAGGTGTTTCGTGCCCGAAACTGGGCTTCAGCGGAGGTCTGGGCTCACCGGCACCGCTTTCAAGCCTGCTTCTGTCACCTCTTTCTTTCAAGCCTTTTGTCCTTATGGACTTTGGGCGAGTGCCTATGCCACAAGCGGTTGGTTGCATCCAGGAGTCAAGGGAATGTTAATTGGGTGAGAAAGCAGCAGAATGCGAAGAAGACGCATGTCTGCCCATGGATTGTGTGATTATTTCAGGTTCGGAGGGCTACTTGGCTTCCTGGTGTCCACCGGAGAGGGCTCAGAAGCCCTGCAAAACAACAACCCACCCACTCAGCAATTGGTTTCCAATTGACTATCTGTTGGGGAAAGGGTGTTTCTCCATGAGCATCGTGGAGCACAACCCCTTCTGCGACAGTGGGCATCCGTAGTATAAGGGGCAACTTCAAAGGTCCATAAGCCATCCCGACAAACACACGAATTACACTGATCCACCAACCTGCAAAATTGGAGCTGCAAAGAACCCTCATAGAGCCTGAGCTCAATGACTATACAAAAAGATGGTAACCCCCAAAATAAAGAGAAAGGCACCAAACAAAAGCTGCTCCATGGCGTACCCTCAACACAACACACCTGGCTTCCACATAAGCTCCCAAAACCCTCTGACTTTGGGGAGGATGCTTCGAGAAGTGTATGCACCAGCCATGGTGCCTATGGAGCCACACGATGCTAGCATAACGCGTACGTCTTGTCATAGCGACTAGTTTAACACAAGGGTCTGACTGCCTGGACGATTGGCCCACTCTTCTGTGCCCCTCGTTCTGGAAGGGAGGGGATATGGGTTGATACCCAATTCCATTTGACGAGGGTGATGTCCAAGAGTTCGATCAGGACAACCCTAGCTTCATCTCCTTGAATCGTCCTGAGGCAAAACCGAAACCCCGAGCCGATCCATTTCCCATCAACTCATGCCGGAAGCGCTCGGCGTCTGCATGCCGGGCATGACGCAAGGAACGTAGAGCATGGACTCCTGAGATCAACAAAGCCCTTCTTTTAAGGGGAACCAACAGGTTCTACAACTCTTGGTATGGGCTTGAAACAAACTTGTTGCTTTTGTGCAGCCCCCCTCCCCAGTAAAAATGAACAAACCCAAACAACTAAAAAACAAATCATGATCCAAGAACAGTGAAGAGGTTGTTGAAACAAAGACTTAAACAGGCTAGGCATCACTTGAGATACGGTGAACGCCCTAAATACTGCAAGCGCTGCAAGTAGGAAACAAAAGGGCAGCCACCGTATGCTCACAAAGCGCGCCCCCTCAACCATACGGCGAAGTAAGACATTGTCGTTGAGCATCGCCCAGCTGGCCCCAAGTATCCAACATGGCCAGCTTAAGCAAAAGAGGTCTCCAGGAGATGGCAATCACGCACCGCCGGAAGTGGAGACAAATCTCAGGAAGTGCTGCCCGGTCCTGACGCATGATCAGGTTGATCACGAAGAAGAGCAATAAGCCCACCTGGGCCGTGGTATCAGGACTGCCCTCAAACCCCTCAGTTTAACTTTTAGTGCGTTAAATGGAAACTACCACTCTTATAAACACTAAAAGGTTAAAAAGCTAAGGGGATGGCTGGGAGCAACCAAGGAAAGGTGGGTGTCTCTTAAGTCGGTAACCCCGATTGATGTTGTGTTGAAGGGAGCCCCCGAGAATGGAAGCACCCAGAGGGCGGTCCCCTATTTGAAGGCTCGGATGGGGACGAGATCATTCCGGGCTTACCCCGAGCCTTCTTCATGGTCGCATGCGTTGCCTTGAAACTGGCACTCCTTGCAACATGTGCCGAACAGCATCTATGGAATCACGCTTGAGACTCAACAGGTGCTGCTTGACAATAGCATGTGGAAAACTACCTAACCACATGTTTTATACCAGTCAGTCGATCCCACGTAACCCTACAAGTCCGATCGTCTTTGAAACCAAAAACGGAGCCCAGTACCTGTGAGATCATTTGGGCGCATCTCCCGGAAAAGAGTGCGGAAGGGGCCCAAAACGGAGGTTTTAAAGAGGAGTCAGGTCCTCCGGTAGAGAGGTTAGAATCAGGGTACCCTTTTTCTTTAGTCTATTTTGGTAGGGAAACCCTCCCCCAAAAAAGAAACGGTAAAAGGGCACTACTGGGAGACCTAGAGACGAAGTTGCCCCAGTCACTTTTGCAGCTGAGGTTTTCCGGCCGAGCGCTGCCCGGAAGCTCCGAACTTCAAAACAGTAGCTCGGCTCCGACGAGACCCAGTGGCAAAAAGCCATTGCCAAAAAGCGCCAAGCTTGGTGCTCCTTTTGCTGCTACCCAGCTTGACCGTACGACATGACTTTTGTGGGCATTTACTAACATGATGCTGAAAATATACGCACAGCTGGGCTCTAAGATCCCCTGCTAAAAGTTTGACTTCTCGTGGGAACGGGAACCCCCACTAAACCCTAAACAGTTAAAAGGCTAAGGAACGGATGGCTGGGAGCCACCAAGTGGGTCTGCCAGCTCCCCTTTCGTGCTTCCAGGATGTTTCCCTACATGTAACACGCCCACACGCTCACTTCCTGAGTAGATTGGCGAAAAAACAACATACGCCAGCACCCTCCGACGACGGCCAAATATTCGGGTAGTCCCGAAAATCACATTTGGACGGTAGTCGGAGGCCGGACAACTTGTTTGCCACTAAGATGGTCCAAACCCGAAAAGTCACTGGCCACCAGGTACCTTCAGCACCCCAGGTAGGGGCTTTGTCACAGGTCCACGCCCCCCCCAAAACCAAAAAAACAAAAAGCTACGACTGTGCTCCCGTGGGGGGCTGGGGGCTGGCGGGTCAACCGGACTTTTTTCTGGGAAAATTGCGGATCCAATCTACACTCCTGCCAGAGTAACAGGGAACCCGACAAACCCTCTTCTTCAGAGGCACCTCTTGTGTGTTTCCCCTGCCTCCCTGTTTTAGACTCCTTCCCTCATTTGTTGCCAAAGGGCCCAGAAACAAAAGGTTAACCTTTTCAGGCCATGGCTAAACATGAGCCAAAGCAGGAACACTCAAACCTTAAAACACTCAGCTTTGAGCAACTGAGGCTAATTCGCAATGAGAAAAACACACACAGAGACACACAAACACACAGAAACAAAGACACACACACACACAGACACAACACACACACACACACGCAGAAAAGACACACACGCACACGCAAAGAGACACGCGCACGACTCCGCGCACCCAACTCACCCAACCCCCGGAGAGGCGAGGCGCTACGAGACACAGCGCCACAACCCATGAGGAATTCAACAAGAGCACCAGCGCCAGCCCGATGATCAACTCAGTCACGGCACGTTTGAAGAGGGGTGGCGTGAGGTATCAATGGGTGTGGGTCAAACATAGATACCCAAAATGAGTATAAGCCCTGGTAAATGGAAAGAGGAAAACCTGCGGTCCAATTCCTGGTAGTTTGACTTTGCCTCGTACCCAAACCGTTAGGAACCCATCCGCGCCTTTCAAGACCTGTTGAGCCGTCCAAACTTTGTTCACAACGGGAGAGGCCATCCTAATCCGGCAATCCTTAGTGGGACACAGCTAAGAGCACCACCTGGAGGAAGGCATTGAGAAACGGTTGATATTGCACCCAAAAGGACTACGGCCCTCCACATTGCATGCGGAAACAAACAACAAGCGACCAGAAGGGCGGAACCCCAGTTTCAGCTTCCAAGCCAACTTGCAGCAAAGCGTCAACCCAGGGTGAAGTTGAGAAAATGAAGGGTGGTCTAGGGCAACGGATTCCCGACCCGTCTTTCCAATAGAAGAGAAAATCACACATTTCATCACCAACCATTCCAAAAGGCCCGAAACGCCCACTTACAGTATTATTGACAAATAAAGAACCCTTCAAAAAACATAGGCTCCCTTCTTGAGCGGATTGGCCACCACAAGTCTGAACTTGTGAAAAAATCGTTCAAACCCAGGGCCGCAGTATCAAGTCCATAGCCCCAATCAGTTTGCTTTCCGGAAGGACTGGATGGCGCTTTTGCAGGAAGCCTGCGGGTTCTACTTTAAACAGGGATCCGGATGCATGAAAAACACCTGAACATTGCAACTTGCAAGTGGTGGTTTCCAACTTTATGTTGGTGTTGAAAAAGCAACATGCTTCAAATGGTTGCAAAATGGAGATCTTTTAAGGAGCCCTGTTAAAGATGCTGACTTGTCCAAACCCAAACGTAGGTACCAGGCTTGGTCTCTTGGACCACACGTGGAGGAAGGACACTGGGTGGTTTCATGCAACCTTTGAAACATCCAAAAGGATGCGCTGCTCGGAAATAGGGGGCGAGCTATTTTTGTGAAGTGTATTCTTTTCCGAACTGCCTTAAAAAAGAAAGCCAGCATGTCTGTGTGGCGAGCTTTGCTCCTTTTTGAGCTTGTTTCAGGCGAAAAAGCTGCTACGCAGGCTTTGGTAGGGTTCCAAAACATCTCCCAGTTGCGCACTGACTTTGGTGAGAAAAGCGAACCAGTATCATTTTGAGTGGGTCCCAACCCCCCAAACAAACGGAATGGAGGAACAAATGGGTGCCTCAACTTTTTGAGGGGTTGCTCCTTTGCTCGAAGAGACATCCACTTTTGGGTGTGTTCTTTCGAGATCTCAAATGAGTCACAATCAAAAGCCGGCACCAAAATGGTCTACCCAGAACCATGCAAGGAATTAAGAAGGCGGATATCCGCGGCTATTTATGGTTGGGATTCTCCCTTACCAACCTTCATCTGCCCGGGTTTGGCTCAAAAAGCTGGTACCAAAATGGAACCCTGGTAAGTGGAAACATGGACCAAAACCTGCGTAGCCCTCCCGGCTAGTTTTGAGCCACACCCAAATGGGCATCTTGAGCACAGTCGAAATGAGGGCTGCGCCGGCAGCATGGTGAGCCTCGCCTCGAAGCGCGGCCAAGATTTGTTCGCAAGGCGATGCCGGCATGAATTTCCACCGACTCTATGTTGCTCTTGGTATCGTATTTGTTTCTGCAGCCCCCCCCTCGCTTGCTGAGTGGATGGCCCAAAAAAAGTCCAAACTTTATATGTACCACTAAAATGGTCTTCCCAAAAAGTTTAAAGTTCATGAACTGAGGAAGTGAGCCCCCCCAGTAAAAATCAACAAACCCACAAAAACAAAAAACATGATCCAAGAACAGTGACGACTGTTACCGAGTGGCCAATGAACATCTGAACCCTTTGTTTGCCACTAAGGTCTACCAAAAAACGAGAGCTCCAATTGAGAACCCCGGTCCCTTGGTCAACAGGGGCTTTCGGGGGGAACCTTCACTGTGCGAGGGGAAGCCCCCCAGTAGTTCAGCAGGTTGGTCAATCCGCGGCTTACAGGAACCTTGGCACTCACGTCTGATCGACATTGGCCAAAACAAAATCAAGACCTTGCCATTCAAATCGTCTTCCCAAACAATATCAAGCCGAGGGAAATGGAGCTACTGACATAGAGCTGGGCATACTGTGGACAAATCCACTCAATCGGTCGGCTTATCCCAAGTTTCCTAGGGCTTCCACACAGAGCCATCCGCATGACCGGGCTCATGCCTGAAAACCCACACAAAGCCAAGCCAAAAGAACAAGTCCACTAACTCAGGCAGTGAGGGCATGCTGTGGACCATGGACAAATCCACTCAATCCCTCGGATTATCCCAAATTTCATGAACCTCCCATCCAGTGGCGATCGATTCGCGTGGAACTTGCTTATCGAGTTGCATGCCCGGCAAGGGGGGCTTTGGGGCTGTGGCTTGAACTCAACGGCTGCCTGGTATGAACCCCTATGCGGTTTAATTTAACCGTTGCTGGCTGAATTGTGGGACATCAGCCCAGGAGTCCAAAATGGATTCAAGCCTTTGACTAACCTCACCCAGCCTCTGGCCGCGGAGGCCCTCCGGCCCCGGGCTTCGGGCCCGGCGCAAGTTTGAGCTGAAATGCCGATCCGTGGCTCTGTCTGTGAAAAAAACACAACTTTACGGTGGGCAAGTAAACGGGATGACCTACTTTCAAACAGCCGACAGTACCCCTTTTGCGGCTGGGCAGAAAGGGACACCAAAGGAAAACCGTCCATTTGAGGGCTCTCCTGGATCCTGGCGCCTTTGTCGTCGGCTTGACCATGTTCAGTGAGCCACCCAAGGAAACTAAGGCCACTGAACAACTTCCAAGTGCCCCCGTAAGCCTCTGACAGCCATACCACGCAAAAAACTGCGTGCACATCCAAATCAGAGGGTCATGAGTGGAGTCTTTGGAAGGGTGCACTACCTGCTGAGTACCTGAGGAAACGCAAGCCACGCACGACTCCTCCGTCATTCGCCCGCGCCCCTTCTTTTTCACTCCAAGCTTTGGGCTGCCTGCCAGATTTCAGCATGGCGAAGCCAAGGGGCATTCTGCAAGAGGCGAAAGAAATCAAACCGATGGCTGGCTGCCAAGAGGTAGGAGGCGGTCGTCGTCACGAAAACTCCCCGAATGCAAGCACGCGAATGAATCCAAGCGGCCTCGTCAGTGGCGTTCTAAAGCAATCAGTGCAGGTCTAGGATAGACAACTCGGCTCAAATGGCCCGAAGCTTTGTGCCAAGCATAGCCCTCATGGGCATGAATCACAGCTTTGACATATGGATCAACAAGAATACACGTAGTTGTGCTGATGACCCGGGTGAAGTGGGCAATTACCGACCCCAATAACACAGGCAGCACACACACACACACAAGAGGAACAACAAGCATGCCACAGGCCTCATCAACCTTTCTCGTCCAATCAAATTCGCGACGCGACACGCTTCATGGGACCTATCAATCCAGGACAAACGAGAGGAGTGACTTTGTTTCGCTCCAATTTGATTGCCTCCAATTTGTCCGATTACCCAGTCCTCCGGCGAAGGTTCATGAGACAAGCAGAAGCTGCTTGGTTTTGCAAGTCGATGCGGAACTGTTTTACCCGCTCCACTGGAGGCTCGGGATTGTTCGTGCCCGCTCAGTTCTAAATCTAAGGCCCATCCTGGCGGGAATTTGGATGGCATCCTACTGTGGATGAACGGAATCCTGCACCGAATGATGATTCCCCTGTAATCACCCATGGAGTGGTGCAGGATTTCGTCCATCCACTGTAGCACGGCAACAAAGCTGCGAGGCCCGTTCAGGAAAGGGACTAAGCTCTTCAACGGGGTGCGTTCCATTGCCGGGAAAATCCCAGCCCAAGTTCAATGGGAAAACCGGGCCGCAAGAAGAACCAGGCCCCCCCCCCCAACCCACCGGGAGTTTTTAGAGGGCCCTCACAGTTCTCAACGCCGGGCCCGCATATTCCGAACATCTCTCCTTCAGGTTGTTTTTGTTTTCTAAGCAAAATGAGACCCCTTTGGTTTTCTGAGCAAATGAGACCCCTTTGGTTTTCTGAGCAAATGAGACCCCTTTTGGTTTTCTGAGCAAATGAGACCCCTGTTGTTTTCTGAGCAAATTTTGTCCCCTTTAGTTTCTTGAGCAGACCAACCGTTCAACTGTGTTCGGAGTGTGGATGAAGGCAAAGCGATGGAATCAGCCGAGATTTGCGGCCAAGCTCCCAATAAATGTCCCAAGCTCGGGTCTTCCAAAAGAGTCAGTTTAATGCCCCAGCCAGTGGTTGATCAAAAAGGATCCTTCCTTATTTCAGGTTCACTCCTGACATGGAAAAGGAAGGGAAATACTGAGGTTCCTGGCGACCATGTCCCTCAAAACTATATTCAAAGCTATGGAGAGGCTGGAGATTCAATCGGCCCTCGCCCGAATCCACCTAACATATCACCCAAAGCACGAACGAATACGGGCTTGTCTTTCTTAACGGGACCAAAAATGGTTTTCGTCATTTTAATTTTGCCATAAAACCAACGGAGGGGTACCCTTAAACTACAAAATACTTATTGAATTCGCCACGCGAAGCCAAAACTGGAAGCACCCGGCACTGCGCAGCATTTGTCTCGGTCCTCGATGTCCACTCCTGAGGCTGAATGTCAGCATCCTACGACTGAGTGCTCCCGTCCAACAGAATCCCTTAGATCGGCTTCCCACTAGGTGATTGGTTTGGTCGTTTGGACCTTTGAGATGCCTTCTCCATTTGGCGTCAAAGGAATTGGGAGCTCAAATCAAAACACCAACCAAAACCTGGTTGTTGAACAACTTAAAAAAGAAACAAAACAAACAACGACGTGATTGGAGGGTACTAAAAAGCCACGCGCCCAAATTGGCACAAGCAGATCAGCATGTTGGCACCAACACTGCTTCGCGGTTGTCAAAGGACCCAAAGCCAAAGACCAGATTGGGAACTCGGCCTACCACAGCTTTCCAACGTATGTTTAATTCCACTCCATTCACATCTTGCGAAGCTGAAAATTCGAAATCATTTCAAAGGGGAAGCTTCCTTGAACACACCGTGGTTTACTAATAGGTGGATGTTCCCCTCCAAAAGTGATGATTCCCCATCCCTCCCTATAAATAAACAGGGGTTGATTAATACGGGTCAACATTATTCCCAAAAAGTCGCAAGGCCATGAACACAGGAAGTCTTGGCTGCTGTTGACCCCCCTGCAAAAGTTTAACTTCTTGGGGGTTTAGTGGAAAACCCCTTGACTTCCCAAAAAGTTATATAAACCTGAGGCACCCAACGTGCCTGTTTTTAGGTATGAGAAAAAAACACTCGAATTACCGATGTCTGCTCGACC